>OY720451.1:18986323-19586323 GCA_963082715.1 Harpalus rubripes
GTTGGTTTAGGCCTAATTAAGTTTATTATAATTCTTTGCATTGTCCTTAAAACTGTAGAATCATTGATTTAAATTAAATGATAAATTTTGCTTCAGCAATTATCATCGATCAACCAATAAAAACTATCTATTTTAAGAGACTAACCCCAATACAAAAAAATGACAATCGCAAAAATCTAATTGCACATTGCGCGCATGCATATATTTAATTTATGCCTGATTTCATGATGCTTTATTTTAAAAAGATAATTTGAAAATAAATTAAATTAAAATAAATAATAAATATAAATTGCTGCATGAATGAATGTTTTACGGCAAATTACGCATTATCAGTCGACGGTATTCAAACGCGCTGAAAATTGTTCAGGTGATGTCATAGCGAGCAAGAAGTGTGCGCTAACCAGAACGGCCATCGAATTAAAAAAAAATTAACTGATAAAAGCTTTCCAAGAATAAAATTTGTTGCAATTTAACAAAAATAAATTAGAATTGATATTATATAGATATACCTAGGTAATAAGAATTAATTAAATTAAAAATTACCCAACTAATGATTTCAAACATAATAGATGCTAACCATAGATTTAAAAGAGTCTCTATTATAAGTAAATTCTCGGAAATCCCTCCCCCCTCCCCACGATTTCGATAGAGTGTAAGTAATAGTAATTTACGTAACAAGACCTGAAAGTGATACTTTACTGTTTTTCGCGCTTCTGAAAAAAAGAATATATAAAAATTTATAGTACCGCATTACTTAATTTTTATTGCAAAGAAATAAATAAATATTCTGACATTGTTATGTATTGGATAATATCTGAAAGATTCAATTTACTACATCTTTCCTGCTTCTTTCCGCCTGGTAAACGCCCGCACGATGCAAATATGTCATCATCATTACCGAAATCTGCGTACAAAGCAGATTGGCACACCCAGCAATGGGTAATATGCCGTGATGATATATTTATTTTTATTTATTTATTTCCTGCTTCTGAATGTCTATGCTTCTTTGGTTTTCATTGTCAATTATGTAAGTGAACATCTTTTACTTTCAAAGAATTTTCTTTTCTTGCTCATCCTACATTTTTCTTCATCTCCTTTTCTGATTTCTTTGGAACATTCCTCCATTATCTTTCTTTTTTTCTTCTAATTTCCTTGCTCTATCCCCTTCCTCAATTTCCAGATTGTCTCATTTAATCTCCTCTAAGGTTATATAATTTGGTGTTGTTTTATCCAATCCTATTAACCACCTTATGTATGTGGTTTGAACCATCTCATATTTCTCTTATCTCTCCCATTCCCACCCCATAACCTCTGCTCCATGCATCATGATGCTCAGAATAACTCATTTTCTGGACGATCATGAAAAAAAAACTAATTTCATTTGTAGTTTTCAGTATTGTTATCCCAATATTACGAATACAAAATTGAAAGAAATGATCGTGAACTGATTTAAATAAAATACTGCAGGGGCGTTTACCAGGCGTAATCTCATTGGTTGGTAACACAAGCTTTGTTTTGAAAACGCTATTTTGAAAATACCAAATTTCAATATTTAATTTCACCCTTATGTTTAAAGAACAATACTATTTGAAGCAGAACATAGTTTGTATTCAAATAAATATTTTGAAAAATATATCGTTCTTTAAACACATAGGTGAAATACCAACCATTGTTTTTGTAGATAAGAGCCCCACAGAGGTTATTTTTAATAAGTTGAAAACTGGCAATAATTTTCAGGTTGATTTTGTAATAGGACGAGGGTAAGCGCACTAACAGATAAATAACTTTTTATAAACTCTTCTAAATTATAGTTTCGATAATCATATTTAAACTCTGTTTATCTGTTTAAGTTATAAATGTCAAAATTCAGTTTAGAAATTCTTATCGTATTATGACTGCCAAGACATTTATTTGTTGATAATTAAGACTGGAAATTATTATGTATACTTGCCCTAGCCTATGCACCCTGTACTCCTAAGATAATCCTATCCTGAAGATAGCATTGTTTTAGATAGTCGGATTAGATACTAGTGAGAGTTAACATGTAAGAGAGCCATGGGGTTCGTCGCGTCGGACAGACGTGTTTTATTTTTGAACATGTAGTGTTTTAGTTTTGGGGCGACGCCGGCCCGCTGGTTTACAGAAATATAACTTATTAGTTGTGTTAGTTATAGTTGTATTAGTTTAAATGTTAATAAAGTTATTAGTTATTAAATCACAAGTATTTGTTCATGTCCGTAGTGTTCATCAGTGTAAAGTATTAGTGTCACACGAATTCGTGGACGCCATCCATCATAGGCGTCCACCAGTCATCAAAGTAGTATCATTATCATCATTCGACAGAGATCCCCTCGTGTTACAATTTCGACCGGTTTCGAACTCGGGCCATCAGAGCCACTCACGTAACACTCTCAACCACGCAACCCCCAGTAAATTTTATTGTATAAATAAATATGTCAGCACGGCGTATTACTGATTTCTGAGTATGCCAATCTGCTTCTATTCGCAGATATATATAATGACTTTATATTTGTAGCGCTGAGGGTGTACAATGCGTTACCTCCCGGACTTTCAAAACTGTCATGGAGAGAGTACCATAATGTCACAACGATCACTTTTGTGCTATTTGAAAATTGAAAATAATTTTCAAGTTTCGTTTGAGGTCGGTCGGAATCAAGTCCGTCTGAATGACAAGCGGTCACTTAAAGGGCAAACCCACGCAACCCCGATATTTCAGTTTTTCAATATTTCTTCCTAATTCCCCCTCTGTGAAGTTTTTAATTAAACCAACCTCCTACATACTCGTATATCTGCGGCTAGACTCTATTTCATTGTGGGCCACGGTTTCATTGAAGTTTAGACTGTGGGTTCATTGAGTAGAGCGCGCAGTTCTACTGTATGAACGAGAGTCGGGCTTGGGGAAGTTGCCGGCCTGTGTCCTGCTCAATGACGCGGTCAGAGTAGGATGTGCAATCAACGGATGATTGGATAAGCGACCAACGGTGAACAGGAAGTCAACATGAGGTTATCGTGAATGAAACTAACTGTTACAACAGGGAAGTAATGGAATAAAGGAGGCTGAGTTATTCAGAGGGTTTGTTGGCGGTGAATTAAAAAGAATAAAATTAAATAAATTAGGGACAAATTTCTCGACTGTTAGTGTAGATTAAAGTATTAACAATCATACGAAATCTTAATCATACAGCATATATTCTTACAAAACCAGTGGAACAGTTTTCTTCAGAGACATTATCGATACGTACTGATATTGGTCGTTATTAGAAAGATAATATATAGCCATCTTATAAATTAAATGATAAATGAAAATTAAATATGAAAACATATATTATAAATTTACCTTTAAAATTTAAATTAAATTTAAATGAAAATTGATTCAAGAAATCGACATTATACTTCTTAAATAAATTTAGTAATGGCTGAAATTCAACCGGCAATACTGAAATATAAGCCCCAAAGTAGAGCTGGGCAGAGTATCAAATAAAAATACTCGAATAATGAGTAAAAGTATTCAATACTCAAATGTACAGAGTGATCAAAACCATCTGATAGTCACTTGACCTGAGTAGTTATCAATACTTTACACCGCGGAAACAAGTATTAGCAGTTGCGTGTAATTCATAGGCGTGTATTGTCAAATATTTTTTCAAATATCTGTTACGTTCTTTGTTTGATTTTGCCGTCTATATTTCTTGCGTTTCATAATTAAATTATCGACAACAGTCTTTTTCTAGACTCTTATTAGTGTATTTCGTTATATGCTTGGTGAGTTACAAAAATAATTTTAACTGATTAATTAGTGACTCTTTTTAGGTTAAGTTACCACCCAAAATGGATTTAACGGACGAACACAAGTTTATTGTCGAAGCGCATTTTTGTTCAGGAGTACGCAACGAAAATAATAAATGGGTATATTCGTATGAAAGTTGTTAGGAGAAATTTCAAGAACATTAAGATTACTAAATAAAAATTCTTTATAATAAAAGCTTGCAAGCCTATGAACATAGGTACTAAACTTTTCTTCCTAGAATCCTAGTTTTGATAACATTAAGGAAAGTTGCGGGTCACGTGACTATCAGATGGTTTTGATCACTCTGTACATTTGATTATTGAATACTTTTACTCGTTATTCGAGTCAAATACCAGTTTTATTTCGAAATTTATATGAGCTTTGTTAAAATATGGCACCACTGTTTTACTAATAAATATTTAAAGGAGTATCGTTTATGTACTTGTTTCCACCTTAAAATATTTAAGTATTTAATTGAAAATGTATGTTCTTCTAATTATCAAGTAATAATACAATAGCTATTTGTTTGTGCAGTATGTAAGAAAAATTACTTTCCCTACTTACTTTTTTCAATATTTTTTTTTTATTTAACATTTAACAGTCAATAAATAAAGTATCCTTGATAATTTACATTTCCGCACTTCTGTGGAAATTTACAACATTAATCAACTCAAATTAATATGGAAATCAAATACATTTTTAAACGATAGTACAAAAATATATAAACTGCATTCTGTTTTGCATTTGGTAATAGACTGCGAATCTGCAAAGATCTATGGTACACAGATTTGATCTTTTATGAACGAATAATTGGTACACAAGCAAGATCGTTGTACTCGTAGACATAAAATAATAATTTAAAATATTAATTGGAAGTACTATAAGTATTCAGAAATACTCAGAGTATTTATAAGTACTCAGAGTACTTATCATGTACTCTGAGTGCTTTTTATAGTATTAAGTACGAGTATTTAGATGAAAGTACAAGTAAAAGTAACAGATTTTAAAATATACTCGAGTACGAATACAGAGCAGAAAACTTGAGTGCTTTCGAGTAAATGTACTCGAGTACGCCCAGCTCTGTCCTAATGTGGTACTCTGGGAGCCGAAATAATATGGAACAACATTCTGATGGTATACTACTTTCAAAATAAAAGGGCGTATCGGTATTTCTTTTTCTAAAAAAAAATTGTAAAAATGTAGTATCAATTAATTTAAATTATAAAGTAACGTATACACTGAAAACTTTTAACAACTTTTTTTAGTAATTGTTCATTACAGTTTTTTAAAATTATGTAGTTACACTTATAAAATTAGTTTGAAGAAATAGATACTAAAATTCTACCGTAGCAAACAATAAACAACATATATGAAGATGTACAGACATATCCATGGTTTTTTTTAAAAAAAAAACAGTATTTCATGAGCGACGTTGTCACTCAAGTGTTGTTACCTTGTTGGTTCATTACTTATAACTGTAAATTTCATAAAATTGTGGATGTAAAGAAAGTAATATTAAAAACCACAATTCAAATCTGTATAATATAATAGTTATTTGAACCACAACAAAAATTATTAGATAATAAAGTAATAACGGAAGCGGAAAGTGTAATAAATTTATTTTATTAATTAACAGTTCGAAGAATTTAAATACGATATGAGAAATATTCGTGATATTGGACTATTTCTGAAAATATGTATGCATACTGTTAATCTTTTATTAGTTAATTTTATTTTATAATAATCTTTTCCATTCTTTATACCACTTGTAGAAAATAATGACAACAGGTGTAATACTTCTCTTCCGCAATGTACGAGTATATTGTATTTATTAAATTGACACTAAGAATCTAAAGTATGCAGCAATTACAGTTTCAAGAATACTATCAAAGTACAACAATCATAATTACTAAGAATCGAGCTGAGAATTATTTTATGAAAGAACTTCTGTCGAACTAGATTTATCTAGTGAGTTTAATTTAAAGTAATTCATTAAATTCTCTGAACTTATTATAAATTAACTTAATTTAGAGTTAAAAATTACTTTCCAGAAGTCCTTGCAGATGTTACATCCATTATATTTTTAATTTCCTCATTAAGTATTCTTGCACTATCATGCACTCGCTTCAATAGTTTCTCAACAAAAAAATAATAGACTTCAACAGAATTAATTAGACGATTTTAAATGGAGAATAAGGTATTTTTTTCTTCACTTAATATATAAAATATTTACCTACGTCGAGCTAACATATGGAAGCATTTTTGTGTATAATTAAATTTTATAGTCAAAATTATTAAGTAAACATAATTCTGCCTGAAAAGTACATAGATTTTGTATTCAGTTTTCCGAATTTTCTGGATGCAGTTACAAATTTAAAATAATTTGTTGTGTTGGAAATTGATGAATTAAACTGGTCTAAAATTCACATTACATGGTATTAGCCAGGGTTGGCCTGATTTAAATCATTTGATTCAAATCACGATTTAAATCATAATTTAAATCAACTGATTTAGAAAAATCACTCATTTAAATCTAGACTGTCCAGACGTTCTCTTTTACCCTGACAAGTCCTCTTTGTAGGGAATAAAATTCTGTCCGGTATATATCCGCATTTTCTATGTACAAAGTCCTCTATTTGCGAAGTGCCCCCTAAACGCCTAAACTATTCTCAATTTGATACTCCGGTATTGAGAGTTGTATAGATAGATCATAAATCACGCGAATTCTATAAGCCATTTACGTTAAGTGAAAGAATTTTGAACTAACTTGCGGGCAGAGCCAAATCATTTTATTGGTTCGTCTCAAAAATTACCCAATTCCGACCAATAGAACTACTTGTCTCTGATAGTCGTGAATGATTATTATCCACGCATATTTTCAATTATTGCGCACAATACTTATTTTAACGTATTTATATATTTTTATGTGCTGTAAAAAGATCAATTTATGTGACTCCAAAAAAACGAAGTCCATTGTTAGAGAACAAAATAATCTCGTATATTCACGTCATAAAATATTAAAAAATTACTACGGCTTAACGAATAACAATATAGATTTTCTAAAACTACAGTTTAATAAAAAACATTTTAAAAAATAGTGGAACATCCCATTGTGATATGCTATTTTAATTAATTACCTAACCAATATTTTTTTTCCTAAATGTGTTCTGTATCTGTACGTGTCTAAATATTTAAAAAAAATTCGCCTCCGGCGGTTTTGGTCTCGCTTCGCTCGGCGTCCTCTTTTTCATCGTTTCAAATATGGTCACCCTATTTAAATCAAATTTTATAAAATAATATATTTTTTGTCGCAAATTAAATGTTTTTCAAATTATTTACTATTCCTATAGATTTAACAAAAAGAAAATTCTAGTATGGTAATATAATATAAAAATAATATACGTACTTATTATATCGAGTGTCTACTTTTTTTATGGACCATAGGAAATACAATGGTAGAATATTCATATATTTGTAAATTCTGCCCTATTAATATTAGAACTAAAGTGTAGATACAAAAAAATGTTAAATACTGCATTAAATGAGCCTAAATTTATTGATAATGGGTTCTTGTCATGAGATAAACATAAAATAAAATATACGTTTTAAGCTATTTACAGAGTGCCATGTAAGACATGTTTTAATCTGTTTTATTTAGGTATGCATGGTTTAAGTGCTTGGACGCGTAATATACTACGTATAAGCAAAAATTAAAATGCATTCTTTGGGATTTTATTACAGATTTCGTTTTCGTTTATGAAAAAAACATTTATATTGCTTTTAAAACAACTAAAAAGTGCAATAACACCAACAGGTCTGTAAAAATAAAAAAATCTAAATAATCATTATTTATTTGATTTCTTTTAAACAATGATTTTTGATTTTTTAAAATAAATCATGATTTTTGCCTGGCTTTACCTGAATCATTATTTTTGTTCAAAATTTGATTGATCAATATAATTTCCTAATACCTAAGTCTTCTGTCATTAAACACAGACATTTCATTACATATTCAGGCTGTCCCAATATGAATTTTGGAATGTCTCACATTTTTTATGACTTCATGGACCCGAGTTGGATATGCTTCTCAAACAGTTATTTCTAAGGGTATCTACATTGTTTGCATTAGACATATATTTTCAAATATTTTTATTAAAACTTCTTTCTATTATCAAATTAATTAGTATTGAATAAACAAATAGAGAAAATGTATAAAATAAATGCAATATTTAAAATAAATATTAATTCGGTCCATTTTATGAATCATTTTAATATTGTTGTTAGACTGACGCTTGTGTTGCTAGCGTGTTACATTTGAATTCAAACAAAAACAACTAATAGCAAGGTAAGTGCGTACGAATTCATCCGAAATTTCACAATAATAATCGATTCGGGCCAGCAACGTTACCTTTACAATAATTAAGCATTTTTATAGTAATATTTCTTTTTACTAAAACTGTTAATTGAAAGTATGTTATCTTATATATAAAAGTAAAAGAATAACCGCATCATTTTACATATCGAGGCCAAATTTTGTAGAGATCGAAATATTGGATAGTTTTTTAAAATTATTTTCAGTTTACATAAGAATAGCATTGGCATTAGTTTCGAGAGCGGCCTTGCCGACAAAGTCAAAATGTCAAAACCACACTTTTATGCTGTCAATCAAATATTTTCATTAAAAAATAAACATTTTCAGAAAATTTTATTTTCAGTTGATTTTATGTGTTTCTTGTTTCCTGTAAATTGTAGCCGAATTCATAACCAAATGAAAGTCTTGATGTTTTGTAAGAATTTTGAAAAATTCACAACGGGCGTCATTTTTTAAATATTTAAATAAAACTTTGTCCAGGCGGTTTCCTGATTTATTTTCCTCAATCCTTAAGGCCCTTTTGACTCTTTTAAAATATTAAAATATCAATTCGACCTTCCAGAGTTAGTTTTTACAAAATGTACAATTTTTGAACATGGGTATGAGGAGTTTTTAACTGGAAATTTAATCACTTTTATACCAGAAATATACAAATTAACCCTCTAAAGTTCATTTTTGAAAAAATAAACACCCTATCGAAATTGTGATATTGAATCATCTTTGAGCTCACATTTTTGGGCGACTAAACATGTAAACATGCATTTTTGGGGGTCATAACTCCTGAATTGTTTGAAATATTTTCAAATTAACACTAAAATTGTGTTATACGGGGTTAAAATATAAATGAATTTGACGTCACCCGCGGCGGATCGGCTGTAGTGTTCTTTGGAATTTGATTTATGTTTAAAAACATTGAAATCCAGTCTTACAGTTGAAAAGATGATTAGAATGCCGGGGTTTGAAGAAAAGTGGAAATAAACAGACATGAATTAATTACAAGGTATGCACTGAGTAGATCATATACTTAATAATTAAATAATTATATAAAAATGTTTACGTTTCCTTTCAAAGAACAGTTGTTGTGATCACGTGCTGGATCACATGATAAATGTCAATCTGTAGTGCTAAATCTTGCTCACTACATAACTACTTAATAAATACATTTTTACTCACTAGATGGCGCCCAAAAAGTTTTAATTGTATAAGTCCCCATTGACTCGCGGTTACAAAGCCCGCGGGTATCAAATGGTACATTGTAATTTTTGAATTTTACTATTTCTTTGCTAGATTGTCTTTTATTGTATGTAGTGATGTGCATATTTCGGAAACTTATATTTTTGAAAATTTTATTGAAAGTTTCTCAAAATGTTTCACTATGAATTTCAATGTAAGTTTCATATAAAAATTTCAGAGAAACTTTCAATGAAATTTCAAGAAATATTTGGATCTCAAATTAACTAGCTTGAAAATAAATTAATAAAACAAAAGCTTCAAAACTAAAATTTAATATTCATAATGTAATCAATTTTTTTAAAAGAAATAAGTATTAAACTATTTAAAATAGAAAGTATCTTGTCTTCTGTATTTATTTCAATGAAATATCGCCAAATTCTACCTTTAATTTTCACCATATACTTAAACTGTACGGAATTCTGAATTCTGAAGTCTATTGCATGAAACTTAAGGTTTGAAACTTTCATTTTTGAATTTTTTTAATTAAAACTTTCAATATGACATTTTCAAATGGCACATCAGTAATGGACCTTTTTAATTTAAAGAGATAGAAGATATGCGCAATGGGGATCTGCGCATAGTAAGAACAACTGAGATCTATGACGTTTGTTTCTAAAAACTTTAGACGTAAAATGCGAGAATATCTCAGATAACTTTAAAAAATCTTATCGAAATAAGTTACAAAAGCTTTCATTGAAGTTAAAATGTCCAACGATGCAAATTTTCACTGAGAATACATGTATTTCAATGACTGCAATATTTTAGACGTTTCGTTTGACAGCCCAACTGGCAGTTGTTCGCGCCATTTTCTTACTATTTGCAGCGATAGAAAGAGATAGCCGTTAAATTGAAAAGGTCCATTGTATGTATAATGGCTCAAACGTACAGAATTCAAAACATATGTAAACTTGAATACATAATTATACTTATTTTACATTTTGTCCTGTAGGGTGAGTTTTAATTAGTGACGTAAATATGCACTGTCGTCAAGCTATTATTTGAAAATGAAACCTATTTTTAAAAATTGTATCTAGACAACAATGTTTGACGTAAAAACATTATTTACATACACTGTACCTGTCGTAGTAGTATTCCAGAAATAAGCAAAAAAAACTCTAGATGTTCTTGAAACTACAAACATTAATTTAGTATTTTTTTTACTTCGATCTAGTTATATGTCTTTATTCTTGAAATAGCATGTCGTTTCCTCCTTACTTCTTACTTGTTCTTCGATTGAATTCAATAATGTAATTCATTTCAGTGGAATGGTGTCAGGAAAAATTCTAACATTTTGTTGTACAACTATTAAATTAATTAAGAAGAAATTAATCACTCCTCTTTCTGTTAAAGCACGATGCAAGAATTTCTATGTTATAGTTTTCTCGGTATGCGGTATAATGTACATATTAGCATGTGATGATTTGTCTATTTACACATAACTGTATACATTAAACCGAAGGTTTCGTAGTGACATGCGTCACTATAAATAGTTGCTGAATAAACAAAAAGAACTAAAAAGATTATATTCTCAGTATTAATATCTCATGTCATTAATTTCTGTTTTATTGCAAAATCTAATATTTATTTTAATTCCACCTATGTTTAACTTGTTCAATAATAACTAATTTTCTGGAATACAACTTTTGCTTTATTCAACGCGGACTTTACCTATCCATTAAAGTACATACGAGTACATATCGAATATATTTATATCTTTATTTAAAAATTCATGAAGCAATTCTAAGAAGTAATGCCTACTCTATGTATTCTATTTATTAATACTTAGAATTGATGTATGTATGTATGTACCTCTAGATTATGAACCTGTTTTTAGTAAGCAAAGTTAATTATTGAAATCATAATGAAAATTCATACTTACAGAGTGAACACGAGAATCCCTGACATATGTAGGTATTTAATATCCGAATTAAATAGCGAATTAGCGGAGTCCTGGTTTATACGAAACTATCTAAAATTAAATAATGATAAAACACAATCTTTAATAATATTTTCACACTCGACTGTGAGTGAAGGCAAATCTATTAAAGTTCTAGGGCTGAATATTGACGATAGATTAACTTGGGTGAAACAAGTTGATGAATTATTACCTAAGCTGGCAAGAATCACCTTCGTTTTAAGACAGTTAAAAAATTATCTAAATATTGAAATTCTAAAAATGACTTACTTTGCATTATTCCATTCGTTGATAACTTATGATGTTATTCTTTGGGGTAACTCTTCTCATGCAAACAGAGTCTTTAAAGCACAAAAACAAGTAATAAGACTTATTATCGGCGTTAATTGCAGAGATCATTGTAAACCTCATTTCATACTTTTAGGAATAATACCTCTACCTTGTCTGTTCATTTGTGCTACTCTTCTGGAAATTCATCGAAATAAATGTAATTTTCCGACTGCATCGGAGCATCATGGTTACAGCACTAGAAATTCGAATCTGTTGAAAGTTCCCAAATTTAGGTTAAATAAATCAAGGAATAATTTCTCTGAATCTAGTTCCACGACGAGGCGAGACTACTCTCGCATCTTGTCTCGTCTCGTTGCATTGTGCGAGACGAGAACGAGAGCGAGATTGTAGTTTAAAATTCGAGGCGAGATGGATATAACAACTGCGAGAAGCGAGAAATCTCGCGAGATTCTCGCAATAAAAAGTATGTGTAACTTTATAGCTTTGATTCATAAATTCAATGAAAAATGCACCGTATAAGGAGTGGAGTCAACTCTACTTCATGTATAAAACACGTCAATGTGAAAATTATATGAATTTTCGATATTTTTTGTCTTATCAAGAGTCAATTGGTATCGATCCCAGAGCAAGGAAATTCAAAATAAAGACGGTTTTGCATCCAATACAACTAGTTTTCTCCAATATTTCAGCCCCTATTTTACCCAAGTTAAAACCACGGTTAATAAAATTCTTGCCGCCCCTGAAAAGTAACGGATGTTATATTAAGCGTCGATGGGAGACAATCTAATGACTAAATCTTACTTAAATAGTGTCATATATTTAATGATAATATGTAGGTACTTTCATTTACAAAAAAGAATTTTTAAATGTTTAATTCGTTTTACTGATGACAGAATGTATTAACAGATGTTCGTACTGAAATAGTTTAGTGACCACAATTTGGTGATAAATTAGATATTTTGGAAGTAAATTAAATTATTTACTAACTTATCGCATTTTCTGGTGACCGTAAATGAATAAACATTACGTTCGTATTAAAAATTTGATAACCAGAATTTAGTATCTCGTCTCTTCATTATAGTTACACTTATACGACTGCAAATACACGGAAAACGGTGCGATTGGTGCGAACTTGTCTCTTGTAGTTACGTATGTAAGTAGCGCGCAAGCTCTTATTTTTATAGAGAGACTCTCGCGAGAGTCTTATTCGAGAACGAGACGAGATCCAAAAAAATGTGCGAGAACGAGAGCGAGAACGAGATCGAGATTACAGATCCCAAAACGAGACGAGATCGATATTTTATATTTCTCGTCTCGTCTCGCCTCGCGTGCATCACTATCTGAATCTGAACTTGTACAACGTTTTACCTGAATTAATGAAAAATCTGTCATAAAATTTTTAAATCGACGTTAAAATTTATCTTCTGAAGAACTGTTTCCATTTAGTAGATGAATATCTTCAACAAATTAAAGATTCTTTACCGTCCGTAATATTTAATTAAGTATATATGTGTTGGTATTTGTGTGTTTATGACTTGCTACAAACAGTGTTTTTCAATTATTATTTGTCCCGTAGAAATTTGTGGGGTGATATATACATATAGTTTTAGAGAATAAAACTCTGAATGTTTTGTTGCCAATTTTTTGGTAGCCGAAAAATATTTCAAAATCTGGTAAAAATGGATTTAGTATGCTATTATTTTCAATAATGAGTGTGCATTAACTGTCAAATACTGATTTATTTATTATCTGATTACTTACGGAGCGGGACACCATCATTATGAGCTAAGGGGTAAGGAAAAGAAATGCTTCTTTCGTAATATTCTATAGACCCCGTTAAAAAATAATTGTTACAGTAACTTTGTGCTTGTGTACAACTTAACCTAACTTATTTGGAGACGCTTACGATCCACGTGTAAACAAAAATGAACTGCTAGGAACGAGCAATGGTACAGATCAACTGCCAATATAAGAAAGGGTGCGCAGCTTTAAAACTTATTTGGGCAGCTTTAAATCAAGTTTTATTCTCTAACCTAAACTACTACAGGGTGGGGCAGAAAAACCTATCCGATTTCAAAACGTTATAAAATTAAAACCACTCAACTTGTCAAAAAAATTTTTTATTAACATATCGCAAATTTTATGCCATTTTTAAATTTAAGTTTTGAAAAGCACATCACTCAAATGTCGTCCTTGGGAGCGGATACACTGATTTAGGCACTCGCGGTAGCTTTCCATGACTTTCACCGTCATTTCCACAGGAATTTCTTCAATTGCCCGAGCAATTTCCCTTCGTAAAGCAAGAAGGGTCCTTGGTCGATGCTGGTAAACCTTCGATTTGAGGTAACCCCAAAGGAAGAAGTCACATGGAGTGAGATCCGGTGAGCGCGGCGGCCAGCCAAGATCACCTCTCAGGGAAATGAGGCGACCGGGAAACAGTTCCCTGAGAATGTCCATTGATCGTCGCGATGTGTGGGCGGTTGCACCATCCTGTTGAAACCACACATTTTCCACGCCATTTTCTTCCATTTTGGGTCTAAGAAAATTTTCCAGCATGAAACAATAGCGCTCGCTGTTGACCGTTACGGTTTGCCCATTTTCTTCAAAAAAGTAAGGCCCCCAGACGCCTAGGCGGGAAAGAGCACACCACACAGTCACTTTTGGGCTATGGAGGGGTTCCTGATGGATTTCTCGAGGATTTTCGTCACTCCAATATCGAAAATTCTGCCTGTTAACGGCACCACAAAGGTGAAAATGGGCTTCGTCCGTGAAGAGCACAACATCGTCGTTTGGGAGTTCTCGGAGATCGCGACACAGGTTCGTACGGGTTTCAAAATCCCTTTCACTTAATTCCTGTGCAACAACCATTTTGTAGGGATGCATTTTGAGGTCCCGGTGCAAAATGCGCCGAATACTGCGGTTGGAAATCGCCAAAGCGAGCGAATGTTTTCGCGCCGAACGACGCGGGGAACGTTCAATCGCGGCTCTCACATTGGCCACGTTTTCAGGTCCTGTTGCTGTCCTGGGACGTCCAGGCGACTTCTTTTTCAATGCTGAACTCGTCTGTCTAAAATTTGACACCCACACTTTAATCGTAGCGTGATGTGGAACAGGATCATGACGCCCGAGTCCGAAATGAATTCGAAAAGCACGTTGTGTAGCAATTATCGAACCGCCGCATTCGATAAACCGCTCAATAACAAAAGCACGATGTTCGCCAGACCAAGGCATGTTGACTACTGACAAATGGCATAAAACCGGCTTTCTAACGGTTTTTACCCCACTACTCTACCTGCTCCCTCTTCTGGGAAAAAGGGATTTGAAATCGGATAGGTTTTTCTGCCCCACCCTGTATAATACGTACTCAACGTAGCACCTATAACCTATAGTGATTTATGGGACAGATTGTATTTAACACTTTAATGCCCCATCTCATAAGCGTTTGCTAAATTTTAACACTTTATTAAATGATTTAGTACTTGTTAAATACCAAATTTTGTTTCACCAACGGGTGTTAAATTTAACATGTTAAATCTTATGTTAACTTAAAAGTAGCTTTGAGGTGCTTCTAAATTTTTAACTAATTGCTAAATTTGACATTTGATAAATTTGTTACAAATGTTATTACGAATATTTGGTTAGATGAAAGTTTTATAAGTTCATTTGTGTAATATTGATAATTACATTGTGAGTATACTAATTTCCATATTATGTTAGATGAAATTTATAGTACATATTCAACTGTAAATAAAATTTATAGAAAAAATATCTTAAAATGTTATCTGATTTGGACTCAGAAGAAGAATTTTTACCTTCCGTCACCTTTAGGTAAGGAAGGTATTGTCTTTGGTCAAAAAATTCGGTGGTGAGTTTTTGATGAATAAGCACGTTTTAGGGTCCCTAGAACACGATTTTACTATTTTTACGATGATGTCTGTATGTGTGTGTGTGTGTGTGTGTGTGTGTGTGTGTGTGTGTGTGTGTGTGTGTGTGTGTGTGTGTGTGTGTGTGTGTGTGTGTGTGTGTGTGTGTGTGTGTGTGTGTGTGTGTGTGTGTGTGTATGTGTGTCTGTGTGTGTGTGTGTAACAAAATTTTCGTCTACGATAACTTCCATACCACAATTTAAAAAATTATAATTCTTTCGTATTCCTCTTCGTAACATCCATGTGAAGAGCTGATTAGATTTTGGTTAGAATTGGTCAACCGGAAGTACCCTCATTTGAAGACTTTAACAGTTTTACTTGAAAAAACGATGTTAAATATCATTTTTTCACATTTGATGTTATTATAAATATTAAAGAATATTTTATTCTCTATGCGATTTGAATGCATTTTATATTTCATATTAAATGGATATAGAGTTAAAAAATTATAAAGAAATTAAATATCATATATTAGCTAGCTATGCTATAACTCTGGAAACAGCTGATGTATTAAGAAAATTCTGATTGAAAGGTGTCAATGTCAAGTGCAGTTGACAGTATTATAATTTTACTGGAAATATAGGATCTTTTGCTTTCTGTATGGAATTTGTATAAAATACATACAACTGCCTTAAGGTAATGTACAAGAAATAGAATCTTTTGCAAGGAACTTTCTGTATGACATTTATACAAAATACATAGAAATGACGGAAGGTAATGTGCTGGCCACATCAGATTTTTTGAAAATGCTATTGTGGGAATACGTAGACCCAGGCATTTTAGAAATCATACAAATCCGTTTGAAAATTTTAATGAAACCGAATTTAATATCAGATACAGATTTACCAAGGAAACTGTTATAATAATATTAGACTATGTTAGCGCCAGTTTGATTAGTTTTACTAACTGAAATCATCCTATCAGTTTAATGAATATGCATCTAATCACACTTCTTCAAATGGCCAAGCAGAAAGAATGGTACAAATCGCAAAGAATGCAATTAAGAAGATGGATAATCGAAATTTCAGTTTAGAAATTGTGCGATACCTTTTGCCGAACGAGCCGAAGGCGAGTGCGCAAAACCTTCGAGTGAATGAAAGATATAACTTTTTTTGTAAATGTTAAAAATACCTTTTATTTCGTTTATTATGAGAGATACATAAAAAAGTTTAAACAATTTGTATTTGGTTCTTATGTAGAAGAACGTGGTGGTTATCATTTGAGTTGCGTTATTATGTATATGAAACATTTTTTTTTAGTTAGTTCCAAGAATTTCTATAGTTAAATAAAAACTAATTTCGTATCTGAGATCCCATTTCAGGTTGTTAACCAATCAGACAGGTCGTAGTTCGTAGTTTAATATAAGGTTTTTTCCAACATACAATCAAATCAGTACAATAAAAATATACTTAGTGATGCACGACGAGGCGAGAGTACTCTCGCATCTCGTCTCGTCTCGTAGCATTAAGCGAGACGAGAACGAGACCGAGATTGCAGTTTAAAATTCGAGGCGAGATCGATATAACAACTGCGAGAAGCGAGAAGTATTGCGAGAGAAAAAGTATTTGTAACTTTATTGCTTTGATTCATAAATTCAATGAAAAATGCACCGTACAAGGAGTGGAGACAACGCTAATTCATGCATAGAATACGAGACTGTGAAAGTTATATGAATTCACTATATTATTGAATCTATTTAGAGTCGATTGGTATCGGTCCCAGAGCGAGGAAATGCAAAATAAAAACAAAATCTGTTTTGCATTCAATAGAACTAGTTTTCTCCAATATTTCAGTCCCTAATTCACCCCAATTAAAACCACGGTTTTTTGCTGCCCCTAAAAAGTAAAGGATATTATATTAAGCGTCGATGGGAGTCAAAACGGAGAGAAACGGAGTGATT
This sequence comes from Harpalus rubripes, assembly GCA_963082715.1. Classification (NCBI taxonomy): domain Eukaryota; kingdom Metazoa; phylum Arthropoda; class Insecta; order Coleoptera; family Carabidae; genus Harpalus; species Harpalus rubripes. Next base: position 19,003,766 of record OY720451.1, read on the forward strand.
GTTTGCCGGCGGTTTACAAAGTTACAAAAAAGAATTGTTTAATGTTTTAATTCGTTTTACCGATGACAGAATGTATTAACACATGTTTGTATTGAAATAGTTTAGAGATCACAATTTGGTGATAAACTGGATATTTTACAGGTAAATTAAATTATTTACCAACTTATCACATTGTCTGGTGATTGTTAATGAATAAACATTATGTTCGTATTGAAATAATTTGGTGACTAGAATTTAGTGTTTCGTCTCTTTATTATATTGATACTTATACGACTGCAAATACACGGAAGACGGTGCGATTGATGCGAACTTGTCTCTTGTAGTTAAACTGTTCCGTAAATACGTAGTGCGCAAGCGCTTATTTCTGTAGCGACACTCTCGTGCGAGAACGAGACAAAACCCAAAAAAATGTGCGAGAACGAGAGCGAGATCGAGATTACAGATCCGAAAACGAGACGAGATCGATATTTTATATTTCTCGTCTCGTCTCGCCTCGCTTGCATCACTAAATATACTGATTTCGACTTCCTTATACTTATTTTTTATATTCACTGACCAGCAAAAAAACGGACCACTTAAAAATATCCATATAGGTAATTTCATATTTGATATATAAGCTATGTGGAAACTATAAGTGTGTTCCAACATACAATTAAAATGGGAACGCTATTTTAATATTGTTCATGCGTCGAACAGTTCCATACTGATTTGATTGTATGTTGGAACACACTTATAGTTTCCACATAGCTTATATCTCAAATATGAAATTACCTATATGGATATTTTAAAGTGGTCCGTTTTTTTGCTGGTCAGTGAATATAAAAAATAATTATAAAGAAGTCGAAATTAGTATATTTTTATTATCGACAATATAATAGTGTATTATAAAGTTATATTTGTAAAATAAAAATTTACAAGAAAAATAAAAAAAAAATATTATCATAAATAACCTTTAATTGTTTAAGCATTTACTGTAATTTTGCAATACATTGCTTTTTTGATTAGTTCCACTTTACTGGTTTTACGATATTTCTTTATAAGCTAATAAAAATGAAATTTCCTACTGTGTGTAAATCAGAGGTACTTATCGATTACTAATAATTTGAAATATCAATATTTATACGAGACAACACTGGCCTCAAACAATGCAACAAAATACACATTTCATTCTGTTTCTGATAACTTGTCTTCGCGGTACTGATATTAATAAAAATTCCCTGTATTCAACACAACCATGACATCGTGAGAAGGGATCGACTGAAGAAGTGCTCACTCCAAATTAATTCATTATTTATGATATGTTCAATATTTATGAGCCAGAGGTAATTACAGTTCAATACACCATTGATTATTATATTTCCTTACGAGAAGTGGATATTAATATTTATGAAAACTCACATTCATTAACCGTAATAGAACAATTGTTTTGTTTACGTAAATAGACAAACCAAATGAAAAATAGCTGGAATTTTTCTTATAATTTTGTACGTCACGACTTAATTTTCTTACAAGAAAATAAATAAAAGAATTAAAGAAAAAGGAAACAGCAAAATAATTTATTATTTCTTTTGTTATCATTAAGTTTATACATATGGTAAATTATTTCCAATGAAACTGCTTTAATAATTTATAGATCAAAATAATTACCTACTCTTAAACCTAAACTGTTATTATTACTATTGAATATTAATAATACTTGTGTGTCTTTTATTACGATATATCATATGTAATATAATATATTCCAATTATTCAGAGAAAAGTATCACCTGTGCTACACTCTCCACAAAGGTTTAATACGTTGACTGCCACGCTGTGTTGCCAATTTTGGGTCTCTGGGGCTATAATCATATTTTATTTAAAAAAATCTGATGTGGACATCACACGACTTTCTTGTACGCAAGACCAATTATAAAATTGCCGTATTTAACATAATTTGATATCAACATTATATTTTTATTTTTTTGTGTTTTTTTGTCCTAATCCATAGCAAGCTTTATTACAAAAATCAAAAGTATATAAATAAATATATCATCACGGCATATTATCCATTGCTGGGTGTGCCAATCTGCTTTGTACGCAGATATCGGTGATGATGAGTAGTGTTTCTTATGAGACGATCGAGCCGAGAAACTACATTGTCTCGTCTCGTCTCGTCTCGTCCCGTCTAGAAGACAAAAAATTAACTCTCGTCTCGAACAATGGAGTCTCGTCTCGGCCGAGAATCTCGACGAGATTTCTCGATTTTTTTAATGGATCAAATATGTAATTTATTATTATATATTTACCGTGAAAACATATAAATAATATTCAGGGTTACTAAAAAATTGAGACAATATTTCCTTCAGGATCAATTTTATACCTATCCAACAAATTACAAAGTTAGAGACAGAGTAATTTGATACAGCACTACTATAATAATAAAATAATGTTCTAATTCATGAACAGTTACAAATAAACAACAAGTTAACAAAACTTATTTTAAAATAATAAAATGTATAATATAAAAATAATGTTAATTATTAGTATAAACATTGATTAAATAAGGGTGATTAGCGAGCAGTTGATTAGCATTGTTTTATCTGTGTCAAACGTGTATGAAATAGTTTAGGGAAAAATACTTCAAATGACAGTCGTAGAAAAATTTAATTATATGCATCTTTTATTTGAAGTATTTTTCTTTAAAATAATTAATAAACGATTGAGAGTTGAGAGATAAAACAATGCTAATCAACTGCTCGCTGTAGTGTTCATACTACCAGCCAAGCAATTTGCACCACCAAAAGGCAAATTTTATGCTTTGTTCAAATAAAATAATAAAAAGCGAAGTTAGATATCATTTAAAATAATGGACATTACTGTCAAACATTCGAACGGCTTTTATTTATTTAAATCAAGTTTAAAATTTAACGTCTGGAGGTGCAAATTGTTACATTATTTATACAGTTAAAAAGTTTGCTGTTAACCATGATTTTAAACACAAAATGCTCTTTGCAGAATCTTCATTAAGCCGATTTGTATGTTTTCGTAACACTAGACCATCTTGCGAAAATAATCTTTCCGATGGTACGGAAGTAGCTGATGCACTTAAAAAATCTCGTGCCATTTTGGTTAAATTAAGATAAATATCTTAATGCTTATTCCAAAATTCTAAAATATCCTCTGCTTTATCTGATCGTTTTGTATAGTTAAATAGACAGTTTTATTTAAGAAATTTTAGCACGATCCTGTATTAGATTTATAATTTAAAAAATGTGATAATTTTTTAATACAAATTGACAAAATGTTCCAATGAAAATATAAAAAAACTGTACTTTTAAAAATACAAAAAATTGCCGAGAAATCTCGAAATAATTGTCGAGAATCGAGAATCTCGACATGTAAGTATCGTCTCGTCTCGTAAGTTCAAAATGCTTTCTCGTCTCGGCGAGACGAGAAATTTCGAGACGAGACGAGACGAGATTCGAGAATGTCTCGTCTCGTCAGAAACACTAATGATGAGGACATATTTGTACCGTGCGGGCGTTTATCGGGCGTCATCTCACGGGCACTCATTGCTGCCATGGAGAGTGCACCACAGGGATCAATTTTGTGCCATTTAAAATTCGAAATATTTGGCGTTAATAATATTAATATATTATAATTATAATCAAAATTATAGAACAGAAAATCTATGAGTTTTAATAAACCGGCGCTATTTGACAATACAAGTACTTAAAACTTTTAATTGGTGTTCAGATGTGTGAAGTTCGCGTATCGAGCAGCTACATCATTAAAATATCACTTCTGTCAAGAATATATTTCATTCATTATGACTAGTTTGACGATATTATTGCAACCATCAAATAAATTATTGGTAAAGCATAATTACTGCTATTTTTAAAACATTTTTCTTAGCAGAAAATAAAAAAAAATGTTGGTAACATGTTTTTTAAATATTATTAATTAAGCACTAAACGTTTGGTGGAAAATGCTAAGAAGAAGAAGAAGAAGAAGAGGAGGAGGAAGAAGAAGAAGGTTTAAAAAATTCAGCCGTACTATCAAAACATTTATCATATAAATATCTTTTTCTGAAACCGGATCGATAGTACTATTCTCGTGCCAAAACTGCGGGGCGAAAGTTGAATTTCCCTGACTAGTCACAATAGTTATTTGTATCACTAGACCAGAAACTGAACATTTGCGAGACCGAGTTTATTTTGACAGCAAATACGAGATCTCGCAAAACAGTTTCTAGGCGTGTGATACACAGGATTTTTTGTACCGACTTCTTCATAAATTCTTCGTATATTTCTCTACACTTTATTTTATGTTACATAACCTAAAAAATTAACATATATTTTAATAGGTTTTGCATTGCAAGTTTACTTATAAATTACTTTCATTTGAAATAACTATTGAAAATATAACATATAAACATTAATATATTTAATGACAGATGGTGGAAACTCAATTGTATCACGTGAAGTTAGTTGTAGTTACAAAACAAACTAGTCCTAAAGTTGGAACCTATAATTAATCTTGTAATGGCAAAATGAAAGAGGCGTGTCAGTTTGTCAACAGTCCCTTTTCGGGCGCCATTTTGTGAGGGCAAAATGGTCATTCTCTTCAGTTCTCCTTACTGTCAAAACGGGTTTCTCGGGCGCCAATCGATCGGTCGATAACACAGCACAGGAGATGTGAAGGACGCTCTTATAGCGCCTCTGAAAAGAGTGGCTTGAACACCAAAAAGGGCTCGGGTAGCTTAGTGGAGACAGAGTTCGGTTTTTGACAATGAAATCATAATGAATTTTAATATTTTATTAAAATATATTAAAACGATAACAATAACAAATAAATGAAAATAACAATCGCTAGCATATAATCGGGCAATACAAGTGAACCAGCGATACTTGCAGGATTTGTTCAATCAAAGAAACTGTCAACAATGAACGGGTAACAATGGCACACACCAAAGTTACGGGCCCGGCGATGTTTGGTTCCAGAACCCCAAGACATCCAGCCAGCCCATGGGACAATGCAGTCCAGCCAGAGGATCCCAGTAGTGTAAAGACACGTGTGTGAGTTTCGTAAATAAGTTGTGTTGCCATTTAAGTTTTGGGAATCAGGTTTCTGATGTGCTGAACACTTAATAAAGTTTTGCTATTCCTTGTTCTGTTTAGATAAGTTGCTTTTAAAACTAGTGGGAATTGAACTGTTTTTTTCTCTTGTTTTTTTTTGTTTCTCCGAAGTGGGAGGGGGATGTGACGATGGTCACTAGATGTGGATTTAATTTTCGTGTTTAGCATTGTAGTCTTGTGGTTAACAAGATAGGTTTTTTTTGCTAAAGTTTATAAATTCAAATCGAGGTTCGAATCCCACCAGTAAAAATGTTTTTTACATTTTTATTATTTTTATATTGGTTGAAATTTTACATACAATGTAATTGTTTTGTTATATTGTATGTCATTTGTTGTAAAATGTATTGTTGTATTTTTGTTTGAAGTTGGTAATGTTTATAAATTTGTTATTTACATGTCAGGTACCGCGTAGTCGAGTGGCTAGTGTGCTCGACCAGCGTGCGGGGGATCGTGGGTTCGATCCCACATGAATTTGTATTTTTTATATTTTTCGTTCGGTCAACAATGGCACTCACCAAAGTTGAAAAACGCAAAAACAGTGTTGTCACTTGACAACACTCATCAACAATCGCGATTTCGATACGGGGCCGTGTTGACACACACCAACACTCCTCGACAATCGCGATTACAGCGGTAAACCCCACTCAAGGCACCTTCTGCACTCCCTCACGAGCTGCCGGCACGCACCAACAGCACTGAGTTAGAGGCAGCCAAGGTCCTAACCAACTGCTCACCCGGCACTCACCAGGTTCGCGGAAGACGGCACTCACCGTCTCCCCGAGAGAGCACTCACTCTCTCTTGAGACAGCACACACTGTCTGAATAAAACTGTCGCTTGGACCCGTGTTTATACCCCGAAAAACCGTTAAAAATACAAAAATAAGTTTTAACATGATTCTAATAATCCTGCAAATATTTGCTATTTTAAATAAAAATATAAAAAATACAAATTCATGTGGGATCGAACCCACGATCCCCCGCACGCTGGTCGAGCACACTAGCCACTCGACTACGCGGTACCTGACATGTAAATAACAAATTTATAAACATTACCAACTTCAAACAAAAATACAACAATACATTTTACAACAAATGACATACAATATAACAAAACAATTACATTGTATGTAAAATTTCAACCAATATAAAAATAATAAAAATGTAAAAAACATTTTTACTGGTGGGATTCGAACCTCGATTTGAATTTATAAACTTTAGCAAAAAAAACCTATCTTGTTAACCACAAGACTACAATGCTAAACACGAAAATTAAATCCACATCTAGTGACCATCGTCACATCCCCCTCCCACTTCGGAGAAACAAAAAAAAAAACAAGAGAAAAAAACAGTTCAATTCCCACTAGTTTTAAAAGCAACTTATCTAAACAGAACAAGGAATAGCAAAACTTTATTAAGTGTTCAGCACATCAGAAACCTGATTCCCAAAACTTAAATGGCAACACAACTTATTTACGAAACTCACACACGTGTCTTTACACTACTGGGATCCTCTGGCTGGACTGCATTGTCCCATGGGCTGGCTGGATGTCTTGGGGTTCTGGAACCAAACATCGCCGGGGCGCGCTTCCCGGCAGGTGGCTCGCAACTTCCATCCCTTTCAGCGGACGTCCACCACTGCTCTCGGTGGGCAGGCGGACAGCTTCTCTGGTAGCCTGGTGGAACTGGACAGCTGAGGGTCTGACCTCATCCTCTGGAACGGCGTGGCAGTGGACAGCTTCGGAGGACTGGTCGGGGCAACCAAAGGGTGCCGGTCGTCGGCCATATCGGAAAAGACACTACGGTCAGCAAACGGACTCATGGGCTCGACGAACACGGCGGCTTCATACGCCCACCAGGTCACAGACCTGTGAAGAACAACGTCTCTCCACAGTCCATGGCCCCGAACGCCTGGGGGCGACGGTGATGCTTCTCACATCAGACGAATACAATGGGCTGCATCGGAATCGACACCGGACAGCTGCGGCGTCTTCCTGCAGTCTTCTCCCATGATTTCATTTTTGTCAAAAAGTCCCTGCTCGGGCGCCATTTGTAATGGCAAAATGAAAGAGGCGTGTCAGCCTGTCAACAGTCCCTTTTCGGGCGCCATTTTGTGAGGGCAAAATGGTCATTCTGTCAACTTTACTTCGACGTTCTCTTCAGTTCTCCTTACTGTCAAAACGGGTTTCTCGGGCGCCAATCGATCGGTCGATAACACAGCACAGGAGATGTGAAGGACGCTCTTATAGCGTCTCTGAAAAGAGTGGCTTGAACACCAAAAAGGGCTCGGGTAGCTTAGTGGAGACAGAGTTCGGTTTTTGACAATGAAATCATAATGAATTTTAATATTTTATTAAAATATATTAAAACGATAACAATAACAAATAAATGAAAATAACAATCGCTAGCATATAATCGGGCAATACAAGTGAACCAGCGATACTTGCAGGATTTGTTCAATCAAAGAAACTGTCAACAATGAACGGGTAACAATGGCACACACCAAAGTTACGGGGCCGCGACATGAACGGTCAACAATGGCACTCACCAAAGTTGAAAAACGTAAAAACAGTGTTGTTACTTGACAACACTCATCAACAATCGCGATTTCGATACGGAGCCGTGTTGACACACACCAACACTCCTCGACAATCGCGATTACAGTGGTAAACCCCATTCAAGGCACCTTCTGCACTCCCTCACGAGCTGCCGGCACGCACCAACAGCACTGAGTCAGAGGCAGCCAAGGTCCTAACCAACTGCTCACCCGGCACTCACCAGGTTCGCGGAAGACGGCACTCACCGTCTCCCCGAGAGAGCACTCACTCTCTCTTGAGACAGCACACACTGTCTGAATAAAACTGTCGCTTGGACCCGTATTTATACCCCGAAAAACCGTTCAAAATACAAAAATAAGTTTTAACATGATTCTAATAATCCTGCAAATACTTGCTATTTTAAATAAAAATATAAAAAATACAAATTCATGTGGGATCGAACCCACGATCCCCCGCACGCTGGTCGAGCACACTAGCCACTCGACTACGCGGTACCTGACATGTGAATAACAAATTTATAAACATTACCAACTTCAAACAAAAATACAACAATACATTTTACAACAAATGACATACAATATAACAAAACAATTACATTGTATGCAAAATTTCAACCAATATAAAAATAATATAAATGTAATAAACATTTTTACTGGTGGGATTCGAACCTCGATTTGAATTTATAAACTTTAGCAAAAAAAAACCTATCTTGTTAACCACAAGACTACAATGCTAAACACGAAAATTAAATCCACATCTAGTGACCATCGTCACAATCTATACGAGATGTCAGTAATGACAGCATATTATTATTTTTATGACAAAATTTAGTTATTTAAGTTACAACAATTATTTAGCCATAAAATTTGTAAACATTTTGCTAATTCTTGTGTTGAAAATAATCTTAAATTGACATATCACCAGAACAGTAATGCCAACTCCTTTTGCCGGCCTGGGTCAGCAACAGCGCATTTTTGGACGATTTTGAGTTCTGCAATACTAGTCAAAATGGACGGAGGTACGAAATAGTTATTTGTATCACTAGTCCAGAAACTGAATATTTGCGAGAACGAGTTTATTTTGACAGGCCGAGCTGAAAGCGAGGCCTGCAAATACGAGATCTCGCAAAACAGTTTCTGGCCGTGTGATACACAAGATTTTTTGTGCCGTCATCTCCATAAATTCTTTGTATATATCTCAACACTTTAATTCTATTTTACATAACCTAAAAAAATTAACATATATTTTTATCGGTTTTGCATTGCAAGTTTAAATATTATTACTTACATTTGAGTTAAAAATGCGTGATTATTTTATATTTATTGAAAATATATCATACAAACATTAGTTACGTATATATTTTATGTAATTTCGCATATTTTCAGTGACAGATAGCGGAAACTCAATTGTGTCACGTGAAGTTAGTTGTAGTTACAAAACAAACGAAACAAATTAGTCCTAAAGTTGGAATTTATAATTAATCTATACGAGATGACAGCAATGACAGCATATTATTATTTTTATGACAAAATTTAGTTATTTAAGTTACAATAATTAAAGATTTAGCCCTAAAATTTATAAACATTTTGTTAATTCTTGTGTTGAAAATAATCTTACATTGACATATCACCAGAGAAGTAATGCCAACTCCTTTTGCCGGCCTAGGTCAGCAACAGCGCATTTCTGGACGATTTTAAGTTCTGTAATACTAGTCAAAATGGACGGAGGTACGAAAAAATATTTAAATAGTTTATTTAAAATTTTATTGACTATTAATATTTATATATGTATTCCTCGACTGGATCAAAGTAATACGGGGAAAACTTGGAGAAAAACAGTCTGATGAATACGTTTGAAAATTGTTTTATTTCATAGCCGACGTTTCGGCACAGTTCATCTTCAGAAACAAGCCTCACTTGTTTCTGAAGATGAATTGTGTGGTTTACATTTTTCTAAAAATAATTTTGACAATATACTTTTGTAATTCAACATTTTTTTAAAAAAATTTCAGCTTAGTTTATATTTCCCTGAAGAAGGCATATTTAGTGCCGAAGCATCGGCTATGTAATAGGACAATTTTAAAACGTTTTCATCAGACTGTTTGTCTTCAAGTTTTCCCAGTATTAATATTTACAGTTGTGTTTTGTACATTGGATTTGTTAATCTCAGAATGTCTAAAGGAACCTCATCGCAATTATTTGCTTCGTAAGACATTGCAAATGAACAGAAACGCACGCACTAAAAATGCAAAACTGACAGTAAAATTGATTGGTTTTCGTTTATTTACAATTTTTTTCTTTCTTAATGGTGAGTATTATTGTATTTTGTCCTGTTATTATTTTTGTATTGTTGAAATTATAATTATATACTTATCTTTTATTGTCTCTTTTAACAATTTTTTTAATTATAATCAAATGTTTCAGAAAAAAATTAATACATGACTCGTCAGTAAAATGTCTCTGTAATTGACTCGGAGCCGTAAAATACTCGGCACGCGGTACCTCGTATTTCAATATAACTCTTGTTCAGTAATGTACCTTTTTACTGACTCTTTATGTAAATAACTATTTTGTTGTTTTTGAATTGTGAATTATTATATATTTCAAATAAACCTAACATAAAACACAAAGAATCACAAACTAATATCACCATTCATTAGCCATTGTTCAGCAACTTTATTATATTTATTTATATATTTTTATAAATCATATAAGTTCTATGAAAATAATGTCATTCCATAAATTCCATAATATTTATTATGTTCATTATTAATAAATAATTATTATTATGGAATTTATTGAATCACATTGTTTGCATGGAAATTTTATGATTTATAAAAATAAATATATATTTAAATAAGTATATATATATACAGGGTGTTAATACTAAGTCATCACACCCGAAAATGGTAGTTAGAACTCATCAAAACAAACAACTTTTCTTTTTATTTTTTCAAATGACAAATTGACGATCGATCAAATATTTCAAAACAAGATTTTTTGTTAACCATTCCTTAGATTTTCGCTAGTCAAACATATAAAATCATTAAGATATCTACTACAACATTTGTCTTAAATATTTTTTTCAATGTATCCATTTGGTTCAACTACAAGCCCTGCAGCGTGTTTTGCCATTTTTACGTCCAAATTATGCAAAATACGCACACAAATGATTAACTTTAATGTATTCAAATCTGAATATTTTTTTATACATTGATAAAATGTTTAGGACAAATGTTGTAGTTTAAGGATTTAATATATGTTTTACTATCGAAAATCGATGGAGTGGTTAACAAAAAATCTTGTTTTGAAATTTTTGATCGATCGCCATTACGTCATTTGAAAAAATAAAAAATAATTGTAAATGCAAATGTTTTACAATGCCTAAAGATAATTTGGAAAGAATTTTTTTTTCAATATCCCTTAAAATAAGAGAGATATGACGATTTTTTAAAAAACAAAATATCTCGAATAACTATGAACCGGGGCACCAAATCAAAAATTGGAACCAAATTCTAATATTAACAATGAGTTAACAGTTTGTATATTTGAATTTAGTCTGGTAGGGGCTTGAGTAAATTTCACTAGATGTTTAAAGGCAGCGGTAGCTTGGCAACCCCACATTTAATCATATGAGGATTAATAAATCCTCAGCAGTTATACGACCTTAAAAGAGAAAGACTGTTCAGACAACGAGAGGAGAGCAGCCAATAGCTTAGTTGGTAGAGCACAATCCCGGCAAGCGAGTGTATCATGGAGAAAAGGGTTGCTGAAGCATATTTCCTTGTTTATTTTTATTTGAGCACATGGTATTAAAAATGTAGCACTAAATGCAGCTATTTTCTTCGAAATTGAAGATTTTAAGATTTCTCGTAATGCGTAATACATAAAAAATTGGAGTTTGCAAACATTTGTTGCTATGCATTCCGTTGATGCATTATGCGTTAATATTAAAACTAGCTGTGAATGGTCCTGTGCATTGCCATATAACAAACTTCGTTACACATTATCTATTAGTATTATGTTTTAACGTTATGCATTAAAAAAGTAGCTGTGAATGAAGCTTTAATATTAACAGCCTGTATATATATATATATATATATATATATATATATATATATATATATATATATATATATATATATATATATATATATATATATATATATACAGGGTGAGTCTGGGAAGACGCCCATTTTAATTTTTTTATTATAAGTAATAGAAAAAATGGCTCATATAAAAGATACGACTTTCAACTTTTATTTTTCAAATGGCAACCTATAATTATTTTAATAAAATAGAAACCGCCATTTTTTTCTCTTTTCAACGATGTATTATTTTTTATTAATGTATTTGAAAAATTTCGAGAAAAATGAGGTAATTTAGAAATATTAGAAAAAAAAATTAAACTAATATTATAGGTTATTTAGTAACAAAAACAGTGTTCTTAAACTCAATTGCCGACGTCTAGGAAACCACTCCCGGTAAATTCTTTTTGCTCTTATGATTCCAGTCGATTCACCAATTATTAGAATCATATCAATTAATTCGTTCTTCGTCAACATTTCAAAAAGTTTTTTTTTTTGTTTACAAAATAAGTTAAATTAAGTAACAAACAAATATATACTTTTTTGACATTAATTTAATTGTTTTAGATTGTTACGTTTTGTTTATTTTCACATAGCCACCTATAATATTTCTAATATTTCTAAATTATCTCATTGTTCTCCAAATTTTTCAAATACATTAATAAAAAATAATACATTGTTGAAAAGAGAAAAAAATGGCAGTTTCTATTTTATTAAAATAATTATAGGTTGCTATTTGAAAAATAAAAGTTGATGGTCGTATCTTGTAAACCTGACATGATAAAAAATATCTACATCTGCCATCAAATAGTATATGTAAAATAATAAAACTTTTATATGAACCATTTTTTTCTATTACTTATAATAAAAAAGTTAAGGGGGGGGGGCGTCTTCCCAGACTCACCCTGTATATACCTACTTATCTTCTTATCTCATTACTGATGATGTTTACAAAATACTATCAGTTTTACCTAGTCTGCTTTAAAAAAGGAAATTTACTATTAAAAGATGTAAAAACAACTTTTTTTAAAAAATACTGATTTGTATGTAAATTATCTTGTCTCATATGGTTAACTCCATATTATAATCACGCTTTATCGTCTTCATACTATTTAAAGCTTTATATTAGCAAAAATTTCTAGGAAATTATGAATATAGAAAATGGCGCAATAATGATTCCAGAAACTGAACTCAAATTAAAATTTCTTGTTTTGAATTTTATGGTTAGTTATTTTGAACGCATAACACTTCTCAGAACACAATAAATTTTGTAAAATTCACAGGTTAAAAATTCTAATCGAATGGAAATGAATTCTTCAAAAGAATTTGAATGAAACAACAAAATAAATAGTTTTGATGATTGCTTCATAAAATTTTTAAATATAATTCATTTACAATTTTCCAATGGATTTATATTGAAAATTTTATTACTAATCTTTTTTCCACGAAGCATAATTTTATGCCGTGAAATTTCATTTTAATATAATAATAATATAAATCTAAAATCAATAAAATATACATTGTTGTCGATTTTATTTATTATTTTATTAAATGTCATCAAACTAATAAAAGCTGAACAAATAATACGTACATATGTAGGTAGGTTAAATTAAAAATATAATTTACGTCATACTCAAACAAAAAAAATATGGTAACAATCATTCATAGAATTGTTTATTAGACAAAATAATTACATGCTTTTATTTTAATTGATGCAACACTCATCGTTTTTAAGTAGATACTTATAGTTTTTATCTTTCTTGTATCGAATTTTTAATTTTATTGTACTGTGAAATGACGGAAATATTTTGTTACGTAGGTAACTTTATTACCTTTGCACGGTGCTCGTTTTTCGAATTTTATCATATATAATATCATAAGTGGTAAATTTTTGTCGGAAAATTTTCCAGATTGTTACGAGAGCCGGTTGGCTAGCAATTTATTGAGTGACATTGACAAAAAAATCACGAGATAAATTGGCAATAGGCTCGAGTAAAGCATTCGGAAAATTTTCCCATGATAAAATTTAACCACGAATGGTATTCGGATGACTATTTCCAAAATAAAACTCAGGTAATTATTTATATAACTTTTTTCTTGAAAAAAATTATGTATTTTTTATTGTTAACAAGTACAACAAACGATAAATTTTAAAATTTATCGTCTGTTGTACTTGTTTTTGTAATAACATTTAAATCGTATATAAAAATATCGTGAAATATTTTCTTTCAAATAATTCTTAATGTAAAGGTCCCCATTGTTGGTTTATAGATGCAATTGCTAAATCGTTTTATGACAAAGTGTACTTGTAATATGCATTTTACTATATTATGTTTCAGTTTGCTTTTTCAACGTTTTAAATAGATTCCTATCCGAATCGACTCGTTTTTAATAAAAACTGATTACACTGAAATTATACAGACTTTGACAGGTATGTAAACAATATATTTGTAAAACGTCAAAAATTTTCGCTTATCAAAACTCACTTACTTGTAAAAATACATCTTATTGGCTTAAAGGGTGCGAAAAAATTTTTGTGACAGAATTTTGTCGAAGTGAAACTTGGTAACTAGGTAGAATCCTGAATTTGGATTGGTCTACATATTTATAAGTGAAATAGTCAATAGAATTTCGGTTATCGTAAAGTTGTTTTATAATGCAAGCATTTACGACAGTTTTTAATGAAATTTTAAGTATGTTATTTTTCATGAGTTTTTATACATGTAAGCAAATTTTTAAAAAGGTTTACTATCCGTGAGCTGATATATTTGAAATAAAAATAGAGCGAAAATACATTGGCAATAGATATCGTGTCTCATAAGGTAGTTTTTTTTCGTAGTAGGTACCACAATAAACGGCAGATTTGTACAAAAGAAAAATAGACATAACGACAGTTTAAGTGACAATTTATATATATATATATATATATATATATATATATATATATATATATATATATATATATATATATATATATATATATATATATATATATCATCATCACGGCTTATTACCCACTGCTGGGTGTGCCAATCTGCTTTGTACACAGATATCGATAATGAAGAAATATTTGCACTGTGCGGGCGCTTACCAGGCGTCACCTCGCGGGCACTCATTACTGGCGTAGAGACTTCACCACAGGGGTCAATTTTGTATCATTTAAAATTCGAAATATTTGGTGTCAGTCGGGATCGAACCCGGTTCCCCAGATTCGCGATCTAACACTCAGGCACACAGCCACGAAACAGTTTATACAAGAGTGTATAAAAACGTCCATTTACCAGTCGCTTTATAGTTACTCTCTTTGAAAGACAGAAGTTTTGTGATTTTCGCTGGAATTTTCGCATTTATTAAAATTATAGGGTATTTATCTAAAACATACGTAATGTTTTTTTACTTTTATTTGATATTTAAAACAATTAAATTCTCTTACCAATCTTAAACTATTAAAAATTTCGATTATCTATTTTGATAATTTTTTTACATACAAAATTTGTATTCAGGGTGTTTACGCTAAGGTGCGAATATAAGGATTTAACTTGGGATTTTAGTATTTTACAATTTCCTGCTCTCCTATTCATTTCACATTTTTTTAATTTTTTTATTATGTCTCTAGTTTCTTCACAATTTTAAAAAGAAATTTCAAAATTTCGTTTTATTAGTAGATATAGCCATGACACTTGTTTTTTTTTCTTGTTTTCATAAATAATTTGTAAACGTCAAACGTCAATTTGACTTATGAAAAGAAATAAATTAAATAAAGAATGTTTATTCGAATGAGGAACCTATCTAAAGGAATATTATGATGGAAATACTCACAAAATTTATTTTCCATATGTCAAATTGATGTTTGACACTAGAAAAAGGAAACAAGTGTTATAGCTATCGTTACTAATAATATTTATGTCACTATTTATTTCACTATATATTTATATCACATTCAACCATTCCGATCCAGTATCACCGATTGTCCGTATGCCGCAATTCTTCAACATTAATGCCGAGTATCCACTCCAACTCGCTGTTACTCTCCTCGTATACTATAGCTTCCCAATCCTCGTGAACACTACCGAGTATTCATTTTCCCACTTATCCCAATATACCAGTAACTTCCCGAGTACTCCACTCTACACTATCTATGCAACTGCTCGTCACTGAACTCAGCCGACTATTTAACCATATACGTAACTAACTGTCTAACTTCCACAGCCTCAGTATAACCGACTGTCCGAGTTCACCTACCCTCGTCCGTCTTCACTAACGGAACTGAACTATGTAATTCTGTAATTAACTCTCGGGCATAATTGCGTCCCTTTTATATAGCTGCCATTACCATCTAGAGAGCTCTAGAATATTCGACCCCATAACAACAACGAACACAAAAGGTTCAGGTGACCGGAAGTAATTAAACATGTCAAGACTAGTTTGTTTACGTCACCCGGCTGCTAGCGCGATTACGTCATCGCTATACTTAGACACTTGTTCAGCGCAGCGGCGGTGCTCACACGTTTCAATATAAATGAAAATATTTGTGAAACATGTTATGAATATCTTTCTTTTTTCTCTTTGTTAGTTACAAAGGTCTGGAATTTTTATTTTTTGCTTTAAGAAAAATGTTTTGAAAATAGGAGTCAATTTTGCTATATCGATAATTCATTTGATGTTTGCAATAACAGCATCAAACTACTTATAATGAATGAAATACACACTTGACAGAAGTGATATTTTAATGATGTAGCTGCTAGGTACGCAAGAATAGTTGATACTAGAACTTCACACTTCTAAACACCAATTAAAAGTTATAACTACTTGTACTTGTATTGTAAAATAGCGCCGGTTCATTAAAACTTCTCGTTTTATAATTTCAATTATAATTAAAGTATATTGATATACAAGTATACCTATTAGACAATGGTCTAGACTCTAGACTATAAAAAATTACTGTTAGGGATCGAATTATAAGACAATATAACACAGAAGTCAATCATGATAAAAAAAATTTATTTACTTGTTGACAGAAAAACAACGTTTCGGCATTCAATCGTCCTTCATCAGGCCACTAAAATAGAAAATGTTAGACACAGCAAAATTAAAAACAGTTATTTGTAAGAAGTTACTTAAATTACATATAAGTAAGCGAATTTATGAACGTAAAGAGTTACATATATATATATATATATATATATATATATATATATATATATATATATATATATATATATATATATATACATAACGTGACCATTTTTTTTTACCTCAGAACGGGACAGCACGGGGGGGGGGGCAAATGCCTTATAATTGAAATTTACATTTTTTCAAGGGATGTGAAGTTGCACGTTTTCCCCCTTCATGTATAAAAATAAATTTCCAGATCACTGAACATTTTAGAAAAGAGAATATATTTAACGGATTGTTGACTAAGAACAAGCAGATCACAAATACGAACGATCGTACGTCGTATCACACAGAATATCATCGTCGCATCAAACAAAATATCAATAATTGTAAACTGTCATAAAATTGAGATGAAATGATGAGCCATTTAATTTTGTAAAAAAGAACTTATTTTACTATTTATTCAAAATCAAAGACATGGTAACAATGTATTAATAATATGTAACTTGAATTAATCTAAGACGTTAGATTGCAGTTGCAGACGCATTTGTTTTATATTTGTCGGCGGAGCAAATTAGTTTCAAAATGTCGGATCTAGTTTTCAAGAAGGAATGGAGGCTCAATACATGACTTGTTGATGTTAGTCTTGGTAATCAAAATAAATCAAAAAGGTTTGGACCGTTTGCAAAAGCGAGACATTTTTGCTCTCGCTGGGGACAACGGGACAGACAGCCTGAAAACGGGACTGTCCCTCCCAAAGCGGGACGTATGGTCACGTTATATATATATATATATATATATATATATATATATATATATATATATATATATATATATATATATATATATACACGTGTATTTTTTCCTTCAACTCGACCATTCTAGCCCTGAAGAAGACTATTGTATAGTCGAAACGTCGGCGTGAATAAATTGTAATATTGACTGCCAGTCCGAAACTTTATTTATTCCATATATTTTTATGTTTTCTCCAAATTTCGCGCTCCTCATTATTACCCCCTGCACGCCGAGCAGCCTGGAACGAAACATCAAAGGTTCCGACAAGAGTGTCGCTACTGCTTGTATTCTCTATACTGTGGTAAAATGTTTGAAATTGTTTTTCAGTTCAACTCCCATTCGATTTATACTTAAAAACCTTTTCACATTAAATAAAAGGATAAAATGTAATCAAATCTGCTTGGTCCAACTATACACGAAAGTTAGAGATAGATAGATACCCCACCAGTAAGGCGGGTGGTATTCTCAGTGGATAAATGCAAGTTATTCAAGTCTCCGGTCCATTTTGTATGTAGAGGTCACTGTACATTATAGTGTACAATGCCATCCTGTAGGTATAAGTTCACCGATAAACATAACCACACTTATCGTAATTTTACAATTTTTCTTGTTCAATATGTGAGAAGAAGACCCTTTAGTCATCAGACCCTATTAGAAAAGGGATTTTAGAAATAGAACTGCCCCCTTGATGACATAAATTATTTACAGGATGACGACGATAAAAAAAAAACGATTATATTTTGGAGCATAGCACTTTTTTCTCTTTTTTAGAGAAATAGCAGATAAAAAGTTACATAAATTTTATTTGAAGGTTATAATTGATAACTATAGCAATAACCACGGTCTAACATAAAAGAAAAATATTAGATGCGAAAAAATATTACTTATTTGGCTGCAAATATTAAATGGTTTCAAGCTATTTTAGAAGATGTAGTTCACTTGGAAAGTCCAATATGGTATTTTACTAATTATTTCACTGAAATTCTAATGGAAAACATGCAATAAATGCCATATAAACCGATGCATTCCAAAAAAAGGAAACCTCTTATTACCATTAAGTTGCCATGTACACTAAAGTATGCATACTTCGTAACTCAAAACTGGGTATAGATATACTTTTGTAAACAACATAAAAAAAATTGAAAAAAAAATTGTTGGTATATTCTCAATATCAGATTTTTATTAAATGGAACAAAAATTAGCCACCGAAAGAGAGAGCCTATCAGGGCCGGATTGGGAAGATTCAGCGGCTCGGGAAAATTCTAGCATGGTCAGCTTCATCTCTAGTTTTTTTTTTTTAAATTTATCATTATATTGCCACAAAGTAATAAATTAGTTTTGGTGTTTGCATTGAAAGATAACACAACGAAGATTCTACCCGCAGAAAATGGAAGTGTTACAGTAATATTCGATACCAATTTATATGATCAGAAATAGAAGAGCTTTTGAATCAAAGAAATTTTAAGAAACTTGGAAAACATTCTACTACCTCTATAGAAAACAAAGTGTACCGTACTCTTAAGAAACATAAAGAATTATATTCCGTTTAGAACAAGAACAGATCTCACTCCATATTTTAGCAAGCTTCCACACCTGTACGGGGGGCTTCCAAAAATCCATAAGAAAGATTTGGGCATCTCAGAAACCCGTCAAGACCTCCATAAATTCTCCTACTTACAAACTAACACAATTTCTAGTACCAATCATTCAGCCACTTCAAGGAAAAAGAACATCATATTATGTAAAGAATTCAAACCATTTTGTAGAACTTTTAAGCTAAATACAATTACAACCACAAAATCTTCTAGTCATATTTCCAAGAAAAAGATAGATATTCTGTAAAAGAAGATGGTTTGCTGATGGGTTCTTTTCAGTTATAGCCAATTTATACAAGGAATTTTTTGAAGAATTAACACTAGATACAGCCAATATAAGACCTAAACTTAGATATGTCGATGATACTTTATATTAGGTTCATAATTTGAGAAAAAAGCTCATGGAGTCCTTCCGTTCTTGGATGTTTTAACAGAGAAAACGAACCATGGACTAGTAACATCAATCTACCCTACCGTAAACCAACACACCAACACCAGACAATACCTTAACTATAATTCCAATCACTAAAAATCTACAAAGGCGGAAATTATCAAAACCTCATATATTCGACCTCGGACTATATTTGCAACACCGAAAGAAATTTTGTCAAGAATTAGAAAATATTAAAAACGATCTAAATAAGAACGATTACCCGGTGAAGTTAATTAGATGATGCTACGTGCTCAAATTTTAGTTTGTAATCACCGAGCGACGGCCTCAAAAAGTCGTGGCCTCTCGGGAAATTCCCGATTATCCCGACTGGCCAATCCGACTCTGGAGCCTATAGAGTTACAGTTTTACAGAGCAAAGTTGTAGAATTGCACCATAGACAACGTATATATATATATATATATATATATATATATATATATATATATATATATATATATATATATATATATATATATATATACGTTGTCTATGGTGCAATTCTACAACTTTGCTCTGTAAGACTGTAACTCTATATATATATATATATATATATATATATATATATATATATATATATATATATATATATATATATATATATATATATATATATATATATATATATATATATATATATATATATATTCACTGAGTCCTTAGATTGGTGTAAAACACACATGTACAGTTACCATTTTAAAATATTTTTTCTTATATTCAGCTTAGTTTATTGTAGTCATCTTGGACAATTTTTTATTATTTGACGATTTTCACTCTGTGATCTGTGTTTTTTGACTATTTATTTATTTATTTTTTTAAATGTCCGACTTGATTGTATCTACGCTTATCCACACGTGTATTTTTTCCTTCAACTCGACCATTCTAGCCCTGAAGAAGACTATTGTATAGTCGAAACGTCGGCGTGAATAAATTGTAATATTGACTGCCAGTCCGAAACTTTATTTATTCCATCCCCAACACAGTCGAACATAATTTTTTGAATAAAAATATATATTCAATAATTGTTATTTAATATCAAATGATAAAGTGTGATTTGGTAAAAATATGTAATAGTGAAATATAACTATGTAAAAAATATATATTTAAAGCCAATAATAATAAATAATTCAATAACCAAGTAATAAATATTATATATCAAATCCAAACGTTATAAATAATTATATATTTATAAAAATACTAGTATTAAAGTAATAATAAATCCATTCTTAGTACTAAACACAAAATATATTTATAAAAAAAGTCGTATTAAAGTAATAAATATTTAAATAATAAACAAGCAACAAATATTTATAAAAATACTAATAATAAAGTAATAAATATAAACAATAACCAAGTCAAAAATATGTTAGTGATCGTAGCATGGTGATAGCGTGCTAGCTTTCTGTTCCAAAGATTATGGGTTCAAACCCGCAGCACACTTTAATTGTTTTTAATTTTTTCAATTTATTTTTGTGTTTTTATTTATTTTAATATTTTTCATTTGTTTTTATTTGTTTCTATTTATTTTAATTTAACAAGAAAAAACAGTAAAACTACAATAAATAGAAACAAATAAAAATAAATAAAAACAAATAAAAAATATTAAAACAAATAAAAACACAAAAAGAAATTGAAAAAATAAAAATTTAAACTACAATAAATAGAAACAAATAAAAATAAATAGAAACAAATAAAAAATATTAAAACAAATAAAAACACAAAAATAAATTGAAAAAATAAAAATTTAAAAAGAATTAAAGAAGTGTGCTGGGGGTTTGAACCCACAATCTATGTAACAGAAAGCTAGCACGCTACCATTATGCTACGATTACTTTCATGCTAAGATTTCTTTTATAGGAAATAATAATTATCATATTAAAATAGCCATAACATTCTTATTTTACTTAATTATTCTTAACTAATTTTAAACAATTTGTTATTAATATGATGCAATAAGTATTCCCAAACATGTGTATAAAGTTTTACTGCAATACGTTTTAATGGGAGGCAAATATTCAAATTATTCTTATTTCCCATGTTAAATGCCTGTAACGGATTTCGAGCGCCACCCGGTATAGAATAAACACTTCCAAGACCTGTGCATAATATTAAATTTTTTTTTATAAAATTATAACAAATACATGATATTTATTACAAATGCAATGAATAGGCACGTAATATATTATTTGAATCTGATTCAAAGTCCCGCTCCTCAATATTTCCCCCTTCAACCCGAGCAGGTTGGAACGAAAATCAGCGAAGTGTCGCTACTGCATATTCTCTATACTGTGATTTTACTAAATTCTAAAAACATTATCTGAATTAAATTAATTGAAATTTAATTGATATATTCTTTCATCGAATGATTTAACATAGGAAAATCACAAGGAAAAAAAGGGGAATAGCATTATTATGTAGTTTTTGGGAAATTAAAAACAAACTACATAATAAAAGCTAAATAACATTGAGATTATGATCCTTATTGCAATGGAAGTTTGTACATAAAATTCTACCGTATTTGATGCATACGACACATATCTCAACTCATTTAAAATGCTACATTTCCCCTTTTTGCACTGTGGTCTTCATATGTATTTTGATATTAAAAGTAATTGTTAAATTATCTATTACAAAAAAGTATATACACAACCATAACTTATTTTATAAAAGGATAAGGACATCAAAAGTAGGATTTTTAACTATAAAAGAATAATAAGGTCGTATAATACAATTACAATACAAGATAGTCAAAAAATTGGAAATAATTAATTACATACGAATTTAAAGATATATACAGAAAATATTTATGTTAAACCAACAAAAATATTTTTCCGTAGCTCCGTCAAATTTGTCTAGTATTACAGAACTCAAAATCGTCCAGAAATGCACTGTTGATGACCTAACTTTAAGATTATTTTCAACACAAGAATTACCAAAATGTTTATAAATATTAGGACTGAATCTTTAATTATTGTAACTTAAATAACTAAATTTTGTCATAAAAATAATAATATGCTATCTAGTATAAATTAATTATAAGTTCCAACTTTAGGACTATTTTGTTTTGTAACTACAAACTACAACTAACTACACGTGATACAGTTATGAGTCTCCGCCATCCGCCATTAAAAAATATGCGACAGTATATATATATATATATATATATATATATATATATATATATATATATATATATATATATATATATATATATATATATATATAATATACAGGGTGTAAATGAAATAAGTGCATTAAATTTAACCAGTAACGTAACTCGACGAGAACAACAATATTTCTTAATAACTTTTTTTTCTAAGTCTTTTAGATTTTGAGTTAAAATTCTTTAAAGATTTGCTGCATATTTCGTTACCCGCCTATGGAGAACAAATGGCTGCTCCGTATTCAAGTGGGATACAAACAGCTCAAAAATTGTCGGTTATCGGTTACACTTGCAGTCACAATAATTAATAAACGAATCAACAGAAATAACATTTATTATTAATTAATTCGTAATAGTACAATTGTTAAAATGAAGAAATTTAAATTTTGGATAACAAAATTATAAAGTTGTGTATTAAACCAGGCTTTAATCACTTGTGAATAGAGGATGACAAGGAGGAACGAGGGGTAAGAGGTATCGAGGAAGTGCAAAAGCATAGTTATTAGGTTATGAGATGATTATTTATCGTCCACAAATCATAATAGTTTAAATATGTTATTCAAAAAATGTAAGTACAAACTTTTGTCCATTTAAACAAGGTACATGAATACCAATAATTAGTCGTCCATTTTTTGTTTCCCCTCAAACATTTTTTAATGAAAATTTTTACTGCATTTTCGTCTGTTGAAATGTGTATTGTGCATAATAAATACACCTTCCCAAGTAAATTCAGTCTCATTAATGAACGTTATGAGCCATTCCCAAAATCGAAGTCTGCTGAAAACATTGATCTTTTTGCACATGATATGGATACAACTGTTGCTTAATTTAAAATTGTCATATGTGACACTTCGTATTGTGATAAAGATGTACAAGATTAAGAAATGTGCGAATATTAGGAACAGTATGATTTGGAAACGCTCCGTCTATATGCGTTGGCAACTTTATACTACTGTCTTTATATCAACCACAAATTAAAATGTAGTAAAGTTACAAATAAATAAATAAACCATAGGTAAGTAATTACAATATCTGTGTAAAGGTAAGCATTTTGACAGAATTTTACCTGATAAACAAGTTTATTACTAATGTCAAAATATAATTGCAACAACTGACAAAACTGTCAATTGCTAAAACAAAATTTTTCATAGCTATTGCTACTGCATTCAATTATTAGAAAAATGCGTGGAACGACTCGTCAATTTACGGGGTGGTAAAAATGATAAAAAAATATGCGATTTCGAGAAAAAGTTATTAAGAAATATTGTTGCTCTCGTCGAGTTACATTACTGGTTAAATTAAATGAACTTATTTCATTTACACCCTGTATATATATATATATATATATATATATATATATATATATATATATATATATATATATATATATATATATATATACTTCTTCATAAATTCTTCGAAAATTCTCTACACTTTATTCTATTTTACATAACCTAAAAAAATGAACATATATTTTTACCGGTTTTGCGTTGTAAGTTTAATTATAATTACTTACATTTGAGCTTTATTGCGTAATTATTTTATATTTATTGAAAATATATCATACAAACATAACACCATCGATAAAATGTTAGAAGGGATCTTATAATGTTTCTATTTTTATGTATCTTACCGAGGGTAGACAAGGGGTAAAAACTGATGATTATTAAGTTTTGTATCCTCGATCAGTATTTTTATTTTATTCCATTGGTAAAGGAAACCTTTCCACTGAAAGGAATTTTCTTTTTTATATTCTTTATTTTGTTTTGTAAGTTTTAAGGACAGAGTATATGAAATTCCAATTTCTCTGTGAACTTGAAGATTAGCAGACCGTATTTTAAATAATACCATGTACCGGGAATTTTGTAATTAATCTCTCTGCTTTTCGTGGAAATATGATTTTAGTTTATTTAATTTATTATACATATAACTGACATACGCAATTTGTTTTGTTTCTGTTA
Organism: Harpalus rubripes; assembly: GCA_963082715.1. Classification (NCBI taxonomy): domain Eukaryota; kingdom Metazoa; phylum Arthropoda; class Insecta; order Coleoptera; family Carabidae; genus Harpalus; species Harpalus rubripes. The sequence goes on from OY720451.1 coordinate 19,028,584, forward strand.
TGGATAATATAATTTTGTATCATAACAAAACAAAATCTCTGTATCAAGGGATTTTTTAAATTTATTTATATTAACTGAATACGTTAAAAGAATATTGTTTTTTTTTTAATGTTGGTTTTGTAAAACATTATATTGAATTTACGCATACTAAAACTAAACGTATATTCACCTTAACCATGGCAATACCTACCGGATTTGTTTATTTTACAATTAAGTGTAAAATCATCTAAAATTAATCCTCATGGTGATGGTGAATGTTATAATTCAATTCGTGAAATAGTCAATCCGTATACGACTCGAACAACAAAAATAATAAAATGCTATTGCCTCCTGAATCGACGTATTGCCGCAAATCACGACAAAAAATCAAAAATTTATTGAAATAATATCCCATTTTTTTGCCCTGGTAAACAAATAGGTAACTATTTTTAGTAGTACCTATTAAACGCCTACATCTACAACTTGAACGAGTATTTTAGTCAGAAGTATTAAACTTTATATTGCATTGCTCGCGCTCAACCGTGCTAGTGTTCACTAGAATTTAGCGCTGATTTGTTTACTTTAAACTGTGCTTGCGAGCTAATTTCAACAAATAAATAGGTCCCGTTCAGTACGCATCTAGGGCTAAAAAATAAGAAAATTTGTAGAATTTCCAGGATTGTTATTTATAACCCGGAAAAAATGGTTACCAAGCTTACATAGCATAGTGGTAGCGTGTGCGCCTGGTAATAAAAAAAACTCTGAGAGACTGGGTTTGGAACCAGCCAGCACGTAATAGTAATTTACATTGCAAGTTCGTTACTCAGAACTTTACGGGCATGCACGGTACGTAACGAGCGAGGGAAGCGAACTTATCCGTGTGAGCACGTAAATTTCGGGTAACGATTGAGCATTGTACAGTGTTTTATGATATACTGAATCGTAAATAATTAAAAAAATATATATATTGGAACCTGCAACACGATACGTAAAATTATTTGATCGAAATAGTCTTTGAAAACATATGGCGAAGCGAAATAATAAATAAATAAATCTGTATACATGTTGCTATGGTTTTACCAGCCCGTAAATTTTTTTACGGGCGGAACCCGTAAAATCTTTTTTTACCACTAGACAGAGCTCTGTAATAAGACGCTTACGATTCAGTTTACCGTAAAATTATTTTTTTTCTCAATATAATTTTTATTGCTAATATGTTTTTAATTTTTTGTTGAAATTTAATAAAATGGATACGTTCTTTTTTATTATAAATATTTATTGTAATTATTTAACTGTATAAATTTTACAAAATACGTATAATTTATGCTTTAAATAATGTTTATATTTTATTAAAAGCCAATAAAAGATTAAAAACTTGAAAATGATTTTGAAAAGGAAATTAAAAATTAAATTTTGTTGCTGGCTGGTTTGAACCCTGTTTCTCCGAGTTTTGTTTATTACCAAGTGCAAACGCTACCGCTATGCTATTTGTACTGTTACTTAGTAACCATTTTGTCCGTTATATGAACAGTAATCCTGGAAAACCTACAAAATTTCTTAATTTTTTCTAATATTAGACATATAAATTTACTAATGTGGACTGTAATCTGTAGAATTAACATCTTCCAATTAGTATATTATATTTCAGTTTAATATCTTACACTGGGGAGATACTATTAACAATTAACACACATATATTGTACATGCGCACTAGGGATTTAACGAAATACACCTGATTTTTTACTTAATCTGAGTCCAGTGAGTCAATGATTAAAATGGGAGGTATAAAAACGAACGAAAATTTTAAAAAATTAAATTTACCTTAAAGCACTATGCTATGTTATCAAATAATAGTGCATCTCGACTTACAGATTATTTTATATTAGCCAATAATTTTTCGATTTTATTTTTCTTATCTAGGAATACAAAAAAATATGAACATTAAACAATTTTGTAATAGCTACTAAAGAAAAAATTTGAATAAAATATGATTTTATTCATTAATAGGTGTTTTTGTTTTATATTTTTACGTACTTATGATTGATGCAAGTCACGTTTTTATGTATAATATGTACTATTAGCATACGACGTCAATTTTTTACCAGTAGTTAGCAATCCAAAAGAACTGGTGATTCCCAGTTCATTGGGTAGGTACAACGTAAAATAATAAACTTGCTTCACTATTTCAATAAAATGACATTGTATACTACTTTCAACGGCTCATTCATACACTGTGTGTTAAAAAAATTATTTACTCGGAGTAGTCTATGAACAAAGAAACGTATGTCAATTTAAAAATATTTAATTAAATGCCAATTTGATACGAAAGCTTTTTTTCTTGAATCTTATTTTAGAAATGGAAATAAATTAGAAAACGGCTAGTGGCGTTATACTGTATCCTTCTTTATTATCTTTTCTCTTTAAAATTACTTTTCAAGATCAATTTTGACAATTTGACTTTTGAATTGAATAATGATTAGACATATGTTTCCCAGTTCATACACTGTAAAGTTTTGGGGTAGAAACAGGGAAGATGATTCGCCGATTGGGTTGTTGGATCTTCTTTAAAGTTGATTTAGGGTATGAAGGTCGAAACATGGTAGGAAATTTTAGTAGGGCAGATTCAAGTCGCTTACATGCATCTGTGTTGTACTGTACGTATTCAAGGAATTTACAATGACACATCTAGGGGTTCATATAAATTACTGTAAAGTATTTTTAACAACCTTACAGGCATTTACTGGTAACTTGTGATACGGAAATTTCAAATCACTTTCATTTCTATAAACCACTGCGGGCATTTGCATCCCACTATATGAAGGGTCGTATCGTGTCTACCTGGGAGTGAGGAAACAGAGATTGGTGTACCGACCTTTCAAAATCGAAGGATTGTTCAACCTAGGGGTTGCATGTAGTGTCAACCCAAAAAGGTAGTTGCAGCTACGTTAAAATTTTACAGTGTAGCCTATTCCGAGTTAGGATTTTTTTTAACACACGTATATTTTATGAATTAACAGCAATAGTAATATATTTTTGTTTTTTTAAGCAAAAATAAAATAAACTAATTATAGTTTACATGCGCGTAGACAATATACAAATTTTAATCACGTAAACAACATCATTGTCTATGCGTAGACAAATACGTATTTTGCGTAGGATAGACTACATGCACAACCTTGGTCTCAAGCAGTTCTTTGCAGCTATTTAACATGGGAAAGCAGATTTTCCCGTGAAATATTATTGTGTGCTTCACACATAAAATTGAAGAGCATAAACATTCTAAATTTTTTAATTCCAAAATATTTGAATTTACGTTTCTGGCTGGTAACCGGGTAAACTTAATTTAAAGGCATGATAAAAATAGATGTAACATGTGTCACATAAGTTTTCGGAAAAAAAGTCAAATGAATAATACTGTATGTTGTTTAAGGAAAGTATATTGAGTCTGCTTTTAACTATAATAATTAATATAGCTTAAGCTTTTAACATTCATATTATAGAGCTGTAGGTTAAAATTTATTTTGCGTACTTATTGAAAAACTTGCGCCCTAATTGTTTTCCTTTTGTGGTCCTACATAATGTCGTTCACCTTTCTTGTAAGTAACGTCTAAAAAGTTTCTAATCCACACTAGAATGTAAAACCAACTTACTGCATAAAACTTTTAAGTTGAGTTAAAATCCCACATCAATTTCTCCAGAACTTACTAACTCGAACAAACTTTTAATATTAATCATTATAAAAAAAAGAAAGTTTCATGTACATACCTAAGAGATTCTATATTTCCAGTAAAATTATAACAGAAACATGTAAATTGCACTTGACACTGACATCTGTCAATAAGCATTTTCTTAATATAGTAGCGATTTCTATGGTCAGAGCATAGCTAGCTGCTTTATGCTATTTAATTTCTTTATAATTTTTTAACTCTATATCCATTGAATATGAAGTATAAAATGTAATCAAATCGTATAGAGAATAAAATATTCTTAATATTTATAATAACATTAAATATGGAAAAATGATATTTAACAGTGCTTTTCCAAGAAAAACTGTTAAAATCTCAAAATGAGGGTACTTCCGGTTGCCCAATTATAACCAAAATCTAATCATCTCTTCACATGGATGTAAAGAAAAGGTGTTCGAAAGAATTATTATTTTTTTAATTATATTATTTGAGTTATTGAATCCAAAAAATACATATATATATATATATATATATATATATATATATATATATATATATATATATATATATATATATATATATATATATATATATATATATTACAGTAAACTCCGGTTATAACGGACTCGAACGGTCTGTCAATTTACTTACGTTATATCCGAGGGTACGTTAAAAAAGAAATAAAGTTTTATAAATCAACGAGTAAATCAATTTAAACATTCATTAAATTTATTTGAATAAATAAATAAATAAATAAATATATCATCACGGCATATTACCCATTGCTGGGTGTGCCAATCTGCTTTGTACACAGATTTCGGTATGCTGATGACATATTTGTACCGTGCGGGCGTTTACCAGGCGTCACCTCACGGGCACTCATTGCTGGCGTGGAGTGTGCACCACAGGGGTCAATTTTGTGCCATTTAAAATTGGAAATATTTGGCGTCGGTCGGGATCGAACCCGGTTCCCCAGATTCGCGACCGCAGGCACGCGGCCACGAGACCCCTATATTTGAATAATATATATATATATATATATATATATCATGACAAAAACAAAAAACAAAAAACAAAAATTAAATATGTTTATTCTTTCAAAGTGTTCAGCCTTTTCTTGTAAAATTGGATCGCTTATTGTTATGTTCAATGATCTCAAATTGTCTTTGTAATTTCTTTAATTATAGAGATTTACGTACCGCCACTTCAATATTTTCTGTTCATGTGCCTGAGACAGTTGATTTCGGCATGTTTAATTCTTTACATAATCCTGTTTGTTGCATACCACTTTCAATTTTTTTATTTATTTTTTGTCTTGTATTTCTTTATTTGAGACATTTTTGTACGACTTTTACCTTCAACGACTGTTTCTGCGTTACTGACCTATTAACTGCGCAATGAGATTGTTTACGTCTTGATCACGTGGGGTTGGTACGTAATAGCCGATGTTGAACCGATGTAAGGATATATGAAATAGTACGTTAAGGATTGTACCTTATAAGCCGGTACGTTATAACAGTAAAAAATAACATTAATTTAAATAGAGCTGGGAACGGGATAGGTAAAAGAGTACGTTATAACCGAAAATACGTTAGATCCCATGTACGTTATAGGCGAAGTTTACTGTATATACATACATACAGACATCATCGTAAAAATAATAAAATCTTATTCCAGGCACTCTAAAACGTGCTTATTCATGATAACTCACCACCGAATACAATACCTTCCTTACCTAAAGGTGATGGAAGGTAAAAATAGCAATGAGCTTTAAATAAATTATTAAATATAATAAAAACGAAGTCTCAAGAAAGACAAAACCACAATATACTCCTATAAAGACAGCGTGCTCCGAAGTGCTTAATGTATTTATTAATTCTTTGTGAACTTTGACCTATTTGTCATTGTTCTACTGGGCAGGAGATATCTGGAGCTGTATTTTTAGCACTCCGGGAAGCGATTTCGCAGAAAAGTCACTTATTTCTTACGTCGTATTTGATCATTTTTTTCCATTTAGAAAAAAGTCCATTACGAAAATTAAACCTTAGACAATGGGGTTCTCCACCGTCGTAACAAATTAGAACTTGGGTCATTTATATTCAAAGTAGACCCTAAAACTGTTTGTTAAGAAATATCAAAGTTTAAAGAAAGTTATTCGTTTTTAGAATATTCGAGTTTTATATCTATATATCTATGTCCACATTTACTACTCCAAATTATGACTACTTTCAAACCTTCTGCTATTGCCTTTTGGAAATATGGAATCCATTTCCAAATATATGAATGCACAAAATAACAATGGGAGTAAATCGAATAACACTAATTGAATTTTAATATGCAGCAATTTTACTCCGTGCGTTTTTATAAACGTGAAAAATATGTTGAATGATATATAGGTTGGCAGTGGTATTCTAAACTTTATTTATTAATTATTTTATTATATTTATTGTAGCATAAGTAAATACGGGACATAACTTTTTAATTTTAAGTGAGAACATATTTTTTTTATTTCATCATTTGTTAGAGAATTTAATTCAAAATTCAATGAAATCATATTTTTATACCTTTACATAACGATTTTTTTTGAGAATAATGCATGTATACTTTTATACTAACTTGATTATATAATATGTGTGACACGAATGGAAAAAATGTTAAAAAAATTAACACGTATTCGTTTTTTACATTCATGACACTGTTTATTTATTTATATTATAATCAAATTAATATGAAACTTTACATGCATTTTTCTCAAAAAATCAGTATGTACGGTAATAAAAATATATCACTGAATTCAGAATTAAATTCTCTACCGAATGAGCAAATAAAAAATATATGACCTCATTTAAAACTTAAAAGTTAGGTTCCGTATTTTGAGAAGCATTGGTCCAAAAAAATAATTTTTCTTTTCTTTAAATTTGTCTTGTGAAATAGAAATTGTTTGCCCATTTAACTCTTTAACTCTTATAGTTCTCGAGGAAGCAATGGTGGCCCATTTAAAATGAATATCTCTGAAACTGTAAGGATTTTCGAAAAAATTAATCATATTTGAACCCCCGCAGATCTGCTGTCATAGCCTTCTCACAGTGTTGTGAATCTTGTGATTTTGAATTTCGAAATGAACTTTTTTTGTTTACATGTAGTTAAGGTGCATTCACAAATGAAAATTAGGTTTATGGTTTTTGTTTAGGTTTAAGTAAGTCATTCATAAATATAAGTTTAAATTACCTGAAAATTAGTTTTGATATGTACAGACATCTGTGTCATTGCTTCAAAAATAAGATTAAAATATCGGTAGAGCAGTACTCAACAAGACACCTGTGCGCCGTGAAATTGTCATTCGCTTGGCATTATTGGTTATATTTCAGCAATTAAGTAATGACAATCCTCATGTTCTTCTCGCATTTGTTTAAAAGGCCGAATCCACCAAGTGGATACTAAATAAAGATGGGTGTATATATCTATATCATTTCAGACTTGTTCGCATTGGTGAAGTTTGTGACGTCAAACTAAATCATAAACCTAAGGTTTGGACCTTGCAATGTTTAGCTTTATGATTTGGATTTAGACACCCTAAATTCTGAAGTGTGAATGAAGTCATTACATAATATGAAGCCAAAGTCTTTAAATCTAAAGTATAAACCATAAATCTAAACCTAATTTTCATTTGTGAATGCACCTTTAAGGCGCATAAATCGCTGTCAGTTTGGAAAGTTTAGATTAGACGAAACATTTCATTAAAAAAAAATTATAATAGTGGAGGGCCGCATTCAGTATGCATGAACACTCTGATTTTAAAACCTCATTATTTGTAAATTTATTTGAATTTTAATCATTTTAAGTTTTTCATTTTCTTGGTAAGGAAAGTTTTGGTGTTTTTGACTTTTCTAGATAAACAATTAGCGGCTCTAAGAAAATGTTTTAATGAAATAATTAAACTTTGGAGATAGATTTAGTAAAAACCAGAAAATAATTAGACAGCAGTGCAATTAAAAACGGTAATTAAAATTTGTTTTGTCATGTTTTAGCTGAAAGTTAAAATGAAAATTGAATAATGAAGCAAATTATATGATTAACATAACATTGTTAGAAAAGACTGGATATACGAGCAGGTACACAAATCAGTTTGACCATAATATGCCCCTCCAAGTCTGCAGCTTTTCAAGTATTTCATATATAATTTTTTAGCTAGTATTTAGGAACAAAATAATAAACAAAAATATTAAATAATTATATTGTTTGAGACAGATAACATATATCATAAAGTAATCATGGATACATTTATCATCTCAAAAAATATTTGATGAAATAATTTTTAAATCAAATGTCTAAGTAGCAAAGTAGGTACCATTTAAAAAAAAACTAATAATTAACAATAGACCTTCTCAATTTAAAGAGATGGATGATATGCGCAATGAGGATCTGCGCATAGTAAGAACAACTGAGATCTATGGCGTCTGTTTCAAAAATTTAGACCTACAATGTGAGAAAATTAATTGACAATTTTAAAACACTTTTCGAAAGATGTTACAAAAGCTTTTAATGAAGTTAAAATGTTCAACGATGCAAATTTTCATCGAGAATACAGGTATTTTAATGACTGCAATATTTTTGACGTTTCGTTTGACAGCCCAACTGGCAGTTGTTCGCGCCATTTTCTTACTATTGGCAGCTATAGAAAGAGATAGCCGTTAAATTGAATAGGTCTATTAAATACCAGTCAATAAACTTTTTCGGTCAAACTCATACAATACGAATTTGTTTGAATTGCATGAAGGCGGAAATTTTTATTTTACGTTTATATCATGACAATAACGTTTGGTACACTTTTGTTCTAAAATCAATAGGGCCAAATTACAGGCATATCAAAATATTACCATATGAAGACCACACTGCAAAAAGGGGGAATGTCGCATTAAAATAAAAAAGAAAAACATAAGGTATGCGTCAAGTACATCAAATACGAAAGTATTTTATGTACAAACTTTCAATGCATTAAGTATCATAGTTTCAATGTTACTTAGCTTTGAAATATAGCCATACATTAGAAGAACATTATAGCTATAAACTTGTTTAGGTTAAAACCGATAGAATATAATAAAAATAAGTTAGCCTAACTTGACAGATAAAACATTAAACATTTGTTAATTTTTTTTGTTAAATTCCATGGCTATCGCTATTTTTATGGTTATTTTCTACATTTTCACACCTACTTTCTGCCGTTACAAAGCATATATAAAATTAATTTTGCTTATTGATTAAAATGCATAACTTTATACTCTACAACTTTTATTTTTGAAGCTTTTTTACCTAATATAATTAGAGAAGCAGGAAATACGAAACTACGATTTTATATGTTAAAGTCCTACGTTCGGTTGTGCCGGCCACCACACTGTATCAGTATTTCCTTCATTGGGGGTTCAGGGGGGTTAAACCCTCTCGAACACAAATAAACCTTCCCCCTCCCCAAATAATATTTTAGTAAAAAATGTCAAATAATAGTTGATATGAATGTGTTAAAAGGAAGTATAGGTATCTACTTCCGTTCCATTAACCGAGCAGTAATGGAAATACTGAGAACTGAAGAATTATCTTCAGAGATGATACAAATGACAAATATGCTCGTGAAAAACAGCACATATTGTAGATTATTCATGGTACCTCTGATTTATCACTTATTTAGTATAATTTTTATTATATTGGTAATTGTAACTTGATGTGATTTAAAAAAATATTTAAAAATTAAAACATGTTATAATCAGCACACATAATTAGTTTTCATTCTTTAATGCATCCCCCTTATTTACCACCCTGTCCCTCGGAATCAATTATAAACCACACCGGGTAAAAGGGTCTGAAAGAATCAACGCTCTGAATGTCTCGTAAAAATTATAGATGTTATTGAATTTTAGACTTTTAGTGCATAAAATTCTGGATTTTATAATTGTACTTCTTTGGCAACCGGGTAAGTTTAATTTAAAGGTACAAACAAATCTAATATACCATATCAATAAATTATCATCGTGTTAACTGTCAAAAACCAATTCTAATTGGTTTGACAGATAAGCAACGTTTATTTTTTGTTCAATTTACATAAGAGGCGATTTCGGGCGACAACCGTTCACTTGCGGTATGTTGCGTTCAGGTGCGTTCACACATTCGGGCGCTAGGAACAACATACCCGGTATGCTTGTATCATTGCTCACAGCTGAACGGGTTTGCTAATCGGGTCATCTCTCTGTTCACTATTTCTATCTCTTTTTATCATGTCTTTTTTGAAATGTCAAAAGTCAAAACAGTCGGAGTCGTGGTCTTATGTCAAACAGGCTGACATTATTTTCGATGACTTTTTTTTGGACAAATATGGAAAAAACTATCTTTTTCCGTTAATGCATTTTAATTGTCAGACACTAGGACACTATTTTTGACAGTTTTAAATGTCGCAGAATATACATAACCTCCAAGCACGGTGTCAACAAGTGAACCATTGATTTTTGGCGCCACCACTGACCATAGCATACCGCAAGTGCCCGTTCACTTCTTAGGATCAGTTACGGTATGATTTGGTCAATGGTGGCGCCAAAAATCGTTGGTTCACTTGTTGACACCGTGCTTGGTGGTTATGTATATTCTGCGACATTTAAAACTGTCAAAATTAGTGTCTGACAATTAAAATGCATTAACAAAGAAAGATAGTTTGTTCATATTTGTTCAAAAAAGAGTCAACGAAAATAATGTCACCCTGTTTGACATAAAGACCACGACACAGACTGGTTTGACTTTTGACATTTCAAAAAAGACTTGATAAAAAGAGATAGAAATAGTGAACAGAGAGCTGACCCGACTCGCAAACCCGTTCAGCTGTGAGCACTGATCCAAGCATACCGGGTAAGTTGTTCCTAGCGCCCGAATGTGTGAACCTACCTGAACGCAACATACCGCAAGTGAACGGTTGTCGCCCGAAATCGCCTATAGTGTTCCAAAAATAATTTTACTAGAAGCAAATACGAATAATATTTTGCGAGTTTTTTTTCTGTATTGAATATTATACAAAATATGTAGGAGTATATAGAATTGACAGAAAATAATTTTAATTTCTAAAAGTAGTATTAGTATTATTCATTTATAAATTACACATATTATTATCTAATTTAATAAATAATGTTTTAAAGGTCAAAGGTTTTTTTTACTTCAGCTTTCCTTGCAATATTGTGTTTTGTAATACAAAGAATATTAACTTCACTAAGAGAAAATTGTATTGCGCTGTATTGTATTATAATCTTTACTACTAGTATAATCATCTACACAAGTATTGAAATTTAATTTACTTATTTGGTGATAACAAAATGAATTATAGAACATAAGCATAGTGTATAGTATGACTAGCCAATGAAAGTTGACGGTTAGATTATTTAATAGATGTGGTTTCTTTTGAATACATTTCCGTATATTTGATTTGAAAGAAAACTGACCTTTTTGTATTCCGTTAGAAGTTTAGAATTGTACTCAATACCAGAAGGCATTTAAAATGACCTTAGCAACAGGATTCAGGGATGTATTTAAAATATTTAATACCGCAAATTCTAGTTTGTTCGTCTCAGCTGTAAAAGCAACCCTCGAGTCGGGATTACTGTTAGAGGAAATTAAAAATAATCCTATTTCACAGAATTGACAATCTAAATAGTTTAAGATCAAAATATTTTGTTATAATCAACATAAACGAAAAATGTTTAAAATATTTTAAACGCACCCCTGTTTTGATATTCAGTTACCCTAGTCGGCCAGACATAGTAATGTATTTCTGTGCTTTCCTAGTCCAGTATTTGAATGGGTTCATATGCAAAAATTTCATACCTGAATATTTCGTACAATTCTATTCTTCTCTAGGGTTTCAAAACAAACCACATCTATAATAGCTATTTATGTAATAAGTAAAATTTGACAGTTGGTGTGCGGAGAAAAACGTTGGGCACATTACAGAAAAGGTAGTTTTAGCCTATTTTTCGAAATTATCATCCATTTATAAGCCATCCACTTTATGGTGTAATTACTCTATGGTCCGAACTATGATATACCTTAATAAGAATGTGGATATAAGTATATTTACCAATCTTATTGCATTCTTAAAAAGAAAAGCTAGTGGATATAAGCCTAAAAAATCAAAAATATTTACTAAGCAAGAGATAGTTCGTTTCATGAAGGAAGCTGATGACAAGGATTATTTATTGGCAAAGGTTGTGTTAATTGTTGGAATCTATGGGGCATGTCGCCGGGAGGAACTTACGTTTTTACGTGTAGGAGATATTGAAGATTCTACTTCTTTCATAAAAATTAATATTCCAAATACTAAAACGAATATTTTACGATTTTTTTATGATAACTGAAGGGTTTATCGATGGAATCAACTGTTTAGCAATGTTTCGCAAGTACGCACAACTTCGACCTACTCATACTGAACATCAACGGTTTTTTCTAACCTACAGAAATTTTAAGTGTTGCACGCTTCCTGTTGGTATAAATACCATAGGTGGTATACCTAAAAAAATTGCAGAGTTCTTCGGCCTCCCAAATGCTAAAGAATATACCGGGCATTGCTTTCGGCGGTGTTCTGCAACAATTTGGCTGATTCGGGAGCAGACATTACAGTGCTCAAGCGACATGGAGGATGACGTTCAAGTTCTGTTGCTGAAGGCTACGTTGAAAATTCTTTGGAAAATAAGAAAGAAATTTCACGAAGAATTTTGGAAGAAAAAGAAACAGCAATTAAAAAAATAAAAATTGTCGACAAAGAATCAGAATCCAGCAGTACATCTACTTCAGATTCTACCCACATTGAAGTTAACCAAGAAGAAGTATTAAGAACGACATCAAATGTTCAATTTAGTAATTTAAGTAATTGCGTTGTAAATATTTATCATAAATAAACAGTTATAATAGATATTTAGTACTTTTACTTTTACGCATTAAACTGTCATGTTAAGCACTAGTGCTTAAAAGTATTTCATTTAACAACGGAAATGACAATCGAAAAGTTGTTGTAATAATACGCCAGTATAAAAAATAATTTAAACGTTAACTTTCATTCGCTAGTCATACCATAATAACTGTGCCTCTAAATAAAAATAAAACATTTTACGAAAACTCAAAAGGTGAAGTCATCGATATACATATTTTTCAGCTTTTGTATTATACATTGGTAATTCCTAGAAGCAAATAATAATTTTTAATTTGCGGCGGTTTGGTGACGAAAAATAGTATCAAATAGGTTAAAAATTAAATATTCAAATAGTAAATTAATTTTTTTAATATTGTAAATGTGCAGGTGCACCTACATAATTATATCCCGCAATCAATATTTATGCATAATTAAAATTTAAAATACATATTGCCAGACATAATTTTAATAACTTTTAATATATTGGTCATATATTTCAAATTAAATTATTTTAAAATTGCAAAATTTTGTATTATATATGTTCTATGTAGGTTTCTTATTATTGTGGTGGAAATAAGGGTAAATTTGCGGAATTTTATGGAATTAATTTAATGGCGGCCACTAGGACATGTCAAATAAGTCAACGCCAAAAATCATAGTTTTGTGTAACATAAAAAGATGTTCTCATGCTTACATTTTATAATTTCATTAGAAAATGTGTGAAAAATAAGCAAATTTAAGAAAATCTATTAAAGGGTGTACAAGTTCAACAAAAATTCAAGACATATTCCATAGTTTTTGACAAAGATAAAATTGATCAACTGAACGTTTGGAATAGTTATTTATAATATGAGTGTGGAATGTATCATATTAGTCACGAAAGAAAAAGTTTAGCGACGTAGCCAGCAGGGCGAGTGGCTAATTTGCTTTAGTGACTAATATACATTCCACACGAGTGTAATACGTTTTATCTGACACTTTTTTAAAAAAACTTCTTAAATCATTTTTATGTTTTCATTCATCGTTTGACACTGACAAGTCAATTAATGTAGTGTTTTAAATTACAAAGTAGCCATTGAATGGCTGTTATAGTTTTATTATATTGTTATTGAAAAAAAATTGCTGTAATAATTATTGTTTGTCATTGGAAATTGTTTGAAAGAAAAATACATTAAATGGGAGAAAATGAGAATCTTCCTTTAAAACGTATTCACTTAGAAGCACAAGCAGCATCTTTGAATTTAATTCCGAAGCAAGTAACCACTAACACGTTTCTCGTTTTCGTTTCACCAGCCATAAATGACAGCTGTCATTGTGTAAAGACAAGTAACCTATTTTAGCATAAATGTTAATATTAATTTAAATAAATAAGTTTCATCATATTAAATTATTTCAATAATAAATAATTTTGTTATCTTTTTATTTATATTAAAAAAAACAAAAATCAGTAATAATTCCTCCGTGACTTCTAAAATATTCTCTCACGGAGTGACTAATGTTGTACATTAGTTATTTCAAATAACCATAGTAACAAGTATAAGTCGGTGTTGGATAAAAGAAATTTAAATATATTGCAAAACTTTAATCTGATAAATATGTGTTCTCTTGCATTGCACAAAAGGAGATTATAATCAGGGACCCGAACCGTAACGAAACAGAAACCGAAAACCGCACCTATATTTGATATTTTATGAAACCGTTATCGGAAACCGAATCCTATATTTTATTTCTTCAGATATGGAAACCGAAAACTAATACAAAAAATAAATTCATTCTGTAAGCGAAAACATAACCGAACCGAAATACTTTTCATCTTTCGAATTCTTAAAATAAGAAGTTTCTTATTTTAAAAAAAATTAAGGCATTTTACTCTTTTTTCATTAATTTTTGCAATTATAATAAAATAAACTTAAGAACTTTAATGCAAAAACTATAACTTATAGTTACATTTTGAATCGTAATTTTTATTTTTAAATCACACCTTGTATTTCATTTATTTTTTGCAATTATAATAAAATAAACTCAATGCAAAAACTATAACTTATAGTTACATTTTGCATCGTAATTTTTATTTTTAAATCACACTTTAAAATAAAAGTACTTACCTAACTTTAATTTACTTGCAAATTCTTTTCGAATATTGAATTCCAAACAAGCCGAATATATCTACTGGTGCTAGTTGTTAGTAAAACGAGGAATTGAAATGTTCATTCATTTTTCAAGGCACTCTAACAATTTTTCCAAAGAACATTAAATTTTATTTAATTAATATCTTGTGAAATATGAATGATTATGTAAGTTGCCTTTATAGGATGCCTTTTTAATTTCTGAACAACTTATATTCTTACCTTTTTTGCGCTAAAATGAATAAGTAAAGAGATATAGCAGTATTAAAAAAATAACATTGAAATCGCTATGCGCTACTTTCCATTTCTTCACCCGGTATATGAAAACAATTAGGTTAGTAATTATATATTAATATGGTTCATGAATATCCAATTTTGTATAACAATTTCTGTGAAATAATTGCGTAGGCTTCCACAGTCTGAGTCATGAGAAATATTCGTTTTCCGGGAATGGACTGTGTCATATTTTGAGTCAGAGCTCAACGTTTCGCCCGCAGTCATATGGGACATCTTCAGGTGCAAGGGGGATAGTACTGTCTTAAACACGGTTACCCGACGTGTCAACCACGCGAGAGGCCGAGTTTAAGCAACAAGGAGGGAGACTCAGTTTACAAGGTTACCCGATGTGTAAACCACGCTAGAGGCCAAATAAACCAAGTGACGAAAAGAAGGCCGAGAAGACAGTTATATACTAATCTAAAGATACGGTAGATGAGCAGAGCTAATGAGGACCAATGGGAATTTACCATAACGAACTCGATTCCCATTGGTCCTCATTAACTCTGCTCATCTACAGTATCTTTAGATTAGTATATAACTGTCTTCTCGGCCTTCTTTTCGTCACTTGGTTTATTTGGCCTCTAGCGTGGTTCACACGTCGGGTAACCTTGTAAACTGAGTCTCCCTCCTTGTTGCTTAAACTCGGCCTCTAGCGTGGTTGACACGTCGGGTAACCGTATTTAAGACAGTACTATCCCCCTTGCTCCTGAAGATGCCCCATATGACTGCGGGCGAAACGTTGAGCTCTGACTCAAAATATGACACAGTCCATTCCCGGAAAACGAATATTTCTAACAATTTGTGTTTTTGTGTATTTGAAAATTTTTGAGTTATATGTATACGTGTTTAGTATTAAAGACTTACTGGAAAAAGAATATATCGTGAGTTTGATAGATTGGATTATTTTTTGCTTTTATATGTTCGTTCTGTTTATTGGTCGATGTAATTAAATTCCTGCCATCTGTCTCTCATCATTTTATATCGTTTCATATCAAAGCAATATAAATAACATGAAAGTTATGTTAAAAAGAATAGCAAAAGACATTAATTTCCTCCATCTTTTTTTGTTTGTACACACTGGCATATTGCCACATACATCTTGTAATTTTTCAAAAACTGTAAAACATATTTACAAATGCCAAGAAAATATGCCATACTGTAAAATATATTAATCATTCCTGTAAGTTACAATCACATTATGATTTATGTTGTGTGGTCAGCGAAATAAAATGATATAGATAACGGAAGCCATCACTAATCTCAATGGATGACGTAATTTCGTTGATGTGGATTTGGTTAGATTTTATGTGTGGTAGTAATTCTTAAAATTCAATTACGGTTTATCTATCCGTGAAGAGGAAAATACTTGAACTTCATTGATCGTTTCGGGGAAAAAATTCCACAGATAAATACGTTCTTCATTTCTTCCGGCCGTTACCCACAATAGACGTGATATGGTTCACTATTTTCCTTCTATTATATTTCCTACGACTAATATTAGGACCTTTATTATATTTTCTACTGAATTATCGTCTTACATTAAAGCAACAATTTTGTGAATACAGTGTGTCCCATTTAGAGCTGCCAGCATTGGTATCTAGAGAACTATAAGAGATGCAATGTCGGATAAATATAACTTTGTGCAATACAGGGAGCCATCTCAGATGTGCTTTTTTTCCAAAAATTCTTATAGGGCTCTAAATAATGATGAAAAACTGAATTTGGTCGATTTTTTCTTTTGAAATTACTTCTAAACAATCAGTATTGCCTATCCAGTGGCGTACGAAAATAATTTTTTTATCGCTAAATTTTCGAGAAATAACACAAACTTATACATTTTTACCTCCCGCTACCCTTGGTACGGGATGTATAGGGATCGTACTAAAAATCGAATATCGACATTTTGGTAAATGAGCACGTTTTAAGATCCATAGAATCCAATTTCAACATTTTTAAGATGATGTCTGTATGTATGTGAATATGTATGGATCCTCAGCCCTAACTCAAATACTATCATTCAGAAAATTTTGTAACCTTGTATTTCGACCTTTTGAATGAAAAAAATCGACCAAATTCAGTTTTTCGTCATTATCTAGTGGCCTATGAGAATTTTTGGAAAAACAAAAGCACATCTGAAATGGTCCCCTATAGATGCACAAAAAGTTCCATTTAACTAAATGGGACACACTGTAGGTGCAGTGTTCGAAAAAACCCAACTATTAACAAAAAAAAGTATCAGTTTAAAAGTATGTGGTATTCTTTTCTCCTTAAAATTACACATTTCAAGGTCAATTTGGACAATTTGACTTTTGAGCTGATTAATAATCAGACATACGTTTCTCAATGCATAGCCTATACCCCTAGTTCGGTTTTTTTTAACACAGTGTATTACTTTCCATAATGGGACAATGAGGTCACCTCACATTTAGTTTAATTTTTTTCTTGAAAGACTACCGGTTACAGTTTACGTTTTTTAATAAATATTTTTGTAAAAAGCCTAAGAAATTAATGATTATGCAAGTTTCCAAAACTGGCTGTGTTCGTATCGAAATTTACATGGGGTTTCAGAATCACATTTTCTGCATACACGGTATCATGACAATTGAATTCATGACAACAAAACAAAAAATTTTGTTATTCTATTGCCGACAGTCGCCATAACAACACTTGATACTCAGGTTTGTATTTTTAATTGTATAAAAACTAATTTCTTATCTTTTTAGTTCCATCTTGATTTAGTGAGATACAAAATAACATACATGTAAATTGACTGAAACTTTAATAAATAAATCTTTTGTTCGCAGATATTTATTAGACACAGCAATAAAGACCAACAAAAATTGGAGCAATAGCCAGTGAACGTGAACTATTTTTTGAATACATACTTTATTTTTTGAAATAAATATATAATCACGGCATATTACCCATTGCTGGGTGTGCCAATTTGCTTTGTTCACAGATATCGTAAAGGATGATGACATATTCGTGTGAACGTTTACCAGGCATCACCTCAAAGATAAACATATTATGTAACTTACAATATACCTCATTTTATTTATGTATTTTTGTTTATAAGTGAATACATTTATTATTATATATAATTTATTATTTTTCCTGAATTATAAAGCTGCATTCAGAGCTCCTGAATTATAAATAACAATTAGTAATTACGAATAGTAATCCTGAATTATAAATAACAATTAGTAATTACGAATAGTAATCGGTTGGAGCGTCTTAAAATTGCCGGTTTTAAATCTGAAATAACGTGTAGAATTAGCACTTAGTGAAAGTGACATCTATTGAAAAATCGATGAATCAATCTACATAAATAAAAAAATAAATGGTTTTTATTAAACAATTGTAAATAAAGTAGTATTTCTTGTTTGGACACTATAATTGACGGATAAAAATATTTCGGATCATAATATTTTCTTTTGTGATAAAAATAGGGTTAGAAATGAAAGACATTCTGTAAAAAGTGACAAGTATAGGTACATGTGATTCTTCGCCTTTCTATATTCTCATTTATTACAATATCCTGCATCATATACCACATTTAAAACATACATATATGCGCTATGCCCTTTGACATTTCTGACAGAAAGAGACAAGATTATATATCTGTCGCACTAATTGTAAGTGAAAAGTTTGGGGTTTGTATACTTACCACTTATCACTTATAATTAACCTTAATTTTATCGCTGTGAACGCTAGCGTTGTTTGCCATAAGTCAAAGTGCTTGTATTAATTGTAAGTGCTAATTGTAATTTTTAATTCGGTAGCTCTGAACGCAGCTTAATATAATATACTTTTCAAGGAATTTGCAATGCCCTCATATAGTGTTTCATATAAATCACTATTAAGCATTTTTAACAACCATGTTACGGAAATTCCAAATCACTTTAAAGTATTTGCATTCCATATATGAAGGGTCACTTCGTGTCTACCTGGGAGGCAGGTTTTCCTACCCTAAACAGAGACCTTTTAAAAAGAAAGAATTGTTCTACCATGGGGTTGCATATAGTTTCAACCCAAAAAGGTAGGTGCGGCTACGTCAAAACTTTACAGTGTATATTTATTATTACAAATAGCGATTTTTTCAGATTTTGACATTTTTCAGAGATTTAAGGTTTCTGGCTGTGCAAATGAAACTAATGAAACAAATTTTGTGATACTTGTTCTTTTAGAATCGATTGACGGAGTCGCCAAGTTCGTATTATCTCCCATTTTAGGGTCAACCCAGAAGTGGGTAAAGTTTTAAATTTAGGTAAATATCTCAAGAACGTGTATTTGGGTTTTAAGAGCTATAACCTGATTGAAACAAAGGCTGAATGTATTTATAAAAATGAAGAGTTACACGAAACTAACAGAAGTCAATGAGTTTTAAGTGATTTTTTGAAATCTTTTTACCTTCCGTCACCTTTAGGTAAGGATGTGTGTGTGTGTGTGTGTGTGTGTGTGTGTGTGTGTGTGTGTGTGTGTGTGTGTGTGTGTGTGTGTGTGTGTGTGTGTGTGTGTGTGTGTGTGTGTGTGTGTGTGTGTGTGTGTGTGTGTGTGTGTGTGTGTGTGTGTGTGTGTGTGTGTGTGTGTGTGTGTGTGTGTGTGTGTGTGTGTGTGTGTGTGTGTGTGTGTGTGTGTGTGTGTGTGTGTGTGTGTGTGTGTGTGTGTGTGTGTGTGTGTGTGTGTGTGTGTGTGTGTGTGTGTGTGTGTGTGTGTGTGTGTGTGTGTGTGTGTGTGTGTGTGTGTGTGTGTGTGTGTGTGTGTGTGTGTGTGTGTGTGTGTGTGTGTGTGTGTGTGTGTGTGTGTGTGTGTGTGTGTGTGTGTGTGTGTGTGTGTGTGTGTGTGTGTGTGTGTGTGTGTGTGTGTGTGTGTGTGTGTGTGTGTGTGTGTGTGTGTGTGTGTGTGTGTGTGTGTGTGTGTGTGTGTGTGTGTGTGTGTGTGTGTGTGTGTGTGTGTGTGTGTGTGTGTGTGTGTGTGTGTGTGTGTGTGTGTGTGTGTGTGTGTGTGTGTGTGTGTGTGTGTGTGTGTGTGTGTGTGTGTGTGTGTGTGTGTGTGTGTGTGTGTGTGTGTGTGTGTGTGTGTGTGTGTGTGTGTGTGTGTGTGTGTGTGTGTGTGTGTGTGTGTGTGTGTGTGTGTGTGTGTGTGTGTGTGTGTGTGTGTGTGTGTGTGTGTGTGTGTGTGTGTGTGTGTGTGTGTGTGTGTGTGTGTGTGTGTGTGTGTGTGTGTGTGTGTGTGTGTGTGTGTGTGTGTGTGTGTGTGTGTGTGTGTGTGTGTGTGTGTGTGTGTGTGTGTGTGTGTGTGTGTGTGTGTGTGTGTGTGTGTGTGTGTGTGTGTGTGTGTGTGTGTGTGTGTGTGTGTGTGTGTGTGTGTGTGTGTGTGTGTGTGTGTGTGTGTGTGTGTGTGTGTGTGTGTGTGTGTGTGTGTGTGTGTGTGTGTGTGTGTGTGTGTGTGTGTGTGTGTGTGTGTGTGTGTGTGTGTGTGTGTGTGTGTGTGTGTGTGTGTGTGTGTGTGTGTGTGTGTGTGTGTGTGTGTGTGTGTGTGTGTGTGTGTGTGTGTGTGTGTGTGTGTGTGTGTGTGTGTGTGTGTGTGTGTGTGTGTGTGTGTGTGTGTGTGTGTGTGTGTGTGTGTGTGTGTGTGTGTGTGTGTGTGTGTGTGTGTGTGTGTGTGTGTGTGTGTGTGTGTGTGTGTGTGTGTGTGTGTGTGTGTGTGTGTGTGTGTGTGTGTGTGTGTGTGTGTGTGTGTGTGTGTGTGTGTGTGTGTGTGTGTGTGTGTGTGTGTGTGTGTGTGTGTGTGTGTGTGTGTGTGTGTGTGTGTGTGTGTGTGTGTGTGTGTGTGTGTGTGTGTGTGTGTGTGTGTGTGTGTGTGTGTGTGTGTGTGTGTGTGTGTGTGTGTGTGTGTGTGTGTGTGTGTGTGTGTGTGTGTGTGTGTGTGTGTGTGTGTGTGTGTGTGTGTGTGTGTGTGTGTGTGTGTGTGTGTGTGTGTGTGTGTGTGTGTGTGTGTGTGTGTGTGTGTGTGTGTGTGTGTGTGTGTGTGTGTGTGTGTGTGTGTGTGTGTGTGTGTGTGTGTGTGCGCGTGCGCGTGCGCGGGTGCGGGTGCGGGTGCGGGTGCGGGTGCGGGTGCGGGTGCGGGTGCGGGTGCGGGTGCGGGTGCGGGTGCGGGTGCGGGTGCGGGTGCGGGTGCGGGTGCGGGTGCGCGTGCTTGTGCTTGTGCGTGTGTGTGCGTGCGTGCGTGCGTGCGTGCGTGCGTATGTGTGTGTGTGTGTGACAAAATTTTCTAATGCGATAACTCTAATACTACAATTCCAAAAATTATAATTCTTTCGTATTCTTTTTCGCTACATCCATGTGAAGAGCTGATTAGATTTTGGTTATAATTGGTCAACCGGAAGTACCTTCATTTGAAGATTTTAACAGTTTTTCTTGAAAAAACGGTGTTAAATATTATTTTTTCACATTTAATGTTATTATAAATACTAAAGAATTATTTATACTCTATACGACTTTAATGCATTCTATACTTCATATTAAATGGACATAAAGTTAAAAAATCTGATGTGGCCAGCACATTACCTTCCGTCAGTTCTATGTATTTTGTATAAATGTCATACAGAAAGTTCCTTGCAAAAGATTATATTTCTTGTACATTACCTTAAGGCAGTTGTATGTATTTTATACTAATTCCATACAGAAAGTTTCTAACAAAAGATCCTATATTTCCAGTAAAATTATAACATAAACATACTGTCAACTGCACTTGACACTGACATCTTTCAATCAGAATTTTCTTAATGTAGCAGCTGTTTCCAGAGTTATAGCAAAGCTGACTAATATATATGATATTTAATTATAAAGAAATTAAATGTCATATATATTAGTCAGCTTTGCTATAACTCTGGAAACAGCTGCTACATTAAGAAAATTCTGATTGAAAGGTGTCAGTGTCAAGTGCAGTTGACAGTATGTTTATGTTATAATTTTACTGGAAATATATGATCTTTTGTTAGAAACTTTCTGTATGGAATTTGTATAAAATACTTACAACTGCCTTAAGGTAATGTACAAGAAATATAATCTTTAGCAAGGAACTTTCTGTATGACATTTATACAAAATACATAGAACTGACGGAAGGTAATGTGCTGGCCACATCAGATTTTTTATTTCTATTCCCGGGCAATTTTATTGTTGACAGATAACTTAAAAAGTTATCCTAATTATAATAGCAAATATTACAAATGTATGTAAATAATTTAATTTTTTCAGTTACTTAACCTTGAGTGTAATTATTTTTAAATAATGCATTATAGTTTAATAAACATGTTCATTGTATTAAAATATTTTCTGGAAAATTATAAATATTATGAATATATTCCTTATTGTAATAATAATATTAGCAATATTAATATAATTTTATGGTATTGTTTCTAAGAAAAATATGGAAATAAGTTTCAAGTTATGTGATAGCGCCAATAATATTTCCATGGAAATGATTATACGGTTACTTATTGTGTGTAATGATCCTCTTATACATAATTTTATTTCGAAACGAAGAATAACTAGAGACATTTATTTATGCTTACTGCTTGGATAGAGATATTTATTTCTAAAATTAAGTTGTAATCTTTATAAATGTAAGGACATAAATAACGAATTTCACAGTAACTTATTCTGGAAAATAATTTTTCATACATAATTCCCTGGCATGTTAAAAATGTCAATGGACGCTGTTCTACTATAAATATATTGTTCCCGCAGGGCGAAATGTAAAAAGAGAAAACTCCCGAGTAATAGATTATTGAATTTCGCTTAAGGTAACAGCGTGGACAATTTTTCATCGAGAGGGCTTAGATAAAAAGTATGTAGTCACACCTACGCGTATGTTTTATTTTTCTCCATATTTTTTTTATGCACAGCTCAAATAAAAATAAAATTTTGTATATTTTTAAAAGTGTAGGCGTTTTTATTCAAAGGTTAATAGTTATTAAATTACGAGGATTAAATAATCGAGATATCAACGCATTCGCTGCGCTCATGAGTTAATTCTTGAAATTATTAATTAACTTAAGTTAGTTTTAGTTTTTCCGTCGATCGTATCTTATTATTACTACTTTTACATGCAGTTTTGAAAATGATTTCAGTTTTCAGTCCAAATTATGTAAAACTGTTTACATGCAGTTTTCAAAACAAGTTTAAAAATTGATTTGAAAACAGTTTCGGCGCATGCGCATTTAGCTGATGTAAGTGTCAGATCTTTTTTACTCCAAATAATTCGTTTTGCTATTATTCCAATTATTTTTTATACTTCGTAACACTACTCACTGAAACTACACAACTGTCAGTATATTTGAAGGTTAGTAACATAAGGCGACAGAAACGTTATGCTCTGTACGCATGCGCAGTATCGAAACTGAATTTTAAGTGTTTACATGAGTAGTGAAGATATGGGAAGAATTAAAAGCAAATACTAACGAAATTAAGGCGCTAAGAGAGGAAATGAAAATAAAAGAAGAAAAATGGGAAAAAGACAAGGAGATACTAAATACCAGAATCACCACGCTGGAACAACGCCTGGAAACACAAGATAAGTCAAATAGAAAGAACAACATAGTGCTAAAGGGTATCCCAGAGAATATTCAGGATAACAAAGAGCAGATAAAAGAATTCTTCCAACATAATTTAAACGTAGAACCAGCAATAAAAAAGGTAAGCATGTGGCAAAACAAACAGAAAGAGAAGATCTTGCTTGTAGAACTGGAAAAATGGGAAGATAAACGGGAGATCATGAGCCAGAAACAAGAACTGAGAAAAAAACAACCCCATGTGTATGTGGAAGACGATCTAACAAAAAAAGAGAGAGAGATACAAGCAAAGATAAGAGGAATAGGAAGGGCAGAGAGGGAAAGGAATAAAACAGTGAAAGTTGGTTACAGGAAAATAACAATAAATGGACAGCTATATGAATGGTGTGAACAAGAGCAGGGCGTGGTAGAATCAAACAAAAAGACAAAAAACTATTAGACCCGGCAAAAGAACGACACACAAAAGACGACAAAGCAAAGAAAATGGAAATGAGTAATGGAACTAAAATTAAATACATGAGATTAGGAACCTGGAATGTAAGAAGTATAACAGGGAAAGAATATGAGATTATAGAAGAAATGCAAAAGATGAGAGTAGATATATTAGGTATAACCGAGACTAAAATGAAGGATAAGGGACTGAAACAGCTTACAGAGCACTACTGGATGCATTGGTCAGGAGTAGAAAGTAATGAGTGGGCTGCAGGAGGAATAGGGTTAATTGTACACAAAAAATACATACACCAAATGGAAAACTTTAAATATATAAACGAAAGGATCATGTCCATGGACTGGAAAATTGAACATAAAAATGAGTACACGTTAATAGTAACGTACGGCCCAAACGAAGGAGATAAAAAAGAGGATTTAGATAAATATTACAGTGAACTACAAGAAGCAATAGACGACACAAAGAAAAATATAATTATAATGGGAGATCTAAATGGCAGAATTGGAAATAATAACATAGGACTAGAGAGAATCATGGGGAGAGAAGGAGAAAAGACCTTAAACAATAATGGACGAAGAATAATAGAAATATGCAATGAAAACGACTTAATTATAACTAATTCTTTCTTCACGCACAAGGACATTCACAAGTATACACGAGAACAGCCCACAAGAAACGAAAAGTCAATAATAGATTATTTTATCGCCAGCGAAAACTTGAGAACACAAATAAAAGACGTGAGAGTATATAGAGGGCCAGAAATTGGGAGCGACCACTATATGTTAATGATGAAGTTCAATTCTATGGCACAAAGCAGGAAAAGAAATAAAAAGAAAAACAATAACGAAAGATAAAATAAGAAGCCACAAACTAAAAGAAGAAGAAGTTAAATTCAAGTATATGATGAAGGTAGAAGAAAAGTTGGCAAACTTTAATAAAGACAGATATAATGAGCATGTGGGAGAAATTTAAAAACACCCTACTATCCGCAGCAGAAGAAACATGCGGAACAACAAGACTCAGTAATAAAAAAATGAAGAAAAGCCCATGGTGGACAAAAGAAATAAAAAAGGCAGTTCAGAGGAAAAAACACTCGTGGCGAAATTATTTAACAAACAAAAACACAACTAACTATGATGAATATAAGAAGTTTAGGACGGAGGTAAAAACAATTATAAAAGAAGCAAAGAAAGAAGAATGGATAAAGTTTGGACACCAACTAACTGAAGCGCACAACGAGAATAGGAAACTGTTCTACGGAGCTATTAAAGCAATGCGCGCAGAGAAACAAACTACCCTAGGAGTCATTAAAAATAAAAAAGGTATTATACTACAGTCAGAACAAGAAATAATGGAAAGATGGGGCGAGTACTTTAAAGAACTGCTGGAAGAAGAAAACAGTCAAAATGGGATACAAACAGATAAGGAAGCAGCATTAGTAAGAGGCGAAGACATACTCCGAGATGCAAACCAAATTACAGAAGAAGAACTCACAACAGCAATAAGGAAAATGAAACTAGGAAAAGCTCCAGGGCATGACAAAATCACGGCGGAAATGTTAAAATATATGGGCACAAGAGGACAAGAATGCTTGATAAATATTTTTAATAAAGTAGAAGAGCAAGGCACACCGAAAGACTGGCAAATAGGAGTGATAACCCCAATTTTTAAGAAAGGTGACAGCAAGGAGTGTAAGAACTTCAGGGGAATTACTTTATTAAGTGTACCAGCAAAACTGTACGCCAGAATTCTAGAAGACAGAATAAGGAAACAAGTAGAGAACACGATTGAAGAAACACAAAGTGGGTTCAGACCAGGACGAAGCGTACAAGACCATATTTTTACGTTGCGCCAACTAATCGAAAAAGCTAGATCAGTGAATAAACGCATGCACTTATGCTTTATTGATTTGGAAAAAGCGTTCGATAAGGTTAACAGGGAACTATTATGGAAGTGTCTCGAAGCGAAAGGGGTTGACATAGCCACAATAAATTGCACAAAAAGATTATACCAACAAAATAAATGCTACGTTAGAGTCAGGAATAACGCGTCCGAAATGTTTGAAACAGCTACAGGCCTAAAGCAAGGTTGCATATTGAGCCCGCTGCTATTTAACTTATACCTTGATGAAGCCATGAAACAAATCAGAAACAAATTAAAGGTTTATAGGGTCGGCTACTGGAATATGGAACAAATAACTATAAATGAACTCAGCTACGCGGACGACATGGTTTTAATAGCAGAAAACGAAAAAGACTTGCAACACAACATCAGTTTGGTCAAGAAGGAGTTCGACACCTGGAACATGGTAAACAAGGAAAAAACCAAAACCATGATAATAAACAATACAGGAAGCACTCATAACACGAAAATAGGAAACACATCTGTAGAACAAGTGAAAGTCTTCAAATATCTAGGAGTGGCTATACATGAAAACGGCAACCTGAACCAAGAGATAACGGATAGATTTAATAATGGCGGGAGACTCTTTAACGCCCTAAAAAGTAAATTCCTTGCAAAGAAAGAAGTACCAACACGGACAAAAATCGAAGTATTCAAAAAGGTGGCAATACCAGTACTAACTTACGGATGTGAATCGTGGACAACAACGGAAAAAATACACAGCAGGATAAGAAACGTGGAAATGAGGTTCCTTAGGAGAATAGAAGGAAAAACCAAATATGACCGCATTAGAAATGAGACATATAGAACAAATCTAAACGTACGACCTGTGAAAGAAGCAATAGAAGAAGGACAACTAAGGTGGAGAGGACACTTACACAGAATGCAGAAAGAGAGGATAGCTAAACGAGTATATGAAGCTAGAGTACCAGAAAAAAAGAAAAGAGGCAGAACTGCAAAAACATGGGAAGAGGATGTCAAAAGGGCAATAGAACACAGAGGGTCAACAGGTCCAAAAGCTAAGAAGATTATGGAAGACAGAAAAGCCTGGAAAGACTTCTGGAAAAGAAAACCCACGGATCAAGAAGAAAGAAGAGATTAAAAATAGTTCAAACCACAGCCTTACACCGAAAGGTAGATAGGCTTCAGGATTAAGTAAGTAAGTATGAGTAGTTTTGAAACTAGTTTCAAGTCCAACCCATGAATTTTAGTTTTGGTTTGAGGTAATACAAAACCGTTTTGACACTACATACAGTTTTGAAATCGTTTTTAAAACGTTTTTAGTTTTGAAAACGCCATGTATCCAGTGTCAAAACGGTTTTGTATTATCTCAAACCATTCAGTGTTTACATGAGTAGTTTTGAAACTAGTTTTCAAGTCCAACCCATGAATTTTAGTTTTGGTTTGACATAATTCAAAACCGTTTTGACACTGTATACATGGTGTTTTTAAAACTAAAATCGTTTTAGGTATTATAGAAAATCTAATTTTATTCCATAACAAAAATTTTAAATTACTATCATTTGACATCTGATACTTTATTTCTGCTGTTTTCATATGTAGTCGTAAAAAAAGTATAGTATGAGACTCTTTTTAGATATTCGTTCTTATACATTCGTTACTACAGTGACGTTTATAAATGTTACATAATCTACGAGCCCAAGCTCATATTAGTTGGGCCGGTTAACATTTTCAATAAACAAATTATAAAACCTACGCAAATGGAGAGAAATTTTTATAAATTTCTTTCGACTAGTTTAAAATATAGATTATAAACTTACAAAAACTGAATTTGTTATTCAAGTATTCCACCATTTAATATTGGGTTACATCGCCTTTATTAGTAATACCACATTTGCCTGTGAGTATTGTCCTATATGTCTTGAAAGGTATGTTTTACTGTATGCACTGAATGTTTACGAAGTTGCTTATCATTGTGCCAAAAGTACAGAGTTTCGGTAGAAACTAAATCTGGATTAGAAGATGACCCTTAAAATTTCGACCGAACTATTATAACCAGTCATTCGGATCCCAGTTTTTTAAAAGTTCAATGTCTATTGTAACGTATAAGCCCCGCTGCTACGCTGAACAAGCGTCTAAGTATAGCGATGACGCAATCGCGCTAGCAGCCGGGCTACGTAAACAAACAAGCCGCGACGTGTTTATTTACTTCCGGTCGCCTGAATCTTTTATGTTCATTATTAGTATGCGGTCGAACATTCTAGAGCTCTCTGCAAGTTAATGGCAGCTGTATAAAAGGGACGCAGCTATGCTCGGGAGTTAGTTACATAGTGAAAAAGTTACATAGTCAGCTGAGTTGAGTTGCCGAATTAGTTACATACGTAGTTAGTTACATGGAGAGACATACAGAGACATTCACATAGGCCCAGTTGCATAAAGCATTGTTAACTTTAATCACGTTGTTAACTTTAACAAGGCTTCTTTTCCAATGTATTTTTGATACGTATCCATGGTTTCAATATGTAGTTAAACACATGTTCAGCTAACAACGCTTTATGCAACTGGCCCATAGAGTGTTAGTGAGTTTGAGAAGCACAGCAGTCTCGTAGTGAGTGTATGCAGTAAACAGTCGAGTGTAGTAAGTACTTTGGAAGTTACTGGTATACTGGGATAGCTGTGGATGTGAAAATTCGGTAGTGTTGGCAAGTATTGGGAAGCTTTAGTGTACGAGGACAGTAACGTCGAGTCTGGAAGTTACTGGTATATTGGGATGGCCGTGGAAATGAATACTCGGTAGTGTTAACGAGTATTGTGAAGCTAGGTATACAAGGACAGTAACAGCGAGTTTGAGTGGATACTCGGTATTGGTGTTGAAGAATTGTGGCATGCGGATAGTTGGTGATACTGAGGCAGTGAAAGGAGAAAGTTAGTTACATAAATAGACAGCCAGTGAGGTGAAAGGTGTGACTTCTGTCCGAGCAGTTGAATATACAGACGTTGTGAGAGTCGGTAGGCAGACAGTTGAACGTGATATAAATAAATAGTGACACAAATAGTGGAAATAAATAATCAGTAATGTTGTGGAAATAAATAGTAGTGTTAATTGGTTACATAAATAAATAGTGTTTGTGTTATCTAGTTAATTATAATTTCAGTCTTAATTAGCTTTTAATAATAGTTTAATATTAGTAATTTACTATAAGTAATTACTTATAGTAATAAACCTTTATTTTAATTAATAATAATTGTCTAATATTTACACATCACCCAAATAAATAAAAACGTTACACTATATTTAAAGTAGCCGAAAGAATTTTGTATAATTTTTTAACCAATTGTGTAGATTTTGTAATTTGTTGAAAATGTAAACCAGCCCAACAAATATGAGTTTGGGATCGTATGTACTATTTTGTCGAGCTCTGCTGTAAACATGACATATTTACATTTTGAGCGATCTACAAAGATAATTACGAATCTTGAACATTAACATACACATATACATATTGTAGTTAATTAGTTCTGTTGCTTTGTGATGCTGAATCAGATTACACATCAAAGTTCAGTAGATAATTTATGCAATTCCACGAAATTTGTAATCCATATTGCACACACCGTTGAATTAGTTATTAATTCTATCTAAAATGCCGAACACATTTTACAATGGACACATCAATTTCACAGCATTAAATACACGTGTATGAATTATTACTGGCTTTCAGCTAGTGTTATAATAGTTTATCAATTTAATTATTATTTTCAGAATTATTATCTACATTTTGTTTATTTTTTAATAATTCATGTAAATTAACATTCCCTATCAAAGTAATGGGTCAGAAATTTAGTAAAACTATGGTTTTTTCTGAAAAGTTAGGGATGTTATATTAAGCATCGATGGGAGCCAAAACGAAGCGAAGCGAAGCGAAGTGACTGCCTTTCAGCGGATCGCCAATGTAGCGATTTTCTGAGCATTCCACTGTTTGCCGGCATTCCCTGTACCAACTAAACTAGGCCTTACCGGGATTGACGGATTTCAGTATTTACCGTCGACATATACAAGTACTATTCTGGAGATGCTAAATTTTCTCATGAAGGTAACGATTTACAACCTTGGTCCACAATAAATATTCTTATGTATGCATTAAAAAAAATATTTTATTATTACCAGCAATTTAATGGAAAATGCATCATTTTAAAATATCGTTATTGTGTGATAATTATAATTAAATTATCACATAAACTACTAATGAACAATTATTACTTAGTAAATTAATGATTTCTAGATTTATTTTTTGGGACAACAAAGATTTTTTATAGTTTTACCGTGAGATGTGATGTATAGGTCAAACACAGGACTATATTTTTCGTGGCCTGAAGCGGATATCTAAATATCTAAAATAGCGAATATAACGACTCATTCAAATTTTTCCATATCAATATATTTATTAATGTCATATAGATATTTGTATAAATAATGACGGATTATACAAAAATAATACTACATTATAATAATAATAATAATAATAATAATAATAATAATAATAATAATAATAATAATAATAATAATAATAATAATAATAATAATAATAATAATAATAATAATAATAATAATAATAATAATAATAATAATAATAATAATAATAATAATAATAATAATAATAATAATAATAATAATAATAATAATAATAATAATAATAATATATTTATTTTCTAAAGACACAAAATGTGTATAGAACACGTCATTAAAATATAAAAATAGGATACATTGTACTACAACATTAAATATTCATTTACATCATAAAAGTTGTGTTCCAGAAGATACAATTTCAAATTCTTTTTACAGGCACTTTCGGACTCAGCCAATTTTATTAAATCAGGCAGTTTATTATATAGAATAAGACCATATCTATTTGGAGAATTTTTAACAATATCTAGTCTTGAACTAGGGATATAATAATTATTTTGGCTTCTAGTATCATGGTCATGTTTAGCTGAAATTAAAGTAAAAGATTTCTTATTCTTGTGTATGTAGAGACACGTCTCGAAAATATAAATACTTGTTAATGTTAATACTTTTAATTGTTGAAAAATATTTCTACATGATTCATGATATCTTGCTCCAACTAAGGCTCTCACAATTCTCTTTTGGCTGAGAAAAACGTTGACACAATCAGGAGAATTGCCCCAAAAACAGATACCGTAGCGAAGTCGTGATTCTACATAGGCATGATAGAACATTAAGAGTAGAGAAGTGTTTAAAAATTGCCGTAGATGTTTAATTTGAAAAGAAATAGAGTTCAACTTCTTAATTAGTTCGTCACAGTGCGGTTTCCAGTTCAAATTTTCGTTTATTATCAGACCAAGAACTTTTGTTGATTTATCATTGGATTTCTCACAGTTCGGAAATTTTAAGGTTATTTCTTGATTATTCTTATTTTGATGTGTATGAAAAATTAATACTTTAGTTTTAGTGTCATTTAAAAAAAAAATTATTATAATGAAACCAAGTTTTTGTTTTGGTTACATTGAGTCACCAATGTCTTTTTATTTTTGTTAGAAATTATGCATAATAATATGTATTGGTATCGTATATTGTACATCATAAAAAAAGTTATCTTTTAAGTAAATATAAATATGTATTGCACCTATTTTATATGTGTTTCCGTCTCGCTTTTTTTGAGCAAACATATCGAGTCGTCATAATCAATAATGTTTACAGATTCGTTATTCTATTCTTAAAATTGCCAATGATTCTAATCGATTTTGGTCCATTGTAAAAAAATATATGTTGTTTTTTTTTATAAATCAAATATTTACCTAATATTGTGCATATATTCATCAAAAATATTTAATATTATTATACTTTTCATACATGATTTTCTTTATAAACATTCTGAGTCTGATGTTGTGATGTCATAATTATGTACAAACAGTACTGGACAGACTACACAAGTACGCAAAATTCTAGCATCATTGGAAATTATTTCTGTAAAACTAGAAACTTATGTGACATAAAATATATAATTATTATGTATGTAGTTTTAAGTGTACTTTTAGAAAAAAAAATGTGGTAAATGTGGTATGACCCCATTTGCTACATAATCTTTCACAAGAATCATTCGACACTTTAATTGTAAAATATATTTGCAAAAGAGTTAGCACATTCGGGAATGTCGATTTAATAGCTATTTGTGTATTAAGAGCGCAAAAAGCGTGGCATTCTCTCGAAATCGACAAGGTCCATTTACTCTCGAAATACAGACAAGATTTTTTTCTGCAGTCGCCACAATGGGGGTTTCCACCATAACAAAAATTTATTTGTTTCGAATATATTAAACTAGTGGAGTCAAAAAGTGGATATTCATTGGGAGCGTTCACACCAAACTTTTGTAGGTGGCAACACAACTGTTCACAGTGTTCACATAATTTATTTTATATTTAATTTATCGTTATTTTCCATTCTTCTTGAGCTTTTGCTTCAATCTAATCTAAGCATTTTATACTTTCGTTTCTGTAAATGAATAACCTATTTTTTTTTTTTAATATTAGGGTACATCAACTGCTACGGTCATTAGTACCCGGCACAGTGCTATTTTATAATATACAATATAGTTTAGAATTTTACATTATGTTTTTTTTGTGTTGTTTAAATGTGGTGAAGGATGTTGATGTCTTCGCAAAATTTGATTGTGTTTGTTAGGTAGTTGATATCGTTTCCTAGGGCTTCTGTCAGGGTTGGTCGAATGTTGTTCAGGATTCTCTCTTGTGAATATTTTGGACATTGTATTAGGATATGCTCGGCAGTAATTTGGGTATTGCAGGTATCACAGATTTCGGGTTCTGTTTTCTGCATAATATATTTGTAGGTTAGATTTGTATGCCCTATTCTTAATCTGGTGATTTTTATCTGGTCTCTTCTATTGTTCAAATTAGCCCACCTTGAAGTATCTGTTTTTATGTTCCTAAGTTTGTTCCCTAATGTGTTTGTCCATATATTTTGCCATTGTATCTTTATTTGTTGTTTGGCTACAGTAAGGAAGTCTTGGACTGGAATAGGTATATGTGTTTCATCTTCGTGAATAGCTTCTTTCGTTTGTCAAGGAAGTTCTTTACATAGTTTAAAATATTTCCATCTAAGTTGTGTTCCTTTAAGGATCTGATAATGTAGTATCTCCAAACAGTATCATATGCTTTTGAAATATCGAAAAATATGGCAGCTGTGTATTGTTATACCCTATTTTATTTTCACAGTAGTATGGCATTTTGTTTCGTTATGTAATATACCGATAGAGCAGTTATATGTCAGATTGACTTATGAAGGTTGTAAATGTGTAACTACAGTGCCATTAGTTCCTGACTGAACGTTTCCATTAAGAATGTGGACAAGTGACATTTCTCAACATTGTATAGTTTGAAATTTGGACATCGAGCGTTTTTCTACTTTGTCGCGCATGAGCGGCAAAGTGACATTTTGAGTTGACAAAAGAGAGCACATATGGCTACTTTGTATACAGACTGTAGAAAAATTCTTTTGTCATCAGTAATTCAAACTTTTCTTTAATTCCTGTTTTGTTTTGCAAAAACTAAGAAATTTTTGAATTTAGTTTTTGGTCAAGTCCATGTCAATGTCGTCATTATATGATCTATCAGTATATAAATAGATTCTGCAATTTCTGTTATATCTTTCGAATAATAATAATAATAATAATAATAATAATAATAATAATAATAATAATATTAAAATTAATAATAATAATAAATAATAGTATATTATTCAACGAGCGTATTATGATGGCTATTATTCACGAGGATGATTTTAGAACACGAGCCGTAGGCGAGTGTGGTAATTCATCCGAGTTTTTATCTACATCTGCAATTGAAATCATATTATACCGGGTGACACTGAAAAATGGTCCACTCTAAATAACTTATAATTATTTTTAATTTAATTTTAACTTTCTTAGATTTTTCAGGTAGTAAAGTAAGTGAGGTTATATCAGCTGGTTCCACAATTTCCGGAGGTGTACACAATAAGTTTTCACTTTCGTTATTATTTTCCATTTTTCTTCCGTTTAAAATTGTTTCTTCGCGCTTCCGTTAAGTTTTAAGCATCAAAATCGTTCAGGAACTGTCAGATTACTGCAAACTGAAATGAAATGAGTCACTCACTGTCGTAAAAATATTATAAAAAAATCTATAGTTGAGTATGTTTAATACAAGAAAATAGAATATTTATAGGTTTTGAACCTAATTGTAAGTAATTATAATGAAATTTGCAGTGAAAAATCTAAATAAAATTATTTTTATTTTTCAGGTTATGATATAGGAATGAAATGCCGTGAAACGTACAAAGGAATGAATTATCTTGACTTAAATAATGTGCACAATGTAATATATTTATAAAATTCATTAATTTGAAATTAAATTATTCTGATGTTATCAACACAGAAAATTTCCCTAGAATTTAGAATTTGAGTAATAAATAATAATAAACAGAAAAGTCGGCACATAAGATCTTGTCTATCACGTGTCCAGAAACGGTCTTGCGAATATTTGCTTGCGCATAACCGCTAAATGAAGTTGATTGTGAACCCTCAACAATAAATTTGACAGTTTCGTGTCTTATGTAACCTCGCCCCGTGGATTATGAGTCATAATCCACGGGGCGTGGATAATGAACGGTATTATGTATCCATGGTTACGTATATAATCAATATATTATTAAGCAGGTGTAGATAAAATAAATAAATATATCATCACTGCATATTATCCATTGCTGTATGTGCTAATCTGCTTTGTTCGCAGATATCGGTAATGATGATGACATATTTGTATCATGCGGGCGTTTACCAGGCGTCACCTCACGGGCACTCATTGCTGGCGTGGAGAATGCACCACAGGAGTCAAATTTGTGCCATTTAAAATTCGAAGTATAATAATAATAAAAAAAAAACATTTAAATGTAAGCATATGACAGATGCAAATAGAAATATTCTCGTTTGAAAATTGAAATGGGGCCCCCTCGAAAGCGGGACCCTGGCATAGGTACATGACGTTATGGATCCAATTTAGATAAGCTTGATGTTGGTAACGTATGTTTTATTTGGCCTGACACATGATTGTTTTACAGAACAGATAACCAAACCTTGAAGTATTTTATTGAAATTGTTATAGTTCTTAAAACTGAGTCGTATGACAATTCTGCTAACACTTAAAATGCACCCAAGGTTGCACGAGCTCATACAACGATAATGTAAGACGCAATTTGGAAGAAGAACTAAAATAAACTAAATGCAAAGCTTTAGTTCTATGAATGATGAATAATATTTATATTTAACACAATTTGTTACAAAATTATTATTATTTATTATTATTAAAGTAGTTATAGTTCTTAAAATTAAGTCATATAATAATTCTTCTAACAATTAAAGAGCACCCAAGGTTGCATGAACTCATACAATGATGATGTAAGAGACAATTTGGAAGAACAAATTAAATAAATCAAAAAGCTTTGTTTGTATGTATAATGAATAATATTTATATTTAAAATAAAGCATATGAGCAATATTTTTTTATAAAAAAAAAGTTATTTCTGTCCTAAGGCATTAAAGTTCATTCTTTACCACAAATTTAATTAATAAATCACAACAATTGTAAAAATCAACTTTAAGGTTAAGGTCGAGTTACTTATTAGATTTTTTTCTGAAATCAGAAAATAAAATTTTCAAACGCATAATACCACTACTGACTGATTTTCTCAGCAATTTTTACTGGCAAGATTACAACTGCTTCTTGCGATGAAAATCTGCGCAAGTGCAACAGAACAAGAGTATAAATTTGCTTAAGGAAATAGCACAAAATTGGTCTTTTTCGCTCATTTTACTTATGTGTTAATTACTATCTGATATGTCAACAAAAACAAAAGCTACAGAGATTATTCCCCGGAAATAATCTCTAGAGCTTTATTCTCAGTATAATAATTACAGGATTGGTTAAAACGCAAACACTTGACACAAAATGGACCATTTCATTGGTTGTAAGAAATGTTGAAAAATAAACAATATAATATTTTTTGTGTATTTTTCCAGTATGAATCAAACAAAAAGTAAAATTAGGCCGTGTTGAAAATACATTTCCCATTAGTATGCGCGGATACAAAGGGGTTGGGGGGTTAATGGGGCTACCTATATGTATATTTATTGTTTTATAAATGAAGGAATTTTATTTCTCTTATTTGAATGTAAACAATTTATAAAAAAAATGGAAATATTAATTTTACTTTTACAATTCAAATAAAATGTAAATGTACATACGTGACTATCCACATGTGCTACTAATATTAAAATAAACATTCACTTTTTAAAAATTATGCGTAAATAAATATTATATTGAGTTAAATTTCGATGACATAGTTTTCTGTTTACTATTATTTCAAATACGCAGAAATTGTAAAGGAGTACTCATCTATATAATAATTAATTCAACTGAATTTTTCAGTTTTATTTCATTTTTACTACGATATGTGATGTATTTGCAAATTTCGTAAGAACTATGCATATTTATTTTATTATACAAAATTTACTTTATTAGAAAGTAGGTATTGTTTAGTAAAATTGTAAAAAAATATATGTATATATCTATACACATGTATATTCAATTCCTACACAATTTGTACCGAAAATTAATACGTATACAAAAAAATAGGGTTTTTCCTCAAAAAATGAATAAGCCAAAAATCTAAATTATTAAAAATAATAAAAATCTAACAGTAATGATAATACAACCTTTTAGTTTATGTTCTGCATATTTTGCAAACCCAGAAATAAAATCTCATTTCAAAACTATTTATTGTATAATTGTGGCAATTTTTCTGCACGAGTATAATAAGTAAGGTTTCAGTTTAAATTTTATTTTATGGATCCATTATTTATTAAAAATAAGAAAGGATCAAGGAAAGGGAAGATTTTTTTATAAAAAACCAAAAAAATTCTTAATCACACTGTTCTTTAATAAATAAGTAACATCTTGACATGTATAAAAAGTAAAGTTAGGTAAGCCATTCGCCTTAATAGATATTTATGATGTAAGTGTTAAAAGTCACATTTTATTTTGTGAGAAGGAAGTTTGGAACACGACGCGAAGCGGAGCGCTCCTAACTTTCTAACAAAATAAAATCACTTTTAACACGTATATTATACAATATTTTTTCTACAAACACTATTTTTTCAATTAAATTTGTATTTCTAATATTTTTTTTGCAAATGTCAAAAATGTCAATTTATTGTTCCATTCATCATTACCAAGGTAACTAAATCACTTTATAACACTGGTGTCATAGTAATATACCTTTAGCGTACCGAGAGAAAAATTGTCGCCGATGCCGCTTGCGACCGAGGCAAGACAATCTCGAGGGTGCTAAAGGATTTCGCGGACAAGGTGTACACAATATATTTTGTGCAACCGTAAAAAATGTGTAATTACAAATTTTATTAATTTTAAACAGTTTCATTGGAAATAGAAAGTTAGCTATGGGATTGACAGTTGATAAACAAAACCATGCAATTCTCAAGTGTCAAAGTGATCGTTTACCTAATTTCGCGGCCGTTACCATAACAACGGTCGCGAAATCCAAATTCGTGGCCTGATTGCGGCTGCGAAATGCTTATTTCTCGTCCGGTTGCACAAAAAAAATATTTTCAAATACAAAGATGGACTTATTTGTTTCTTGTAGAATTACAAACGTACACCTTTATTTTTCTTTTTCCTTTAAAAATAGTTTTAAAATAAATATTCTACTTCTATGTCATAAGATTTTAAACAAATTCCGAAATATCATGGTTTTGCAATGCCCGTTTGCAGAAACGAACCATCAATATGAACAAAATCGCAGTTTCCTTGTTCTTATGACATTTAAATCATAGCTGTCCAAAAATCGCGTTGCATTTGTTCGTTTTGATGATTCGTTAATGAAACAAAGTGTTGATGAACGCTTCTTTAACCGGACATAAGTTTCTCATATAGTTATTTAATTTTTATTACATTTTTGCTTGTTTTTTTATTAACAGTAAAATTGAAGGAATCGATAAAAAGTCGCGAATTTCTTGATGGATTCGACGGTCGGAAAAGTTGGGGAACCCTTAACCTATCATAACGAATAACGAAAATATTTGAAATTGTACTATGATTTCATTTTCAAAGAGCTGGGGAGCTAATTTTTATAATTATTAAATATATTTGTAGGAGTATTTATTTATTTAAAATTTGACATATGCCTGCACATTAACATGTAACATAACACGTAAATTTAAGTAGGTAATTGTAGCACAGTACATTATTCCATGTTATCACTAAAACATTTTGTTCTACTTTTTGACATGATAATTTGTAAATTAGCATTTCTGTTAAACATACCTAATCATTTTGACGTC
Source organism: Harpalus rubripes (assembly GCA_963082715.1). Lineage (NCBI taxonomy): Eukaryota > Metazoa > Arthropoda > Insecta > Coleoptera > Carabidae > Harpalus > Harpalus rubripes. The sequence continues at coordinate 19,066,904 of OY720451.1, forward strand.
AATTCTAAGTATCATTAAAACATATTTTTTAACAAGTCAATTACAGGTCTATTATCACAGTACTTAAAACGTTACCTATTTCAACATACTTCATTATTTGTTGTAAACAGAAACTTGAAAAATTCATTTCATTATGAATACACAAAATGTAATTTAATGGAGTTTATTACAAAATGCGGTTTGGATCTAATATGCAAATGTTAATTTCGCGGAACGTAACGTAGCGGAAGAGCGGAAGTGGAAGATTTTCATTTCACAAAGTTTCGTATTTCTCATGACACAAAGCACATTAATTTTCCCAGATCTGCGCTTTTGTTGAAGTTCAGAAACAAATAGAAATAAAGTAATTTCATGCTTACAGCAAAACGAAAATGCAAATTCAAGTTAATTATTCCCAAGAAGTAAATTTCATGTCATACTTTTCAAAAGAATGAATTGTTATTTAAATACATAAATATACAATGTAAATGAGGTGAGAATTAAAATGAACTTTATACATAATTTATAATATTTATTATTATTATTTTTAAGTAATACTTTGAAAGTATAATAAACTGTATGAAACGTATTCGTAGATATGTCACAAAGTTTATGAAAAACTTTTTTCACCGAAGTAAATGTATCATAAAATTATGATGATATCCCGTGGGGGAAATTATTTTATGCTTTATAAACATAAATCATAAGTACACTAGTGTAGTACTTTTTTAAAAGTAATTTAAATAAAGTTTATGCAATATTTTTTACAGTAGATAATAAAAATAATAATTATATATTGTTATTTTTGTAAAATTAAATAGAAAGATTGACGCCAGAAATAGTTATGAAAAACTACCTTCCACTCCCGTGACGTCGGAGTATATACAGCAGGTCATTCTTACCCAATAGGAAAACAGTTTGTCCATCACCTACGCTATTTATATAGTAGGTGACAATTTGTCACTTGTTAAACTGTATATTCTAAAGTACTATATATAGGAGAGCATTTTAGATCGCACACAACATTTCCAGGCGTTGAAATCCAGTTTTTCTTCTAAAACCACTTATACGAGTATAGCCACCTTTTAAGTCTATCCAAGTAAATTTGTAAAATTTATGTATTCCATGTCTGGTATTATTATTACAATTAGGAGCAGAACAACCAACCATTTAAGTTCAAAAATCTACAAAATATACCCATAGTAGCTTTTAAAAAGCGAAAGCATTCTACCGCTATACTGTGATATAACTATTATAACACAATAAATACTCGTACAAAGCTTAAACACATTTTACTTGCATATGCCTGCACCACGCTTGCATACCACAGATGTATTCGCGAATAAAATCACCGGTGGCGGCGCTGTTGTCAACCAATATGTCGGATGATTGTCGTACTATCATTTTAAAACGTGCTTGTTTACATGTTATAAACGCAGTTTTCAAGAGTGTTTTATTCTATTATTAAAATATTTAGGCAGGTTTTATTTTACTGACTGATAAGTTTGAAGATTAAATTTCAATATTATTATTTAAATTTTGTGCATGGACGTTTCAAAATTTGTTTATTTGCCGGTAAATATGACAATGTTGTTGGGAAATAATCTGCACCTCTTATAAAGAGAATTATTTAAATTTTTAAATTGCAATAATTCTTCAAGGAATTTTAGTAGAAAATTGAGTAAATGAAGAAAAAATCAGGAAACTAACAGTCTTAAATAGGAAAGTGTAAAACAGGTTAAGGATGAAACAGATTTAAACTGGAAAGTAGTCTTAAAAAAGTCTGATTTTAGTCAATACCTATGTATTGAAGTAGTGAATGTGCACGGAAAATAGAAATAATAAAACAAAAGCTTACTGTTCACAAACAGCAGCTAAATAAAATAACACTGGCCCAAATAGCGTTTTCAGTGAAGTACGACAACAAATAGTTCTTATTTTGCCACTAGATGGCTACGGCTTAATTTTATTCGCGAATGTATTCTGACGTCACATTTTGTTTCAGTCACAACTTTTTAAAAATATTAGACAAATTTCAATAATTAATTGTAAAAGATCGAATGGATATATTCAAATTTGAGGCTCTTTAAAGTACAATATCTTTCAAAACTTAGTATAGGTACATACTTAGAAGTCATAAAAATTATTGCAACAGCAACATCATGGATTGATAAGGATACTATCAAAGTTTAAAAAGTTACTAGTAATTTCTGTATTTACGTCACACATTCCAAATGCTTACTCCTTTCAAAAATTATTCTATCGCCGGTTTGAAATACAGAATCCAATTTCAAGTACACTTACTTGCATAGAAATCGGCCACTTTGCAGTTTTGAATTTAATTATTTTCTATTTTTTGGAAACTTATGCTGTTTGAAAGATCATTTAATACGCTTTAACATGAGCCTAAATTAATTAGAATCCTTTTGTGTTCTCCAACGAAAAGTTTTAAAATGAAATGCATGAAACAAATTAACATAATTTTAAGATTAACTTAGATACGATACAATACTGAAAAATGAATTATGTGCAAATTAATGCAAAGGCAATAACTGCAATCTGTCAAAATTGTGTTTAACTGTGTTAGACTCATGATAGCAATCACCACAGCATACATTTTATTTTGATCTGAGGTATAATTTCTAAAAGAAATAATTAAATTCAAAACTGCGAAGTGGTCGATGTCTATGCACGGAAGTAAACCAAATAACTCTTGTTTAAATATACCTAGATACTTTATACATTTGTATGAAAGTGAAAGATAGGTATGTTGAATGACATACGAGTAGGCTGCCGATGGCACTCAAAACTTGAACCACTTACGTTTTTATTAATTATTTTATTAAACTGCTCAAACTATTATTAAACTGCTGCAATATATTTCCAATGGGGTCATACCAAAAAGAAAAAATATATAACCAAAATTTTGAAAGTAACGTCAATATCCTTACAAGTTATTTTTTTAAGCAAGTGTAAATAACGAAATATGCCAAAAAAAAATTATAAATAAATATAATTTATATCAGATTTACATATTAGGTACAATGGTTGTACAATAGTGTTCCGTGTGATTCTGCGAGAACAACTCGTTGGGAAGTAAAAATAAATTTTTTGTTCGTAATCTTATTGCTTAAGATGTAAGGGAAAGATGGTATAAGGTAATAAATACTCCAAAGGTTACTTATGTGATGACCTAAACGTCAAATGCAGGACCAATTTTACTCGCTAGGCGACACTACGGTTGCAAAATTATAACGTAATATGAAATTTTATATAAACTTTAAAAAAATATTTTTGTAAAACTAAAAACTTATGAGACAAAATATATATTTCGTAAGTAGTGTACTTTTAGAAAAAAATAAAATGTGGTATGACCCTATTATTGAATACGAAAGTTTTGACGGATAATTTGAGATCCCTGCTCAAGCGAGGAACTCGCACAAGCCTACGAGAAGTTAGATTGGCTTTTATGAGTCTTCTAACAGCATGATCGGAAATTACACACCAGTGGTATTTTGGAGTAGATTTTGTAGCTCACGAGCAGTAGAAGTTCGGCGGCGAAGACAAGAATTGATAATATACCTGCCAACCCATCAACATTGCAGGCTCCAAGCAGGAACACGGGTTGTTGTATATTACCATATGACATTAGCGTTGGATGAATATTTTTGCCGATATTTGACAAATTACATGACAAAAACGCATTTTTTTCACTTTTTGGAACAAATGCTTAAGTTTTATGAGCTGTATCTCGAAAAGCACTGGACGTATGGTGCTCGGCAAGGTCACAATTTTTAGGAAATTTAATGTCCATTAAAAAGGACTAAGTTACTTTTTCTGTTAGACTCATACTTGCGGAGATATTGAGCAAAGAAAAGAAAAACTAAATTTTTTTTTGGGTGTTACTCAACTCGCACAGGTCTTTCAAAGCTGCAAACTTGGTTTTTTACTATTGACTTAGGTCCTAACAACTTATAAAAAAATTAGAACTACATGACCTTTTGCTAGGTCTAGCCCTTTTTTTGTATTTAATTTGACTGGACTATCTATCCGTTTTCATAAAATTTTTATCGTAAAATTTTCCACTTATATTCTTATCAAACTTTTTAGTTTGTTTGGGAAGAATACAATTAATTTTCGTTTAAGCATACTACCCTACTTTTTAATTTAATATTTTATTATAAAACTGATGCGAGTAGAAGTGAAAAATAAAAGATATTCTATCCTTCCTTCCAAGAAATTTCATTTTGTATTAAAATCGTTCATATAAGATGAAAAATTTAATATGAGATGTCAAGAATTCTTTTAAAGTAAAATAAAATAAATATATCATGGCGGCATATTACCCATTGCTAGGTGTGCCAATCTGCTTTGTACACAGATTTCGGTATTGATGATGACACATTTGTACCGTGCGGGTGTTTACCAGGCGTCACCTCACGGGCACTCATTGCTGGCGTAGAGAGTGCATTTAAAATATAGGTTCATAATATAAAATATTTACAAATAAGTACAAACTTTAAAAAATAAAATACATATTAACACAGGGTATATCTCATATTAAAGAAATTTAATTAAAAGAAGACAATCATATCTATTTTCTATTTAATAATACAAAATTATATAATATACTGTATCAGACAAATATACATAATAAAATATAATGTTCTTAGAATATTTAATATTTTTTCAAAGTTCCTATATAATTTGTTCTACTTTCATTGTTACTCGTAAAATGTAACTTAACGTTCTGGTTTCCATGAAGCAAAACAACATCTTAACCATAACTTGATAAGCTGTGGCTTCGAACATATTGGACACGGTGTGAAGTTGGCAACTATTAACCGCTGATTCAATAAAAACGATCTGAAGTTAGCTGCTGTAGTTGGTAGCTGTTATTCTGAAAAAATAAGTAACCTAAAAAGTGTGTTTCTGCATCTTAATTTGCAGTATATTATAGCATGTGACTCGTTTTAATAACTCTTTAGACTGTCACAAAATAGGCTTCTGGCCGGGATCGTAAATAATAGAACAAAGTTTCTTATGCGAAAAATATTCTAAAAAGTTGTACATAATTCAAAATACAGAAAATAATTTTCACAGAATTACATAAATAATATAATAAATAAATTACAATAAAAAAAGTGAAATTTACACATTGATAACTTTAAATAATATGAAATGCAAACTATACAAAAAAGCACATGGCAAAAAGTATTTAATTAACATTTATAATACAAAATTCAAGATTTTAAATATCATACAAATAAAAACATGGAAGCCAAATATAAAAATCTACCTAACACCATGTAATTCTAGACAGAGAACGAGCACCCTGTGGTTTCTAAGATTAATAACACACTTCAAAATAAAGTACAACCTCGTGGTTCAGTGTTCATAAACCAAAAGAGCTGAGCTCTCCCACAAAAATCGCGCAACGTCGTTCGCCAGAACTTGAAATATTTGGTGCTCGTAAAGATAAATAAGACGACAAAAAATACGAAAGAACTTTATAGTAAGTATATAAAGGGATGACAGCAACTTTGTTTTGCTGCAAGATACTTCTTTTTTAAAACTTGTTCGTTGATATATTTTAAAGACGACAGAGTCAAAGAAACTTATGGTTCGTTTTTATGAAAAATTATTTAAAAGTATGCTACTAAATTTCAATTATGTACGGATGTGAATAAAGATGAGAGATATTTTGCCTAAATAGGACGACCTTATAGAAAATTTATATTTAATTGAAAAAAAAAATTAACATCTGATGTGGCCAGCGCATTATCTTCCGTCAGTTTCATGTATTTTGAACAAATTCCACACAGAAAGTTCCTTGCAAAAGATTCCATATTTCCTGTACACTACCTTAAATCAGTTCTATGTATTTTGTACAAATTCCATACAGAAAGTTTCTATACTTCCGGTAAAATTATAACACAAACATACGATGGGGCCTATTCTGTAACTCAGTGGTTAATTTTTCACCATTGGTTATTTTTTTTTAACCAATCAAGTATGATGACTTATAACAAAAAGAGGGATTTTTAGTTGTCAAATCAATATCTATTGATAAAAATTTTAACCAGTGGTTAAAAATTAACCACCGAGTTACAGAATAGGACCCTATGTCAGTTGCACTTGACACTGACATATATCAATCAGATTTTTTTAATATAGTAAATGTTTCCATGGTGTGCTAGCTGACTGCTTTTTGAAATTTAATTTCTTTATAATTAGCTTCCGTCATACCTTTAGGGGTATGGGTGTGGTTGTGTGACGATTTTTTCTCCGGTGATAGCTCAAACACTATAATTCTAAAAAATATAATTCTTTCGTATTCCTCGTCGTTACATCCATATGAAGAGCTGATTAGATTTTGATTATAATTGGTCGACCGGAAGTATCTTGATTTGAAGATTTTAATAGTTTTTCTTGAAAAAACGCTGTTAAATATCATTTTTTCACATTTAATGATATTATAAATATTAAAGAATATTTTATTCTCTGTACGATTTGATAACGTTTTATACTTCATATTGACAGATAAATGTCACCGTCAAAGAACTAATCATTTCAAATTAATAATAGAAACTTTTAAAAAGAAAAAGTAAATAGAACAATACGATAGGAAATCAATACAATTTCCAGCATAAGTAAATATATAGGTATGCATTTAGATTAATAAAAATTAACGATTCGCAAAAAAGTTTAAGATAATCCTCATTTTTGGATTAGTGAATTTTATTCTATCCCGGTATTTAAAATTTAAGCTTCATTGTATTAAAAAAAGGTAGTTGCTTGAAATAAAATGCCAAAATTAGAGTGAAATTCGCTAATCCAAAAATAAGGATTAGTTTAATCTTTTTTAAGACTCGCGTTATAAATGGCGGGAGATATTGTATTGGCAACACCAGATTTTTAGTATCAGTGTTGAAAACTAGGTTTCTTATCACCTTAGTTTATAGGAACAACTCCTATCAATGTTTCAATAAAAAAAAATCTTTCTGGGTCTGAGGTTTAATTTTTACTCAAAACTTTTGTTACATATGTTTTTAATTATTATCAATAATTATTATTTGTGTCCAACTGTGCTGGGTATATTGGTAATTTTACAATATGCAAACTTCCAATCTGGCTGTCTGTACCGCAATATCGCGAAATATTAACAAAATCATTCTGTCTTTAATCAATATCGTATGAAAATTGCCTATTCATTAATTAACACCTAACCTAGTTTCAAGTGTACATATTAACTGCACTACCCTGTAATAAGGCTGACTCGCATATTTCGTATTCTCGCGTTGTCAGATTATCTACACGTGTGCACGCCTCGGCCGAGCGTTGAGCATATACATACATTGTATGTACTATCAACTATACATAACCACATAACAACATAGAGCACGAGCGTGGAAGCAAGATAGATAACCCAATGTCTAATGGTTCCACCTGCTGTTTCGTACATATGCGATAACCGATGAGTAATTACAATACCAGGAAGTGGGGCAGCTTGTCATTTAAGGATAATATAAATGAGTAAGGAATAGGATAGGGGGCAGAAAAGGGTGAATTTAAATTGATGACAAATATTTTATCAGAAGTAATATTTATAATTATACATAACATGTCGTGCCTACAATACGAAACGGAAAACACAATTACATATACTCGTAGTTCTCATAGATAGTACACAGAGAAAAATGACTGGTTTTTAGCAAATAAATATTTACAATTAAGGGGTACTTCATTCATTCAATTATGTATTACAAGCTTGCAACAAATACAATTTAATCTTTAATATGAAATGTATTTTATTCATGCATAGTTATATTATTTATTTGACCGTGATTTATTTCATTTAAATTTAATTTAATTTTCTCAAATAAACTAATATATTTATACTTAGTATTTTAAATTGAGATTTTTAATAAATTTATAATTTTCTGAAATATTTACTTGTATCCTACAAATATGTAATTGTTTTGAATTAATTTCATAATATATTTGTGTAAACTTTATATTAATTACAATGAAAAATTGTTTTTATTGTGTGAATCTACATTTATTTGTCACAAATAAATATTATTTATGGCAAAATAATATTTCCATTGAGTTAACAATGTTCTATTTGTCAAATGACGATTTTAAGTGAAGTGACTTGTATAGACTTGTTCATATGTTGTACGTTTCATCTTGTTTATGGTGGTGCTCATTTCTGACAGTGTTCATTTCTGGCGATTTGTTTTTCATTCGTGTGCTAAAAAGTAGTGAATATGGGTGACGAAACAGTGATAAATATTCTACTGGAGTGGAGTTTTGGATATTTGCTTTGCACTTTTCAGTGTATCTTTTATGCCAAGGCACATGCACTGGTACCTCTACGGTGTGTGTATATATACTTTTATAATTTGTTATTATATGTTCATTAATATTCTTAAGGATGTAATTTGTGAGTTAATAAAAATATGGTGTACGAAAAAAGTAAATGTACTGGTCTTTAATTAGTTTCTTTCAATTTTAATCTATTTAGAATGGACAGGTTATGAGAGATAAGTGTATAAATTTGGTTCAAATAAATTATTATATATCCAGTAGTAATGAATTAAATTTAGCGCAATTAAAATAATTCTTAATGTAAATAAATGCATAGTTCTCATGGAATAGAAGATATAGTTGATCTCAATATATATTTATTTGGGACAAAATTATTGGTAGATACATCTGATAATTGTTGTAACACCTATTGTTCAAGAAACACTTTTTCAATTTTACTGATGTTTTTATATTTTTTCAGGTAATATGATTTTTGAGGTTTAAATGCCAATATTGGTTTCTTATCAAGAACTTAACAACAAAGGACAATCAGAAAATTTTTCACTTTTAATTTCGATTTGTTTTAGCCCCCTAAATCAAATCCCAAAAGCTCTGTTGTCAGTTTTGAGATTTTCTATACGAGGTCTTTTAGAAAAATATCCGACCTTTGACCGGGGGAAAAAACTGGCATACCTGGAGCGTTGGAAACCTAATCACCTTCAAAGTAGTCTCTTTGGGACTCCACACACTTCTCGCAGCGGTGCCGCCATTGTTGGAAACATTCCGAGAAAGCCTCTTTCGAAATGGAGTTTAGCTTAGCTATCGTTGCAGCAATAATGTCCTCTCTTGCCTGAAATCGCGTTCCTTTCAATGGCCTCTTCAGTTTGGGGAACAGCCAGAAGTCGCAGGAGGCCATATCAGGATAGTAAGGAGCCTGTTGAACCACAGGAGTCTTATTCTTCGCCAAAAAAAATCTGAATCAAGTGCCAGGAATGTGCTGGAGCATTGTCGTGATGGAGGCGCCAATTTCCTGTTAACCACAACTCCAGTCTCTTGCGCCGCACAGCATTAGGTAGGCGACGGAGGACATTCCTGTAGTACTCTTTGGTGATTATTTCACCCTGTGGTGCGTACTCGTGGTGTACCACACCGCGGGAGTCAAAGAAAGCAGTCAGCATTACTTTGACGTTGCTGCGCACATGGCGAGCCATCTTTGAACTTGGTGACGTAGAATACTTCCTTTTTTACGACTGGGATTTGGTTTCTTGACTGTCGCCCAGTTTCAGGCAAAATTTGATGCAATAGCGCTGCTCTAGTCGTTCCCTCATTTTCCTTGCAATGAAAAACCGACGAGAGAACTACACACTACCTCACTCAAATGCTGCTTGCCAGCAACAGACGCTATCGACAGGCGGGAAAAAATTCACACATACGCACGAAAGTTCAAGGTCGGCTCATGCAAGCGCGCTTGATTAAAATCCATCAGGTTTTTGCAAAAAAAAATAAGGTCCGATACTTTTCTAACAGACCTCGTATACAGTGCATTATTTGTCCAATGTTGGTATTTAGAGCTAATTTATTACTTTCAAATTTCTTACATTTACTTTTACTATTATATACTGTTTTATCGAAATTCAATTTTTAAATCCCAATTAATTTGAATTGCATAGCGCGGGTTTTATTAGGAAAATCAATTGAATTCAACACATATCCACTCACAATTCAATCTTCAATATAATTTCATTTGCTCTTGAAATTTAATACGAACTACACGTACACGTGTCAATTCTAAAACCGCAAATGCCAGATAGGTTTATAAATTCCTGGTAAGGGTGAAGGAAAAAACAGAAAGTTTATAAAATATAGACCAGGCCATAAAATGAGGTTAGAAAATTAGAACATGTAATAATTTATACTGCCAGATAAAATAAAAATTTAGGTCAATGTCAAAAGAAGAGAAAAATTTAAAATATAACGAGGTAAAGATTTAAGAAACGCTAAAAAATAAATAATAAAAACAGTACAAAAATAAAAGAGAATCCATGTACGAGTATGTTTGTATTCATTTTGCTAAAGAAGAAAAAGAAGTTTCCATTAATTCTTTGTAATCTGCATGAAATATATTTGCTTCTTGATGTTTATTTAATCTTGTTGAACAAAAATTTAACATTTGTCTCATATTTAAAAATAGATATCTCTTATTGCTTGTAATGCTCTAGTTTCTAGTACTTACTAATATATTTTATGTGACTATTTCGATATTTTATATTTTCAAATGTCACTAAATTTTTAACAGACCATGTAAACGTTGTTTGTGACATTACGTTATGGAATCTTGTTTGTTAATTCAACTATACAGAGTGAGTACGAGGATTCGTGGCATGGGAAAAGTTTTTTCAAATGTTATTTGTCCCGTAAAATTTTATGGAGTACCTACTTTATTATACATTGCTTTTAGGGGACAGAAAATATTTAAAAAATACTGTTTTCTCATGATAAACGTCTATGCCTCGGATTATAGTGTTCCTCATCCTTTCAAAAAGATTACGCGTCCTTAGTTTTAAACGAAACCCATATTAACTATTATCCTAAACGAATTAGAATCAATTTTCTAAATCTTTTTTTCAAAAGTAAGATGAAGTGCACTTTGTCATTGTTCTAATTTTTTTTTAGCTATGCAGCTACTAAAACTATTATTTTTTATTATAGTTATAACAAGATATAAATATATTCGTAGTAATTACCTATTATTACGTTTATAATTATATGAAACAACTTTTATTGTTTATTTATTTTAATTTGTTAACTAAAAATACTAGATTTCTTTTAATAAGGTACGATGGACTTGATCTATTGGTCGCAGGTGACCTGGCAATACGTCCTATGTGATTTTAACTAAATTTAACAGGAGACTTTTAAGTCCAAATGTACTAATAACTAATTATCGCTAAAAATGGAAGGTAAGAGATATTGCTAGTACAAGAAACTTTTAAAGAGCAATGTTAATGTTAGTTCGAAAATATTACTATGTCACTCGAGATGTGTTCTGAGCCTCCATAACTCTTTATACATATTAGGTACTTACAAAAGACTAGCCGTTTGTACTTCTTATACATAGTTTATTATAGGTACATTATAATTTTAAATATATAAATTTTATGTTGTAACGTTTTTATTTTTATGGGTGAAGAGTAAAAATCAAAGAGTTATTATTAATTAAAATAGATAAATAAATATTTAAAAGATAATAACATTGACGATTACTACTAATATTAAACAAATTTTGGGGCCTAATTTATATCTCAGTGGTTAATATTTAACCACTGGTTAAATTTTTTAACCAATCAAGTAGGTTGAAATATAACAAAAAAAAGGATTTTTAGTTGTGAAATCAATAATTATTGGATAAAAATTTTAACTACTGGTTAAAAATTAACCACCGAGTTACAGAATAGGGCCCATTAAATACTAATACTACGAATATAATTTACTATTTAAACACTAACATTATTATTTATTTATTTATTTATTTATTTATTTATTTATTTATTTATTTATTTATTTATTTATTTATTTATTTATCTATTTATTTATTTATTTATTTATTTATTTATTTATTTATTTATTTATTTATTAATTATTTATTTATTTATTTATTTATTTATTTATTTATTTATTTATTTATTTATTTATTTATTTATTTATTTATTTATTTATTTATTTATTTATTTATTTATTTATTTATTTATTTATTTATTTATTTATTTATTTATTTATTTATTTATTTATTTATTTATTTATTTATTTATTTATTTATTTATTTAATTAATTTAACAATTAACATGACTATTTATTTACACGCTATTACTGATTATTTACTTCCGACCTACCGACCTCCACAGCGTGTATATACTCAACTGACTCAACAGCGTCTGTATAGGATAGAATTCACTCCTTTCACCTCACTGTCTGTCTATTTATGTAAATAACAAGCTGTCCTTTTCACGGACTAACTGTTCTAACTTCCACAGCTTCAGTATCACCGATTGTCTGTATACCACAATTCTTCAACACCACTGCCGAGCATCCACATCCACTTCCACTTGCCGTTACTGTCCCCGTATACCTAGCTTCCCAATATTCCTTAAAAGTACCGAGTATTCACATTCACTTCCACAGCTATCCTAGTAAACCAGTAACTTCCCGAGTATTCTACTCGACAATAACTGCATACACTCTCTACGATACTGCTGTGTTGCTCAACTCACTGTCCCCTTACTTCTTACTATCTATGTAACTGTCCTTCTGACGGACTAACGCTCTGTGTGTGGTGTGACTGGCTCCCTGCACAATTGGTATTTTTTATGTATAAATCCAATTTCAATTACAGATTTGTGGAATCTATAGTATTACAGAAACAATCATTAATCAAATTATATCGGCACTTAATTGATTTATTTATTCATGTAAATTGCGTATCAACAAATTTATTGATGAATAAAAGAATAGTATTTTGTAAACAACCTTCCAGATTATAAAAAGAAATAAGATAATGAATGTTAATAAAACACGGATATCTCGTTAGTATTAAAAAGTCATATATGTATAAGTTCTAAATTTATAAGTACAAACATTGCAGAGAAAAAAAATTGTTAAAATAAAACAACAGTAGATAATGTGAAATTTATGTTTCTTAAAATGATTTCTTGGAAACATATCTGTAACCAGTTTTACTTTTCATTTTGAATGAATTTGTTCAATCAAAGTAAAAATAAATCAGCATTAATGCTACAGCTATATGGTTATTCAACTTTTTAATGCTAGTTATCAGCGTATTTTCGTGTTTCTACGAAACTGTATTAAATATTAACCAGAAATCATTATCTAAATATACTCACGCTTTGGAAAGAACATAAAGAACAACGTTCGCATTTATCAACACTGTAAACAATTCAGAATAGATTACGAGAACATGTCATTACTGAAATTTTATATTACGGTAAACAACTGGATATAAATGAGACTTCGAGGAAATTCACTTTACTTTACAGGAAATTAGGCTAATGCGCAAGAATTCAAATTTAGCAGAAACTCAGAAATATCTCTCCCTGAATATTCGATTAAAAATAGACGTATATACGTTCTTATAACAAACTTTAACGGAAAGAATTTCCTCCTTTTTTATACAAATTCTTCGCGTTTATAACCTTGCAAATGAATTTATATTCGCAGTAATAAAGAAGTTTGTATTAAAAACATGTCGTGTTGAATTAATGTTAATGTCAACTAACTATTTATTCCAATATGAAGTATAGACTCAATTATAAAATTGCACGTATTTGACGTAATTTGACATTAACATCTATTTTTTATTTTTTTGTTATTTTTTGTCCTAATCCATAGCAAGCTTCATTATAAAAACCAAAAAGTATATAAGATTTAAATTTACATATATCGCTTATTCAAAGGGCTAATTTAATAATACTTGATGTGCTAGACGCAGAATTTAATTCTCTAAAACTATTATTTGAAGCATTTATTTCTAAAATCAAAATGAAACCATTTTATTCAAAAAAAAAAAAAACTGTTAACAACTTCAGGTAATATATCACTTCCGATTAGCCTGTTTTAACCAAAATCTGCTATGTTATTCCAATTGATATAAAAATCTTATATACCAAATTTGAAAAGTTTTGGATTATATTTTAATATAGTTTTTCATTAAAATTTATTATAGGCTTCAAATAAAGTACCATTTCTGGAAATTATGTAATGACCAAAAAGGGAGGTGCACAACTAGATGTTATAGCAGTCCTAAATACAAAATTTCAACTTTCTACGGCTTACCGTTTTTGAGTTATGCGAGATACGTACGTACGTACGTACAGACGTCACGACGAAATTAGTCAGAATGGATTCAGGAATGGCCAAAATGGATATTTTTGTTGAAATCTGGAAACCGAATTTTTCGCGAATACAATACTTCCTTTACTCTGTACAAGGAAGTAAAAAGAACTGTAGAATTTTTTTACGACGTGAATATAAAATTTTGGGGGCATATAGTTATTATAGCCTATTTTTAGGGAATATGATAGGTATATGGAATAAATAATTATGATTATTCTTCTTCTTCTTTCGCACAGCCTGCTCCCAGCTTACGCAGGGTCGGCATGCCCATCTCTCAGCTTCCTCCTCCACTCATTCTGGTCCAAAGCGTCCCCTGGGCTCCATCCTCTCTCCCGCAAGTCTTCCGCCACCTTAACTCTCCATCTAAGCTTAGGCCGTCCTCTCTTTGTCTTTCCCTCCGCCACTAGATGCTTCACTCGCTTTCCAGCGTAACCCTCGCCCCTCCGCTCGACGTAACCAAACTACCTTAGCCTGCTCTCCTGCACCTTTTTTGCCATCGGTCCCACCTTGACTGTTCCTCTGATGTACTCATTCCTGATCTTGTCCTTCCTCATCTCCGCCACCTCCATCCTTCGTTCTTGGGCCTTCGTGATTGGCCACGTCTTCAGTTCATCCACCCGCATGTTACTCTATGTTATATTTCTTCGTCTAATCCGCCACCCTTCTCGATAACCGACCCAAGGTACTTAAATTTTTTCACCGATGGCATCCTGGAGCCGTATGAACACGTTCTCGGCACTCTTCGTAGACATGTATTCTGTCTTCACCCCGCTTATCCTCATTCTTCTTTCCTCCAGTGCCTTTCTCCACTCTTCTAGGGTCTGTTCTAGAAGCTCTCGGGTCGGCTTGCAGAGAACAATGTCGTCCGCGAACAGTATGCTCCATGGTGCTTCACATCTTCTACCAGCACGTCCATGATCAGGTCGAAGAGGTTCAGGCTTAAGACCGATCCCGGATGGAGCCCAACTACGATGGGAAACTCCTTCTTCCTCATGCACCTCCACACCTCTTGCCTGGCCATCCGGTCGTATTATGATTATTAGGAAAATAAATTCTGGAATGCAGTCATGTAATTATTTATTATTTACTTCAATGTTTTTATCCTAGCAGGATCATCCTCAGGAAGAACAATTTTTTTTTTAGAATTACAGAGTAGGTACATATTTTGTCGTTAAAGGCATTCATGATTTAAATAAATTATAAGTCAGTGATAAAATTTAACAATGCATACTCATACTGAAGCACATGGACATAATCTTGCCTTTGACGGCAAAATATGCACCTACTCTGTAATTGTAAAAATATAATTATTCTCCCTAAGGATGATCCTGGTAGGATCGAAACGTTGAAAGAAATAAATAATTACATGACTGCATCCTACTTTTCAACACGATTATGATTATCGCTAAAACAAGTTTATTTTAATAATTATTTTTATGAAAGCAATATTATGTGGATTGCCAATATTAATTGACTGTTTTTGTCAATATTATGTAACTTTTCTAAACATATATCCTATCGCCTTTCTACTCTTTTTTAGGTAAGTAAAAGTAAAATAGTATATTATGTTATTAGGAGTAGAAAGCGGTCTTTTTGTGTTGAACCCAGCTGTTGCGGCCGAGGCGCCAGCCGAGGCTAAGCAAGCTGGGTAAAACACAAAAAGGGCGCTCTACTCCGAATGACATATACTATTTTTTCTTCAAGTGTTTCAAAGAATTTTTTGACATTTTTTTGGAATTTTTTAATTGTTGTGTTTGCAATTTTAGCCAAAGCTGGCTGTGTACACTACAAAACAAAAACGATACAACTGTCAAATAACAACTTTCAATATAATCTGTGTTGCTGTGACAACTGTCGCCGCCAGCGGTGAACTAAGACACTAACATTTTTTTACTAGTGCAACAATAACAACATTTTTGTACTAGTAAGACAATGAACATCTTCTACTCGTATAGTGTGTGTACAGGAGATATAATATGAATATTATAATACGCTTGAAGAAAAATATACTTATTTATTTGTAAAATAAAAAAAATATATATTATTTTATACCAAAATAAAATAACACGGGCATAATCAAGATTATGTGCTATTCCGAAGTCTTTTAAATTATGTATTAAGGGCAAAAAAAATCTTGTATTTAAACATTAGTCATAGATAATGTGTAGTATACAACTCGCTATAATGGCTATTATTATCTCAGATGTGATGATTACATCTTTATCTCGCTTCTTTCACTCGTGTTGTAAACTTCATCCTGGGTAATAAGATGAAGATCATTCATTATAGGCCTTTTCGTAAAGTCAGTCGGAGCTATCTGACGGATATATTCGACGACGTCAGAGATGTATTAGATCCATCCGATTATCGAAGCTTTTACGAACGCTTCAGATCTGTATATGATTTTGACGTTTAAATCTAAGGTTATAGAAAATGTTTAACTTGTAAAATGCAGGGCCGTGCGAGTGGGCAGGTTGTGCCCCGCACAAAGGCGCCGATCATAAGGGGCGCCATTTCATGACAATTAATTTTTTTAAAAATGCTCTTAGAAAAAAAATATACACCTTAAACAGTAAGGTGATAGCAGTGAACAGTATTTTTTTAAAAACTTGTTTGCATTAGATGTCTTGTTATTTTATATGTAAATTAATTATCCTACCAAACGGATATTTTTCTAGTATTTATATTAAGAAATAATAACTGGGAAGGCGTTATTACAACAAAGAATATTTTGATTATAGCTCAAGAATATTGATTACAAAACAATCCAACAATGAATCCATTAAGTAAACACTAGCATTTTGCGTAGAAATCTTAAGTGAGATGATTTTATTTTTTGTTTCTGCCGATATTGAATTTCCCTGATTTACTGTTCAAATTTAGTAGAAAAAAGTAAAAGAAATATCCTGCCAAACGGATAATTTTCTAGCATTGTTTTATTACAAACGATTTTATACTTTGCTCCATTAAAGCCATTCAGCAGATGATGCCGCTCACATCAGCGCCAGTTTGAAGTAGCCGAATTTACATTAATTAAACTTGTTTCTTGTTCCAATTTCAGCCAATCAAAGAGCTCAAAACTATTCTCATTCTCTGCAATTATGAATTACTTAAATGGAGCATGGTATAGTAATATAGATTACAAGAATTAATCTAACAAAGGAAATTTCATCAATATCTAGCATTTTTCGCAGAAAATATTGTTTAAAACGTGTGATAATTTTCAAATTATACATTATCATTATGGGGGCGCTGAAATCAGTAGCGGAATTCCGCGCATGAAGCGCGCGCTTGGGGCCTCTTAAACGAGGGGGCCTCAAATTTCAGGTATCAAAATAAAAAATTGTTTCATTTACATACATACATAAAAGCACGCATGTTCCAGTTAGTGAGTTAGCACAAACCCGAAACAATAATAATAATAATAACCACAAAAAATCACTCACTTTTCAACAACATTCTTACTCACCAGACATCATACAACAAATATTCCTCACTCTTAACATATTAAAGTGACGGATTTTTGGTAGCGAAATTCCGCATCCGAACCACATTAATAGTTACGAAACAATTATCCTTCGCGACACATTCCTGTCTAAGCACACAATTCAGTGGCGGATTTAGAAAATTATAATAGGGGGGGCACCAAATTCGGAAAAACAAATTTTAAATATATAGGGTAAGCCCCACCCCTACTTCATTAATTTTTGTGTTGTATTGAAAAAAATACTCATATAAAAGTATTATTATTTTAAATATACTATTTGAGGCAGATGTAAATATTTTTTATAAAGTCAGAACTTTTATTTTTTAAATAGCAACCCATAATTATTTTACTAAAATATAAACCCCCAGTTTTTATCTTTTTAATGATCTATTTGGGGTCCTGCACCATAACAAAAAATAATAAAATGTACATTTATACTTGAAGTATTACTCGATATATAGGGATTAAGATGAAGTAAACAATTTTTTTAATAATTACTTTGTGAAATATTTGAGGTTTGTTGTCAGTGTCACTGTGACGTTACATTAATGCTACCTTTCTCTCGCTGCCTAGGTACTATAGAATTTGTGTGAGAGAAAGATATAGCAATAGGTGTCGCCGAGACATCACGTTGATTTTAAAAATCAAATTCAGTTAAACCAAACACAATTAAGACATTTTAATGCTACGAATTGCTTCAAAATTAAAAGAACTTTCATTTAAAATAATAACAAAATCAGAGTGCAGGACCCCAAACAAGTAAATGAGTTTGAGAAATATGAGAAATAATGTTTATTCAAATATTCGAAGTAGCCATGTGAAAATAAATAAAATGCAACAATGTTATATAAAACTAGTTAAAACATCAAATTAAATAATAAAAGTAATAAGAACAACATAAGACAAAAAATGGCGGTTTATATTTTAGTGATATAATTATTGTTTGCTATTAAATAAAAGTTGATAGCCGTATCTTTTAAACGTGACTTTATAAAAAATATCTACATCTGCCATCAAATAGTATAATAAAAATAACAAAACTTTTATATGAACCATTCGTTCTATTACTTATAATAAAAAAAGTTAGGGGGGCCATCTCCAAAATAATAAACAATTTGAAAAATAAATAAAAATTCTGTATTTTTCTTAGTATGTTTATTCTTTTATTTATCCATGATGTGTAATACGTGAATGATAATATGTAATAATTAATTTTTTTAAAATAACAGGGGGGGGGGCGCGTGCCCGAGTGCCCCCCCTCTAAATCCGCCACTGGCACACATACATAATTACATTCACACATGCTCTTCTTTTTCTTCATTTTATTATTATTATTATTATTATTATTATTATTGTCATTATTATAAAATTAATAATTTACTAGTATTCGCTAAATTAAATTGACAAATGAATAACCCCGTCTATGCCATATGTTTTCTGGCGGCCTAGTGATCATATTTCAAAACGTATGCAAGTTTGCTCTCTACTAACGAGTTAAAGATAGAATATCTTTACTTAAATTTAATGCTAGTACGGTTCGTTCACAACTCGCTCAAAATTGAATTAAGCTTGAGGCCTCAGGAGTACTATATCCGCCACTGGCTGAAATATAACATTGAACAAAGGCGC
The DNA here is from genome assembly GCA_963082715.1 of Harpalus rubripes. Lineage (NCBI taxonomy): Eukaryota > Metazoa > Arthropoda > Insecta > Coleoptera > Carabidae > Harpalus > Harpalus rubripes. The sequence goes on from OY720451.1 coordinate 19,086,219, forward strand.
CTTTTGCCCACAGAGCGGCACTGTTAAAATGGATAAGAAAATAGAACTTGATTGTGTAATTCTACAAAATTTTATATACGACGACTCAAATGGCCACTTGTTTACATTATTTCGATCAGAAATTGTTTCATGTTGTCATTTATTTGTGCGAAATAACTCTTTTCTTTAGAACGTTATAGTTCTACAATGTTTATAATCAGAAACATTTAATACATTTTCTGAAACAAAAATGTTCACAATTTTAAATTTGCGCGCGCAATTCGTACTAACCCTGCACATAGATCAGGGTTGAAAATTTTTGATCGGATCGCTCGGTCTGACTGATCGGAGTGAGTTTACGAACACGTCAGATTAACCCGATTGACTTTGCAAACGCTTCAGACTAGATCGGATCAATCCGATCGACTTTACGAAAACGCCTTATATGTATGTTTACACAGTCGTTGTGAGTGTAATATACTACTTCTGTAGCTATTTCACATAATAAACGAACGAAGCGAAATACCAAAATGAGCAATGAACATATTTTAGCATGAAGCTGTTTTGACTTAATTTTTTTAATCAAAAATTCGACTATGGAATTTACAAACGGTTCTACTCTATCATGAATGTTACCCGACATACCTTTAAAAAACATCGAAAGTTAAGACGCATGTACATTTATTTGTAAATAATAATAAAAACTGAATTAAATGCAGTCAAATTCCATTAAATACCAATAATGAACAGTTTAATATATGAGTACACAAATTTTATTTTAATTCTTTTAATAAAATTTTGATTACACATTTTATTTCAGTGATATTTCTCTCGTCAATACGATAAATTTAGCTTACTATTACGGAAAATACTACGCGGATAAAAATAACCCGTTGTAGTAATCATGCAAGAATCACATTTTCGTCCAATGCATGTAAATAAAATGAATCACCTCGCACACCCATATTCAGATTATTTTTCCTTTACTCATTCCACGGAACCCGTAGTTAGCTGTAAGTCTACAGGTAGGAATAACCGAAATAGATCCACTTTCCGTCATCAGTTGACTCACTAAACTTATTATTATTCATAGGTCAATAGCCTATGAATGCAAATAATTACATAACATTTACATATTTTACCTGTCTATTGTGATTTCCCATACGCAAAGATCGATCTACTACAATTAGAAAGATTAACTATTATTTATGACGTAGTATGACCTGATTTCAATAGGTTATAGAGGTCATTATTGATTTTAATTTATTTTTATTGTAGATTCATCAAATATGAAAACTTCTTTTGAGGGATTAAAACAACGGCTTGTAGTGTTGTCAACTCAGAATCGTGTCCATGTCAAGACGCAACTAATGTAAGTGTTCTTATAAGCTATTTTCACTCATTCGATCGAAACATAACGACACTATTTCCGAAGTTAATATAATATTTTCGTAATTTTTTTTAAAATAGTATATAAAAGAATGAATGTCATAATTTTCATATTATATTGTGAGAAGGAAGTTTGTGTAACGATGCAGAGCGGAGTGGCCAAATCCTTCGAACAAAATAATCGACAATTATGAAATATGTTCTTCGAACTATTTTTTCTCTTTTGAGCCTTTTTTTTATTATTTGCGATTTTTAAATAATAAGTCGTATTTTAAAAGTTTAGGGAATTTGGTGTCAGTTGGTGATATTAATTCAATGCACATCACAAGTGTGATTTAACATGTTTTTGTCCCTGTAATATCGCATAGCAAGCTTAGCGAGATTCGACATTTTTTGATATTATAGCCACCAACCTTAAAAAAAATTGAACTAGTGTATTACAGCATTCGAATGAGCTATTAATGAACTCTTTTGGATGCTGTAATAGCTTTGTTACAGATGCAAAATAGAAAAACTTTTTTTAATGCTCACAAATTTAGAAAAATGCGGGTATTTTACTTTACAACAACAAACTTAGTTAATCAGTTTTTTTAAGTATCGTTGTGCGTGAAAGTACTGAATTAACCAGAGAGCATATTATTCATATTTCGAGAAAAAAAAATACTCACCTTATTTGACAATGTGCGACGTTTGGCAATTTTTTTATTAATTTTTTTGGGTGTAGCATGTATTCATGTGTAGAAGAGATAAATGCTACAATTCATTATTATTTTGAAAGCATTCCCTTGGACCCTTACTATTTTTGCTAGTTATTAACATTATCACTGAATTCATACAACATTCAAGCATTGGAATGAACTCAATTAGTTGATTGTTTTGAACTTCAAAGCGACATTCATAATTTATTAACTTGGTCAGAAATTAATAAATTATATTTCAATATTAATAAGTTTAAAGTAATGTCATATTCAAAAAAAGAACATTTCCTACATAATTATCAAATGTATAATCAAACATTAGAATGAGTAACACAGTTCAAAGATTTGGGTATTCTGTTTGACACTCATTTAGACTTTGCAAAACATATAAAGTATTTGAACTTTGTTCTAAAAATTTCCAAAAACTTCAAGTATATATCTACTTTAATTTCGTTATATAATTGTTATGTCCGACCGTCTTTAGAATATTGTTGTTAAATTTGGTCTCCTATCTATACAAAATATAAAGTTAATATTGAAAGTATACAAAAGAAATTTGTTAAATATTGCTGGTACAAAAAGCATAAAATATATAATCATTATTTACATTATGAAACTGGATTAGCCACTTTCAATTTAGTATCTCTCGAAAAAAGACGAAACATAATATGCATATTATTCATCTATAACAAATAACAGTTATACAAAAATTAATTCTACGCATCTTTTAATTGTAGTATTTTTCTCTAAAATAATCCATAAACGATTGACACAACTAAAACAATGCTAGTCACACCAGCGAAGACTGTCGCCTACGACTGTACTTCATAATATTTAAGTCGTTGAAGAGACCCCCCTTCTTTTACGAAATATTTTGCACACTTTAATGAAATTATCTAGCGCGTCCTGTGATCACCCTTTTATATTAAATAATTTCTCGTATAAAGTGTAAAGCTAATTCAAATCTGTAACTCTTTTTTGCATTTTTATATTTTTGATATTAAATTTTAGTTTTCATTTATATTTATTTTCAATTAATGTTATTGTATATTTTCTCGTTTTCCGCTAGTTATCAGATTAAATCGCAATAGCGTTCATTAATTATTGAATTACGAGTACCTACTCTACAAAAGAGATTTAAATAATCTAAATAAAAAACTGGTCTCTGTATGAGTGCACTCTAATTTATAATCTGTAATTTTAATTAAAAAATTAAACAAAATCCGATCAATTTAAAATTTGCAATATTTATACATTATAAATTTAAAAAATTAAATTTAAAACTTTATCACATACTATATAATTTAACGGACACGATCAACTAAGGGAGGACGACTGGACGATAGTCAACTAAGCGATGGTCAACTGGGCGATGGTCAATTGTATGTTAGCCAAAATGTCGACGGAAATCTGGGCGATAAAATAAAAGTTTCTATCGCCCAGCGTCGCCCGCAATACCATCTCGCAGTTCATCATTGCCCAGTGTTACTCGCCCAGTTGTCCGTCGCCCAGTTGGTCACGTACCGATAATTTCATTTTAAATATTTAACTCTTGAGAACTAGTGTCCAGAGATGTTCAAGGATGAAGAATCATGATTTAGTTCTCGAGAACTGTAAGAGTTATGAAGTCGGTTAAATTTGATAAAAGTTGCCACAATAACAGATCATTTTAATCATATATTTCTTCTCCCTTAAAAATTCATAGGCCACTAGAGAAGCAAAAATGTAAATTTTCTCGGTAATTCTTATTCGGTTTTGGGTCCTATTCTCTAACTCGCTAGTTAATTTTTAACCACTGGTTAAAATTTTTATCCAATAGATAATGATTTGACAACTAAAAATCCCTTTTTTTGCTATATGTGTCACAGATATTATTTTGCGTAAGATTATTTTTATTAAATTTATTATGTTTTGTCTCTAATTAGCTATTTAGGTACGTAACCGATGCTGTTGGATAAGAGCTACATTTAATGATACTGGTATTCACGTATTTTATTTCAGTTTATTTCTAGATTTCAGTGTGAGAACATCGACATTATAGTGATTCAGGTGAGAGAGTTAATCTAGCATGTATATGATTGATTGTGGGTGTGTGTTAGCAGTACTGAGTACTGTAGTGGCCAGGCCCGTGTGGACCCGGGGGTCGCCAACGGTAGCAGAAGGGAGACCTGTAGTGACCCGCTTCTGGGTCGCCAACGGTAGCAGCAGTTAGGGCTGTAGTGATCCCTGTGGATGTGTTCCCGGATCACCACCGAAGCGGCAGAGGTTCCGTAGTGGCCGCCCGTGTGGACCCGGGGGTCGCCAGCGGCAGCAGCAGGGAAAGGCTGTAGTGACCCGCTTCTGGGTCGCCAACGTTAGCAGCAGTTTGGGCTGTAGTGATCCCTGTGGATGTGTTCCCGGATCACCACCGAAGCGGCAGAGGTTCCGTAGTGGCCGCCCGTGTGGACCCGGGGGTCGCCAGCGGCAGCAGCAGGGAAAGGCTGTAGTGACCCGCTTCTGGGTCGCCAACGTTAGCAGCAGTTTGGGCTGTAGTGATCCCTGTGGATGTGTTCCCGGATCACCACCGAAGCGGCAGAGGTTCCGTAGTGGCCGCTCGTGTGAACCCGAGGGTCGCCAACGGTAGCAGCAGGGTAGGCTGTAGTGACCCGCATCTGGTGTCGCCAACGGTAGCAGCAGTTAGGGCTGTAGTGATCTGATCCAGTTGGTTAAGAGGAATGTCTCCGGATCACCACCGAAGCGGCAGAGGTTCCGTAGTGGCCGCCCGTGTGGACCCGGGGGTCGCCAGCGGCAGCAGCAGGGAAAGGCTGTAGTGACCCGCTTCTGGGTCGCCAACGGTAGCAGCAGTTAGGGCTGTAGTGATCCCTGTGGATGTGTTCCCGGATCACCACCGAAGCGGCAGAGGTTCCGTAGTGGCCGCCCGTGTGGACCCGGGGGTCGCCAGCGGCAGCAGCAGGGAAAGGCTGTAGTGACCCGCTTCTGGGTCGCCAACGTTAGCAGCAGTTTGGGCTGTAGTGATCCCTGTGGATGTGTTCCCGGATCACCACCGAAGCGGCAGAGGTTCCGTAGTGGCCGCCCGTGTGGACCCGGGGGGTCGCCAGCGGCAGCAGCAGGGAAAGGCTGTAGTGACCCGCTTCTGGGTCGCCAACGTTAGCAGCAGTTTGGGCTGTAGTGATCCCTGTGGATGTGTTCCCGGATCACCACCGAAGCGGCAGAGGTTCCGTAGTGGCCGCCCGTGTGGACCCGGGGGTCGCCAGCGGCAGCAGCAGGGAAAGGCTGTAGTGACCCGCTTCTGGGTCGCCAACGTTAGCAGCAGTTTGGGCTGTAGTGATCTCTGTGGATGTGTTCCCGGATCACCACCGAAGCGGCAGAGGTTCCGTAGTAACTAGCGGTACTGCCCGTAGTTGCCAACATGTGTGTACGGTGTGTGAATGCCTGAACCTTTCGTAAATGATTGCCTCCTCACTGAGTATTTCTCATGTGTTAATTCTTTTACAGAAATAATCACGGCGTGAAGGAGGATTCCGCGTGACCGGGTTCGGCCAGGCGACGGTCATCTAGATTTGTTATTATTTTTGTACTAATACTGTATATACCGGTTTGGGTGATAAATGTGTTTTAATATTCTAATTTTCAGCGCTAACCTTTAATCGTCATTTATAACATATGTCAATATACTTGATAGGTTAAAAAAATTAACCAGTAGTTAAAAAATGACCACTGAATTACAGAATAGGCCCCTTTAACTTGTAAATTAAATTTTTTAGTTAAAATGCTAAAGGTATTTTTATGAACAATTTTGAAAGTTTTTCTTTCTCTTAACGTTTCCGAGAAATTCATAATAATAATAATAATATAAAATGAATGTATGTTATGTTTATTAATATTTATGATGTAAAAAATTACAAATTTGTATCTTTACAATTGTCGAGATACCAAGGATACCTTGATACCTACTAATGTTGGATATGTTATTCTAGGATACATATATAGTCATATTTCTATTTGCATATTAGAATTGTGGATGTTAACATAAGGCGCTTTTTTCGGACTGTGATTGTGATTTTCTAATTCCACATTCGTTTAAGAATGATTCCTTCCAATCATGATTAAATTTAATTCAAAACGAACAACTTTTATTGAATTTTTAATATGTTATGAAGAATTTAAAAATAGAAATTCCGTATTTTTTTTCTTGAAATTATGCTTAATAACACCTAAAATAATTATTAAAATTTTGCCGCGAAAGTTGTGACGTTAGCGTCACTCCATCATAAGTAGAGAGAACCAACATACGTTACCATTAATATGGTAATATACAATAAATGTTGCAAGAATAAAAATACGTATCCATTACAAACTGTGATCTAAAATCTTTAGGGCTAATGGTAAAAAATAAACGAGATAGTTATTATATCATTCCAAAATATATATTTGTTTGATTTACTTACATGAATAGGTTATAGGAGTAGTGTTAAATCAGGTAAGTAAAATTAATAATTTTAGCTCTTTTTCATAATCAGGTGAATCATTCGCTTTAATTAATGTGACTTTAAGAATTTCTTTAATATTATATTGAAGGTTATTATACTCACCAAGTGCCTTATTATAATTAAAATAGTATTTAAAGTATGTTTTGTTTATAATTAAATACAACAATGACAGTATTCATTACAATAATCAAAGCATAGTTCATAATAAAAAGTAATCAACATTTACATACCTATTTACTAAACGATTACAAGAATGACAAGTATTGAGATTACAATTTATGTAATAATTAATTTTCTTTTGATCTTAATAAAAAATTACTCGGATATATTAAATACGTGAAAAGCTAATCACGAATTTATGAGCAAAATATGCATGGTCCACTGTTTAGTGATATTTTCATAGGGTAACTGGACGACTGTAATGACGCTGACGTCACAACACGGCGATCATTTTACCCTAAAAACTTTAATTACATTATTATAGGTATAAAAATACAAAATATATAGCAATTTTTATTTCGTTTTTATTTCTTTATATTCAAAATGCATATGCGACATGTAATTTCTAAAAAGTCGAAGACTTGGACGGGCCCATTAAAACTAACCCGGTCGACGCGAAACCTACACAACGTCGAACGAACTAACGTCAAATGACAAATTCACAGACCGACAAGTCAGCTGTTCCCGAATAAGAAAGATTATTGTGTTGGTTATTATTTATATAGAAAATTCGAAAGCAATAGTGATGAATTTTGAATCTACTGACTCAAGTTCTAGTAGTTCTGATTCTGAACTTGTATAAATAATTATGTTGAAATTATTATACGGAAGAAGAATTTAAATGTCACTTTTGAATGAATAGAAATACGTCACATTACACAACGAATTATTGGTATTGCTACTTATCATAATTCATCTGAAATTATAAACAAACTTCTCATACCTCTTTGTACCGCCATTTTTCAATCTTTTCTGATTTTAATAACAGTAATCATGAGAAAAGACTGATTCTGAAGGGGGTGTTTTGTGGAAAGAAGATAATGAATAACGAACGAAGAAACATAATTCTTCTTGATCATGTTCAATTTGTTCAATTTTATTACGAATAACAGTCCGAACGAAAGCGACTTCGCAGATACATAAAATGCAGTGTAATCTATATTTATCTCAAATAGTTCTTATCAAATTCTGAAAATCATTTTTATTTGGAAAGGATTAACAGTATATTTCTGAGATTTTTCTGTTTACCCTTAAAAGAAGTTTGGTGGAATTGAGCAAATTATAAGGTGGTTCCCCTTCATGTTTGTTTTACTTGTAATAATTGGAATATTGTAATATTTATCTGCAGTTGATAGCTCAATTCACGGTATAATAATAAACTGTTTCTATTTTGATAACAAGTTTTTTTCCTCGAAAGAAATTTAAAATAGATAAGTTCACATGTTGATAATGTTACTAGAAATGATAAAACCTCATTTTTGTTTGTTTTTAATGCATTTTACAACATGTTGTTGAGTTAGTTAACATATGTCTCATACTCAAAACTATTTAATCAAATTATTTAAAGATAAATACACATGTTACTGGTTTTAGTTTGGTAAACATACATTCTTAAGACTTTTTTTTAAATATTCATACAAGTGCATTTTTCACATAGTTTAAATAAATAAATGTGTATGTTTACATTAGTGTTATTATGATAAATTTATAAAATCACACCATTACAAGGATATTTACATCGCCACAGGGCCGCGCCTGGCGGGCGTGCAAGGAGTGCACCGCATGCAGGTGGCCAAAAAAGGCGGCCAAAAAAGAGCGGCTAAAAAGGGCGGCCGCAATCCTCTTACTTAAAAATCTGGTGTGGCCAACACAATACCTCTCGCAATGTACCGCCCGAGTCACAAAAAAGATTAAGCTAATCTTTATTTTTGCAATAGCGAATTTTACTCTAATTTTGGCAGTTTATTTCTTAAAATATAGTCTAATCTAATCCAAGTACCTACATTTTTTGATAATAAAATGAGGATTTAATTTTAAGTACTGGAATAAAATAGAATTCACTAATCCAAAAATGAGAATTAGCTTAAACTTTTTTGCGAATCGTTAATTTTTATTAATTTAAATACATACTTACATATTTACAAATGCTGGAAATTGTATTGATTTCCTATTTACTTTTTTTTAAACGTTACTATTATCTATTAATTTAAAATGATTAGTTCTTTGACAGTGACATTTATCTGTCAGTTACATACATTTGAATAACTGCGCAACCAAGGAGTTTTGTTTGTTTAAGGCGTAGGCTCCGGGTTTTAATTATAGATAATTTTATAAATTTATCCATAAAATATATAGAAAAAGTATTAATGCAAATCTGTAGAAAATTTAATAATTTTTAATTTTTAATGTCGAAAAGATAACATTTAAAGGTATTTTTCGAAGAAAAACTATTTTGAGGTTCTAGTAAAGTGCCATTTCTGGTTATCCGATTTACACCAAAATCTAATGGGCTCTCTTTCCATTACAGAAAAAGTTTGAAATACAAGGTTTCAAAATTTTCTGAATGTTAATATTTGAGTTAGAGTGAAGGATCCACACACACTTACACACAGACATCATCGTGAAAATGTTAAAATTGGATTCTAGGGACCTTAAAACGTGCTCATTTACCAAAATCTCGATATGTGATTTTTAGCACGATCCCTATACCTCCCTTACCAAGGGTAGCGGGAGGTAAAAAGTAACTAAAAAATAAACGCAGTTTTTAGTACAAATCGAATGCACCCTAAACTAAAGGGTGGGGAACCCTTGACTGAAAGCAATAGAAATAAGAAAATCAATAATAATTAACCAAAACATACTTAATGAGCAGAGTACCGTACTAACCTTTACAATTTCACCCCTAATAACATTCTTAGTAAAACTATGAATTATACAACCTCATTTCAAATTTCAGCTAACAGTATTTTAGAAAATTGTTTATTTAATAAATAATTCAAGCCCTTCCACAGATCCCTTTTATATATATATATATATATATATATATATATATATATATATATATATATATATATATATATATATACTGTAGATCTGACGATGCTATTATAGCAAAACGCAGTGAAACCGAAACCGTGTAATTTTGTCAACCCTTTGAAAATAAAATTGTTCAATACAGGAGGCTTCCCCTATTTTTACAATGTCTGATAGAAAAACAAAACCGCCTTAGTAATTTATCAATAATTTCTATTGAACACGATATATTAGAGAGTCTGAATGCACGGTGTCATTACAGAATTTGCTCAACAAAAGACGCCCCAAAATTATTTTATGCCGTAAAAATTGTTTTCATGAAAATGTCTTATTGGTTAATAAATTTATTTAATATTCATCCTGTCCAGTACATTTTAACTTCCTTTCCCTAAAACTAAAAGTTGGGGAAATGGGGGGGGGGGTGAAAAGGGGCGGCAAAATAAACTTCGCACATGGGCGGCCGAGTAGCTAGGCACGGCCCTGCTCAGACAGCATTATAATTTCTTTGTGGAAATACATAATTTCGATATGTTTGCTAATATCAGCAATATCTAATCTATAACATAAATCATAGAGGAAAAAAGGTCACAATTGGATAATTCTCAGAAATACAGTTGTTAATTGTTTATCATTATTGTTACACACGAAATGCTCAAATTTTGAACTCGTTTTGGCTTTTGCATTACCTACAAAATTTCCATCTGCTTCACATTATAATAATATAATGTTTAAAAATATGACATTCTCTTAATTAGAGAGTCTAGTACTCTGTGATCCGATGATGGCCACCCATAAGCCGATATCGATAACCCTCAAATATTTTATAAATAAATAAATTTTATTAAAAACACAGTGCGCTTCGATTCATATCTTTTTACTTCCTTGTACAAAGTAAAGGAAGTATTGTATTCGCGAAAAATTTCGGTTTCCAGATTTCAACGGAAATATCCATTTTGACCATCCCTGAATCCATTCTGACTAATTTCGCCGTGACGTCTGTACGTACGTATGTACGTACATACGTATCTCGCACAACTCAAAAACGGTAAACCGTAGAAAGTTGAAATTTTGTATTTAGGACATCTATAACATCTAGTTGTGCACCTCCCTTTTTGGTTATTACATAATATCCAGAAATGGCACTTTATTTGAAGCCTATAATAGATTTTATTGAAAAACTATATTAAAATATAATCCAAAACTTTTCAAATTTGGTATATAAGACTTTTATATCAATTGGAATAACATAGCAGATTTTGGTTAAAACAGGCTAACCGGAAGTGATATATTACCTGAAGTTGTTAACAGTTTTTTATGTTAAGATATAAAATGAATACCCATGGTTGAATTCAGAAAAAAAAAACTATCGAATAGGTGTAAAAAATATATACCATCTCAGTTAAAAAAATATTGTTTAAAAACAATTTGTCAAAAAAAATTCAGTTAAAAATATAAAAATATTTAATCTGCAATGCAACTTGATGAAAACCCATCTTTAACTTATGGGTTTTCATCAAGTTGCATTGCAGATTAAATATTTTTATAGTTTTAACTGAATTTTTTTTTGACGAATTGTTATTAAACAATGACTACTTTTTACATTATATTTTGTAATATGCAGATGATGAACCCCTAGGGTTCGAAACGTCCGTTTTTTAATAAAACAAAACAAATTCTGGATCACCAAGGCCTTCCTCATTTTTTCAACAATATTCATATTACATTACAATACAATGAAATAAAGAAGAGCGATTCTAATTAATTTGGAAACTTCGAAATATCTCTATCAAAGCAAGAGTGGAGAAGAGAAAAAATTGATGGGAAAAATAATAATTTAATGAACAAATATAACAAAATTCATTGTACATTTTGAGTAATTAAATTTTTAATTGTTTCTATAAGAGATTTATCATATATTTAATGATTTTAACGACCATGTATCAAATTAGAAAATTAAATCTCTATGAGCGTAAATTTCTCGACTGTCGTGTGGATTAACCCTAGGAGTCCGGAAATAATTTGATAAATTTGTTTCCGAAAACAGGTCAACAGTGACCCATACAGTCTAAACCATTTTTTTACATATTATTTTTGCTTTTGTGGTTAATTTGAATAAAATAACAGCATGAACTATTTATTTTTCATTTATTTTTACTTCCTTGTACAAAGTAAAGGAAGTATTGTATTCGCGAAAAATTTCGGTTTCGAGATTTCAACGGAAATATCCATTTTGACCATCCCTGAATCCATTCTGACTAATTTCGTCGTGACGTCTGTACGTACGTACGTATCTCGCATAACTAAAAAACGGTAAGCCGTAGAAAGTTGAAATTTTGTATTTAGGACATCTATAATATCTAGTTGTGCACCTCCCTTTTTGGTCATTACATAATATCCAGAAATGGCACTTTATTTGAAGCCTGTAATAGATTTTAATGAAAAACTATATTAAAATATAATCCAAAACTTTTCAAATTTGGTATATATAAGACTTTTATATCAATTGGAATAACATAGCAGATTTTGGTTAAAACAGGCTAACCGGAAGTGATATATTACCTGAAGTTGTTAATAGTTTTTCTTGAATAAAATGGTTTCATTTTGATTTTAGAAATAAATGCTTCAAATAAGAATTTTAGAGAATTAAATTCTGCGTCTAGCACATCAAGTATTATTAAATTAGCCCTTTGTATAAGCGAGATATGTAAATTTAAAACTTATATACTTTTTGGTTTTTGTAATGAAGCTTGCTATGGATTAGAACAAAAAATAACAAAAAATAAAAAATAGATGTCAATGTCAAATTACGTCAAATACGTGCAATTTTATAATTGAGTCTATACTTCATATTAGTCTTGCGTACAAGGAAGTCGTGTGGTGTCCACATCAGATTTTTTACATTTAACAATTATACATAAGTACTGTTATATTTGTATTACATTTTTCGTTTTGATAGTTTAAAGACAGTTGAACCAGAGATGAAAATACCAGACCTAAATATAGTAATTAATTAATAACTCATGTGCGATAAATATAATATTGGAAAATTTGAATACGGTTATGTTAGCTACGAAGGTCGGCAAAAGCCAGTTCACTATAAATTGAGGCAGATTATATTTGCATAATAGTATATTAGATTAAAAAATAAAATAAACATCACGTCTTATTACCCATTGTTGGGTGTGCCAATCTGCTTTGTACACAGATATAGGTAATGATGAAATAATTGCACCGTGCGGGCATTTACCAGACACTCATTGCCAGCGCGGAGAGTGCACCACAAGGGTAAATTTTCTACCATTTAAAATTCGAAATATTTGGCATCGGCATCGGTTGGGATCGAACCCGGTTCCCCAGATTCGGCATCTGACATTCAGACACGCGGCCACAAGAGCCCCTTTTACACTTTCAAAGTCATAAAAAACCATAAATTTTAAGGGATACTTAAACACAAAAATGCAATTCGAAATTTTGTCAGCAATACATAATAATTCATTTGAAGTTTCATTTCGATCTTATATTGTCAATTTTAAGAAACTCTTCAAATTTAAGTTACGTACGTGCAACCACCGGCCAAAATTTATGTTCCCACAAATATTTATTTCGAATTTTTGTAGGAAGTGGGTTGAACTGAGTTCATATTTCATTGACTATACAACTCATCGGAAAATAGACCAATCAGATAGCTCAATTTTTCTTCGTTACGTTGCTAAGTTGTGTTTCGTGTAACTAGTGATGTTTCGATTTGCAAACAAATGAATCATATGTAGTGATGGGTCAATTCCCGAAGTAGGATTTTTCCCGAGGAATTTCTATGGAAATATCCTACGAGAAATTTCCCAAAGAATTTCAAATATGAAAAAAATAAAAAAAAAACTGTAGGTTTATTTAGTTCCATTTTTCAGTGAAATTATGGTAAAAAAAAATACATACATACACTCGTATCAATATATTTATGCACTATCGGTCATACATACAAGTAGAGCGACTCTGCAAGAACTAATAAAGAATACTCCCCCATATTTTAAATGTTCAATATATTTTCATACTTCTTATGTAAAGGTGCAATATTCATAAAAACTTAAATGTGTAATTCAAAAGCGTTGTACTAAATTTCACAATACTTATACCAGAATAACAATTTATTTTGAAGGAAACTTAAATTACTCAAAAAATGAACAATGTTACATATTTAATATTTATTTATAACAACTTGCACCAAACATCAAGGCCAAAATCTTTTAAAATTTACGGGAAATTTGCAAAAATTATATTCACGAGATATTTCAAAAAAAAAATCCGGGAAAAAAGGTATCAAAATTTCCTCCCGAAAATCGCGGATGAAGGAATTTCCGAGAATTTTTCCGGGGAAAAAGCAAATTCCCGTCGGGAATTTTTTGGCGGCACATCACTAATCATATGTAATCATATCATCCATGGATATAAATGACCAAGTAATATTTTTGACATTTCGGAAAAATATAGTTGCTTGACGCGTTTTATAGTCTTAACATATACAACTCGAGCTTCAAGAATTATCTACATATACAGTTTGCGGACTCGATGTGTTTCCTAGACAACACATCTCGTCCTCTCAACTGTATATTCGATTATTTTGGAACCTCTTGTTATATAACTATTGATTATTAAATCAGCTTATATTTTTATAGATATATTTTTCAAAATATGTAAGTTGTGTTACATTAATTTCACTTTCATCATCATCGTACAGTTAAAATAATGACATACAGTTACTGTTTTTTCATCTGCATTGCAAATGACAGGGCATCTTCGAGTTTCATATCATCACACATAAACAATTCAGATGTTCTCATTCATTTATCTTCCGCTCATCCATATTTTATAAATCGATTCATATTCATACGTGACCTTTCCTTTTTATACGGATGAGTAATTCGTTTCGAAATCGCTTGTTGTACTCATATGATCCTTCTGGTTCTGACAATGGCTACGTAATTCGCCTTCACCGAGAAATGTATTTGCTAATAAAATGAGTCAGGTTGCTATTAGTTTACTGTTAGAATCAATTATGATCAAATAGAAATATACGGATATTATACTATATATGCATTTGGATTGGCATCGAAAAAATTATAAAGGATATGATAAATTATAAATAAAATATTTCTAAAAAAAACAGTCATACACAATTACGTATTCAATGAACTAATGTGTTTTTATAAGCTATTTAAGTTTTTAGAAATAAAAAAAAATGTTAGTTTCGATTCAAAATAGAAATTTACTACTGCCGTTTTAAAAATGTGACTTATACCTTATTCCATTTAAGCCATTCAGTATTGCAGAGCATAGGGAATAGTTTTGACCTCTCTGATTGGCTGAAATTGGAGACAAGAGACAAGTTTACCCAATGTAATTTCGGCTACTTCAAGTTTGCGCTGTTGCCAGCTCCATCTACTGAATGGCTTAAATGGAACAGTAAACGTATTGGTTTCCAAGGCACTAAACTGTATCTTTCATAAATTGACAAACAATAAGTTTAATTTTATTAGATACAGCGTGAAACTATTTAATTCAAAAGTCAAGTTGTCAAAATTGTCAAAACTGAAATGTAATTTTAAGAAGAAAATATAAGAAAGGGGGAAATCGATATTTTATTTACAGAAGATGTTGAAAATGTCCATTATTCTCGAGGCAATCGTCGTTTCATATTCTCAGTTACTCTGAGTATTTCAGGTGTTATTTCTTCTAAAATTCTTAAAATATTCATTTGCAATTCCATTAAATTTTGAGGTCGATTTTTAAATACATTATTTTTTATGTAAGAGAAAAGAAAGAAATCGAGACTTGTCAAGTCTGGAGATCTTTTAATTTACTGCATAAATGACTTTATTTTTAGTTGTTTAATTTAGGGGTTTAATTAATTTTATAGTTTACATGCTGCATAAACGCAGCGTAAGTCTATATAGATTTGGATATCTGGCCGTGTTTTATAAAATGTATAGGCAGGGTCAATAGGCTTACTAGACTACGGCCTAGGGCGCACAGATTTGAGGAGGCGCCCAATTTTATCATATAGCTAAAATTTAATATGGATTTATTTGAAAAAACAAAATCGATATGCAATTGTAAGAAACGACAATTATATCGTTGAATTCAGAATTAAATTCTCTAATTAATAAGTAAATAAAAAATATATGTTCCGCTGATATAAAATAATTTATAAACGAGCTTATTGACGCCCTGTATAAATCAATTCAGAAGTATTTATTTATTTCGTTATATTTTCAAACAAAATATTTTATCATTTTATCCTACCTACATTGACATTAATATGCGCACAGTGTGCAGGTTTAGTATGAAACTTGGATGGAAAATAGTATTGAAGTTAGTTTGAAAAAAGTCTGAAATAGTTTCTAATATTGGAGCTAGATTTTAACCACAAAAAATATTATACCGGGTGGTGAATTGATTTATGCAATATATGAAATTTAATGCTATTTTTTTTTAAATGGCCTTTTTATTTTAGAGCAATATGCTTCACATAAAACTTGCAGATAATTGAATTTTGCATCCAAATCACTGATTCCATTTTATTTTACACTTTTTATGACGCGTAAAATTGGGATATTATTATTATATTATTATTATTAATGTTATTAATACGTGTTATACTACTTACTAACTTTTCGACATTTCATACGTCATATTTTTGTACACGGGCGTCAACTTTTAAGAATTTCGTTGGGGGCACAAGTTTTTAATAATGACCAAAAACAAAACATAAAATTTACCGTTAATGCATTACAAGAAAGAAAAATACTGGTAAGGGATGAAAGAAGAAAACGTAATTTTCAATGGCACTTATTTTAAATTAATTTTATTATCTTGAATGTAACAAGTGTAAATCAAAAAGTGGGACATAGGACTTTAACATGGGAAATCAGTTTTTCTTTGTGTAGGTAAACATTACCAAATTATTTTATGCAAAAAGTTATAGTGATTTAAATTTCGCATATAAATCAAGTAAAATGATTATTCTAGCTCGTCATATAAGCAAATAAATTTATTATAAAGGTACTGTTTTATGAACTTTTACTCTAGGTAGGCATGGATTATGACAAATAATAAACAATTGTGCTAGTTTTAACTGTTAGTAAAACTAAAATAGTTTAAACTCTGTTCCATTTAAGCCGTTTAGCAGATAGCGCTCACATAAGTTTTAAGTACCCGAAATTACATTAATAAACTTGTCTCTTGTCTCCAATTTCAGCTAATTAGAGGGGTCGAAATTATTCCCTATTCTCTGCAATACTGGATGGCTTAAATTGAACAAGGTATATATATATATATTTTTTGTGTTTTGTATTAGTTACTACTGAAATTTATTTTTTAAATATGAATTGACTGTTAAATTCAATGAAATTGACTGTTTTTTGTCATAATCCTTGGCTGTTTAGATTAAAAGCTCATAAAACAGTAACTTTATAATTGATTTTTTCGCTTATATGGAGAACATGAATAATAGTTTTACATGACTTAGATGCAGAATTTAAAACTGTATAATTTGTTTGAAGTATTTTTGCATAGAATAATTTGGTAACGTTTGTGTAAAGAAAAACAATTTTCCATGTTCAACGCCTATATCACGCCTTTTGTTTTACAGCCTGTAGTTTATATTATATTAAATTATATATTTTTTATGTTACTCGTACATTAAATAAAAGTTTTTCTAATTTAATAAAATTGCTTCGCTAAGGGAAAAGTCTCCTTGGGGGCAATGCCCCAGGGAAAATTTTGTTTGGGGGTATGAGCCCCGATGCCCCCATGTAGTCGGCGCCTATGTCTTTGTATGTAACTTTGTTTAAATTCCATGGATATCGCTATAAATGAACAATTTTATAAAAATATTAATCCCAATTTTACGCGTTACAAAAAGTGTAAAATGAATTCTAATTAGTGATTTGGATGCAGAATTCAATTATCTACTAGCATTTTGCTCTAAAATAAATAGGGAACGAAATATGGATATGGCATATGGCCACATGAAAAAATTAGCATTGAATTTCCTATATTGCATAAATCAATTCACCACCCGGCATGTAATATACAGGCTGTTTCACAACTCGCGCCCCAGAGCGAATGAGGAAACACGAGACTGCAATCGGATGTGTAATTTCGAAGAAAAAAAATCTAGCTTAAAAGATATTCGAAAAAAGACGTCTTATAATTGACCAATCAGAGACCTACACATTTAAAGTGTGTTTGCCGTAATTTTACGTTACTAGGGTTTTATACAAATCAAATCTTCTTCAAAATGTGTGGGCGACTGTAGTTTTTGAAAAATGTCAGTGTCAAATTAAATTTGACAAAGTGAATAAAAAAAGGTAAATTCTTACCATGTATTCAGCCGCTGATTACTTAGAAATGATCATAATTTTCGGAGAATGTGGACATAACGCCAGAGAGGCAGCACGAGTCTATTCGAAACGTTTTCCGGATAGAAATCTTGTGGATCGTGATATTGAGAGCCATCGCAAGGACGCATGAGACCGGTCAAGTTATGCATGATCGAAAAGATACACATTTTACACAGCTGCTACAACACGTTGCACTGTACGATATACCTAAATGATGATATCGGATGACACCTTCGCTAACCTAAATTTGTTGACAGTGAAAAGTCAACTCTAAAGTGTCAAAATTACAGTAAGTCAAACAAATTTTGTAACTCACTAGTAGTATTTTCAAAACCTAGCAACCAGTTTTATTTTGTAATAATATCATCACACCTCAAGATATCCTTCCGGGGTTGGTGGATTAAAAAGCAGCCTCAAATTATTTTCTTCTATTTGTTGGCAACCTATTGTCGTCGGCAAGTGTCAGTTTCGTCTGGGGCGCGAGTTGTGGGACACTTGTATAAAGAAAAGTTAAAGTATTTTTTTTTTTTTTTTGAGAAATTTCAGTTGTGTCAATTGGGTTAATAAAAGGTACGTTCAATAATTCCAGCAAAACAAGCAACCGGAAGTAAAATTTATAGAACGACTTTGCTCGCAAGCAACCAAGTCAAAAATTTCTCGCTTGTCTTGCTAAGTGTCAAATATACGAGTAATAGCGGGAAATACAAATTATACATACACGAAATTAACTTGAACTGTTTCTTTATATGGTGTGTGTTTGTCAACCACATGTCAAAAAGGCTTTTAGAGTTTTGTGATGGATGTTTATAACATTATTAAATTCCAAATATTTTTTTATAGTTAGCATAGCTTCTTCAAAATTAATTTCACTATTTGCAAATAAATGTAAATTTCATTTTCCAGAAATTCACCGACCAAGAAAAGAAATACGAGAGCTACGCATATTATATTTGACAATTTACAACTTTCTCGAAGACAGTTGTGAATGACAGTTTGTGGTTATAAGTAGCAAACCGTTCAATGTACTAAGCAACAAGTCTCGTTTGCTTACCTAGCATTTGCTTGATTTGCTTACTTCATCGAACGCATCTAATAGCTATTTAAACAACTGAGCACATTTATTGATATTTCACAATTCACTGGTCATGTTTAAAATTTTATTTTGCTAATTGCAATGTAATGCACTCGTTAATGAACAGCAACTGCATCTATTTTCATCCCGCCTCGTGTCGCCTACAGCTTGTGTCATTACTGAAATTAACAAAATTAATTTAATAACTCTGCAATAACAGCAAAATACTTCATATTCCACGTACATATATTCAATACAGCTAATTGCGATTATGACGTATTATATTATTTTGTTCGTATTGCAAAAAAATTCAATATTGCAATAATTTTGATAAAATCATTATGTAATATTCCGGGTTCACAAACTAAAATAGAATTATTCCTAGTAAAGCCAAATGTTATTCGTAAACATCTTCCAAATATTTTAATTTTAATTGTTTATTAATGATGAATAAAAAATTTATGGCATGTTTCTGAGAACACGTAAAAAGATTAAGATAAATTTTTGTTTTCTTTTAATATTGTCTTTAGGATATTCTTGGGGAAAATTTAATTTTCTTGGCTCGATAGTAAATCCCTAAATCTGTTAAAGAAATAAACAGAATTTTTCCTTGATTTCTTTATCATGGTTCCCCATTTGGAATTTCAAAAGGAATGTTTAGTTTATTTTTATACAATCATTATAAACCGAAACATTCTAGTTTTTACTGTTTTAATAGTAGGTTTGATCAAGGCAAAGTTTAAAGATGACATTATTTACGTAATAGCAAAATGTTTTACGATTTACTTTTTGTGAAATTATCTTTTTTTTCTTCATAAACAATGGAGAGGTTCTACCTATTGTATAATACAAGGTATATCACAAGTTCTACTACAAATTTTAAGGGCATATAGTACTGAACAAAATGAGTAAAAAAGCTTAATCAGCATAGGTCTGAGAAAGAGGTCATTTTGTATTAAAACTGAAGAAAAACTGACAGATAGTGATCGAATATTATTTTGTCTTTGCCACTAAACAGACTATAAACATACATAAAATTGTATATGAAACATTTTTTTCAATTTCTAATAGAAATTATTTGAAAATTAAATATTGGTCAAGGTCACCACAACATTTTACATAGGACTAGAGGTCTTAGCGATACGATATATCATTACAATATCGATACGATAAAGAAAATTGCTGGATCGATACTACTTTTAAGTATCGATGTCCTATCGATATCCAATACCAGTAAAAAATAATATAAATTTTGCAGGAAAAAATATAAGAAGAGAAATTCTCGGAAATGCAGTCAAGATAATATGTTTATTTGATTATGCCGACGTTTCGATCATACTATGATCATCGTCAGGGTTACTATAACATAATAAGCCAGAAAAATATTTTTTTAATAAGTAATAACAATTAATACAATATAGTATTACTTATTAAAAAAATATTTTTCTGTCTTGTTATATTGTAGTAACCCTGAGGATGATCATAGTATGATCGAAACGTCGGCATAATCAAATAAACATATTATCTTGACTGCATTTCCGAGAATTTTTCTTCTTTTATTTTTTCCTGCATCATTTTCCCAGTCGGTCATCGTTACTCCAAAAATATAAATTTTATTCAAATACTCAATAAAATTTAATAAAAATAAATGAACATCACATTTATTAACATACTTTATATAAATTTTGCACTATAAATTTATGTATCGATATTATGGATATTCTCATTTTTGTATCGATACCGTATCGATACGCACCAAATATCGATAAGACCATCTCTACATAGTACAATGGAGTATTCCTGTGTTATGGAATTTACAAAAAATAGTAACTTCGTGTAGTCAAAAATTCCAATAGCACATGTTTAGGGAAAAGTTTTCATTGATAATTTGATGTTAGAAAATTGAAATTCGATACTTATCTAGAAACGTCCTTGAAAACTGTGACGTCATTTCGATATGCTTTTGCGTAATTTTTGCTCATTTAAGGTTGAATATAAGCCGTTAGAAACACAGATGGCGCTAGTAGTTAATACAAGCGTGTATTTTGTTTGTTATATTTTATTCTCGTTGTTTATGTTAATTAATGCGCGTTTGTGTACCTACGTTTTCTTCTTCAAAAGTTGTAAATAGGCAAATAGTTGTCTATGAACATGTGTGTTTAGACACTGAAGTTTGCTGCATATGTCAATATCGAATGCTTGTCATAAGGCGCGCCATAATAGAAAATTTAAATTTCTATTATTTTTTTTTTAAATCTATATCTCACTTGATATATGTATTTTCTTACTCAAAATTATACAGAGTGTCTTAAAAATAGGGGGATATGGCTTAACCACAGATTCTTGGGCCCAAAATACGACGATTTATCTAAACTTACATATATCCGACAGTGCACCGTTTAACCAGTATTCTGCTTCAAAGTCCTACTAAAAAAAAATAGTTTTGCTTATAATATTGTATTTGTTCGATTTGAATGAAATTTGGTATGGCAATCCATATGGATCTAATTCATGTTTTAAGATGGTATATGTTATTGTTAGAGAACCACTAGTGTATGAAACTTGGGTGTCATTAGTGTAAATTTATTGTTTTTCAGAAAGATATATTCAATAGTAAACTTTCGTGTATCTGTGGAAGTTATGATATCTATAACGATTTAGTCAGAGAAAAATATAATGTAAGTGATTGCACAGTGTAATTTTTAAAATAAATTTTATCTATCAGTCTTTCCAAATGTCAAACAATTTTTAATGACAGTAACAATTGTTTATGGGTTGTCAAAAATTTTCTTTGTCATATTTTAAAACTAGTAACATATCCGTTTGTTTGGCTTTATAGTATTTTACTGCTACAATTAAAAGACGATTAAATAATGTTAGCACACTCCTAAACAACTTCAGAAGATTGACAACTCATAAAAAATTGTTTCTGTCATTAACATTTAATAGTTTGATATTTGGCTACACTGCTACATAAAATTTATTTTAAAAATTACACGGCGTTGGCACTTACATTTTCTTCTGACTAAATAGTTACAGTTAATTTGAGATCCGAATATTTGAAATCCAACTGACAAATGTTAAGTTTCTTGAAATTTACATGAAACTTTCATTGAAAGTTTC
Source organism: Harpalus rubripes (assembly GCA_963082715.1). Lineage (NCBI taxonomy): Eukaryota > Metazoa > Arthropoda > Insecta > Coleoptera > Carabidae > Harpalus > Harpalus rubripes. The sequence continues at coordinate 19,108,402 of OY720451.1, forward strand.
AATGAATTCTTTTTATGAAACTCATTGAAATTCATAGTGATACATTTTGTGAAACTTTCAATATAATTTTCAGTGAAACTTTAAAATAAAAACGAAATTTGCACATCACTAACTACAATACATAAAAAGTTGGGAGATATCAAGAAATTGATTATTTTTACTAAAAGACATAGTAAATAAAATATTGTTAGTCAAGATTTATAAGATATTCAAAAAAGTACCACGGCACAACGAAAAACAATGATGACTTTCTAGAACTACAGATAGCGTCAATTTAGATGAAGTTTCGTAAAAAAAGTATTTAAATAAATAAATATAAACGTACACATAGATTTCGGTATTGATTATGGCATATATTTGTACCGTGCGGGCGTTTACCTGGGGTTACCTCACGGGCACTCATTGTTGGCATGGAGAATGCACCACAGGGGTCAATTTTAGTGCCATTTAAAATTCGAAATATTTGGCATCGGTCGGGATCGAACCCGGTTCTCCAGATTCGCGACCAGACACTCAGGCACACGGCCACGAAACCCCTTAAAAAACTCCTAAAAAGAATATTATATTGTAACTTTTTTATTTATTTGGGCGAAGTGTAAATATTAGACAATTATTATTAATTAAAATTAAGTGTTTATTAAACTATAATGAGAGTTACTATTACTAGTATTAGATAATTATTAAAAACTAATTAAGACTAGAACTGTAATTAACTAGATTACACTAACACTATTTATTTAACCAATTAACACTACTATTTATTTCACTACGCGTTTCAATTTAAGCCTGCCGGTTGCAGACTCTTGTAGACTGTTTCGCGGTATTTATATCACTATATACTTCAAATATCCGCCTACCGACTTCCACAGCGTCTATATACGCAACTGACAACAACTGCTCGGACAGAAGTCACACCTTTCACCTCACTATCTGTCTATTTATGTAACTAACTTTCTCCCATCCACAGCCTCAGTATCACCGACTGTCCGTATGCCACAATTCTTTAACACCACTGCCGAGTATTCACTTCCATTTGCCGTTACTGTCCCCATATACCTAGCTTCCCAATACTCTTCAACACTACCGAGTATTCTCTTTAACAGCTATCCCGGTGTACTAGTAACTTTCCGACTCGCCGTTACTGTTCTTGCACACTATAGATCCCCAATACTCGTCAACACTACCTAGTATTTATATCCACAGCTATCCAGTAACTTCCCGAGTACCTACTCGACACCAATTGCATACGCTCACTACGATACTGCTGTGCTTCTCACTAACACTTTACTCTCTAACACTCCATGTCAATGTCTCTATGACTCTGTTTGTAACTGACTGTGTCTCTCGAGCATAGCTACGTCCCTTATATACAGCTGGCATTATTTTCTAGAAAAGCCCTAGAATGTTCGAACACATAATAACAATGAACACAAAAGGTTCAGACGACCGGAAGTAATTAAACACTTCGCGACCAGTTTGTTTACATCGCCCGGCTGCTAGCGCGATTACGTCACCGCTATAAATAGACACTCGCTTACAGCGGCGGCGACGGCGGGCGTTCCACGTTACAATATAATTCATTCTTTTGCTAATATTTCTCTTAAAATTCCGCAGAGTGTAATTCTAGAAACCAAAAGTACCTATTAATTAAATAAATTTGATCACGTGGTAGGTGGTAATGATAACACGTTTAAAACAATCTGTTGAATGAATGTTTTCCTAAAATTACAGAGGTCAAGTTTATCACTTAGGTTAATATTTACGACATGAATAGAGCTTGTGTAAAGTAATTTGTTGAAAAAAGGAATGAATGAAATATCTCATGAACCGTAAAGAACTTTCCAGCAACGATAATTGAAATTTCCAGAATTAATTTATAAATAATGGTTCGTTCATTAAGTTTTTGTGGACTAAGCAATATAGTATAAAAAGTTACAAAATAGTCGGAATTTTACGAAAATTTCTACAATTTTTCGAAAAATAGTTACATGCAGGGTGGTGACTTAAACTTCCAAACATATACGACTTTAAGATGTAAAATCATAGTTTCCTAATTATTTTAGGTAAATAAGCTTCAATAAAAGTCGTAGTGCATAAAATTCCACATTTTGAATCAGTAAGCGTAATTTATGTTGCATGCTTTGAAACGGCAGAAATTAGGTATGAAAATCATCCCAAAATAGCGATAGCCATAGAAATTAATAAATACTGTAACGTGGAACGCCCGCCGTTACCGCCGCTGTAAGCGAGTGTCTATTTATAGCGGTGACGTAATCGCGCTAGTAGCCGGCCAATGTAAACAGACTGGTCACGACGTGTTTAATTACTTCCGGTCGCCCAAACCTTTTATGTCCATTGTTACTCTGTGTTCGAATTCTCTAGAGCTTTTCTAGAATGTTATGGCTGCTGTATATAAGGGACGTAGCTATGCTCGGGACACAGTTAGTTCAGTTGAGTCCTTGATCACACAACATTAGTTGTGTGATCAGGGGTTGACTTACATAGTTCAGTTCCATTAGTGAAGACGGACAGACACTTGCATTCGTGCAGACAGTTAGTGACATACAGAGTCATAGAGACACATGGAGTGTTAGAGAGTAAAGTGTTAGTGAAAAGCACAGCAGTATCGTAGTGAGAGTATGCAGTTGGTGGAAGTTACTGGTATGTTGGGATAGCTGTGGATGTGAATACTCGGTAGTGTTGACGAGTATTAGGAAGCTATAGTGTGCAAGGACAGTAACGATGAATCGGGAAGTTACTGGTATACCGGAATAGCTGTTAAAGAAAATACTCGGTAGTGTTGAAGAGTATTTGGAAGCTATGTATATGGCGACAGTAGCGGCAAGTGGAAATGAATACTCGGCAGTGGTGTTAAAAAATTGCATACGGGCAGTCTATGATACTGAAGCCGTGGAAGTTAGACAGAGAGTTACATAAATAGACAGAGTGTTGTGAAAGAGGTAACTTCTCTCCGAGCAGTTGCATATACAGACGCTTTTGAGTCAGTTGAGTATATAGACGCTGTGGAGGTCGGCAGGCGGACAGTTGAATATGATATAAGTATAGAGTGATATAAATATCGCGTAAACAGTCTACAAGAGTCTGCAACAGACCGGCAGTCTAAGATTGAATCGCGTAGTGAAACAAATAATTTTTAATGGCGTGGAAAGAAATAGTAGTGTTAATTGGTTAAATAAATAGTGTTAGTGTTATCTAGTTAATTATAGTTTTAGTCTTACTTAGTTTTTAATAATTGTTTAATATTAGTAATAGTAACTTTCATTATAGTTTAATAAACACTTCATTTAATTAATAATAATTGTCTAATATTTACACTTCACCCAGATAAATAAAAACTTTACAATACGAACAAATGTTTAATGTTTTACTGTCAAGTTAGGTTAATTTATTTTTATTAGGTATTATTTGTTTGTAACTATAGAGCAAAAGTGTCCTATTTTGCTCATTGGATTTTACGCTGTCGCTTAGGGCCAGAGCTTGGCACATTACTTGCTAATTGTAATTGCATTACCATTACATTATTTTTAAGAAAAATGGTCAGAATTACACATTAGACATTTATTTTGTAAATTGTGACAAAAGTAATATAATTACTATTACAATTTATTTGTAATGTCATTACACTTTACATATTAGTGGAATTTGATTTTATTGTTTACGACTTTTATATTTATATTTGTGCAATTAAAGTTATAAAACAAAAAAATACCACTGTTTTAAAAACTAACAGGTAGTTACTTCAATGTGATTATGATGATAGTAATGTATACCTATGTCTATGAATTTAAAATCCAATGGTGTCGATGCTATTTACCATAAGATAAAAAAAATAAACTATTACCTTTAAATGAGTTGTAAAAGTTGTGATTCTCATACCTAAAGGTGGATTTATGCAGCCTACTTTTTATTTTACTTTTTCTTTTACTTCATAAAACTTAACTGTGTGCTACTATATGTACTGCTTTATGTGCATTCTTTTAATTTTACTTTAAGACCTTAAGTTGACCAACTCTTAACTTAAGACCGTTAATAGTATATGAAATATTAAGAACGGTAAGAACAGTTTACCGATTGAAGACAATGTTTGGGGACTGAGCGAACGAAGGTCCCAATTTTGTCTGAGATCGGTAATAGGGGAATCCCCCATTTTTTAAATATAATTTCATCTGAATTTATAAGTAAAACTAAGACTGTCGGTGAAAATCCGGTGATAAAATTCCTATTAATAAGCGAGTTATAGTCCTCCGAAATTTGAAAATATAGATGTGACGTCACGAATATAAGTCTTTATATCAATCTATTTTCTTCGTGGACCTAAATGTTCTTGAAATATATGCTATTTCTAAATTATATTATAAAAAAATAAATGAATATTATTATACTGTACAAGCCTACATGATTTATAACTGGAAATGTATTTAAATTATTAAGTTTAATGCGAAATATTTATATTCAAATAAAAACTGATTGAGAATTGCACTACTGGACTGATAGCCACGCCTCCGCTATTTGAATTTCTCTACTTCCATTGGTAGTAGGCTCCGCCCCTAACTGGATATTCGTTATATATTTATTGGGATTTTCAAGTATCAAGAGATGGCGCTGATCACATTAAACAATGGTACACTTTTTGTTGACATTTGTAAGTGTAGCATTGTTGTCAGTTGTGTTTCTTTAGATTTCGTATTATTTTCTTATTTATTAGTCTTTTTTATTTGTAATTCAAGTATCTATAATAGAGTTTTTGTAGTCATATAGTTGTAGTTTCATGTAAATGTCAAATGTGTACCACTGTTTGCAGTTCTAATATTCGCCGCTAGTTAGCGTTTTCTTATTTGAAAATCCCAATAGGCCGTCTTTGAGTCGCCAATAAAAATAATATAATATGGATTTCATTTGAGTGACGAGCTACTATAACAAATATCCCCTTATTTCCGAAGTTTTTCAATTATGTCTTTTTATTTCTTTATTAATATTTATTATTAAGCATATATTTTCAATATTTTTTCCTAATTTCTCTTAAATCAATTGCGCTGTAATCCCTTATTCCTTAACGTTCGTGATGCTTATGCTATTTTTTGCACGATCGACGCACAAAATTTAAAAGAAAAATAAGATTTGAAAATTATTTTGACATATTAAAAAAAATTATTCGTCATTTTTCAAGTAAGCTTTGTTTTTTGTTTTTATTTATTTACCGTCTCGCCTCCTGAACGGTAAGTGAAGCACATCACTTACCGACGTGAATCACATCACTTACCGTTCAGTAATTTGTAAATAAGACCTACCCGATCGTGCAAAAAGTAAAAGAATTTCAAAACTGCGCATGAGCTCCACTTCACAAACGTCAGCGTGTTGTGTATTTGTTTTTGTGTGTAGGTTTTAGGTTATGCAAACGAAAAATAAGTAAAGAATAAGAATGTATATTATTAGATTTAATTCAAAAATATCCCCCACTTATATGATGAAACAGATATTTTATTCAAGGCTAAAGTGGCCAAAAAGAATGCGTGGAAAAGTATAGCGTCTGTATTAAATGAAACTGGTTAGTATATTTACTTACTATGTAATAATATTTTTGTATGCACAAATTATTACATTCTTCTCCATTTTAACAGGATATATTTATTTGTGTACATTTACGACTATATGTCAGAAAAATCACATCTACGCATGTGTATCGAAGGCTTTAAAGTATCTGCATAAAGTACCAAACCACAGAAAACAGCAAGCTTGCTGTTTGTCTGTGACCAAACTTAAAGTAAAAGTAAAAGCGAAAAGAAAAAGTAAAATGTAAAACCGCACAAATCCACCTTTAGAAGTAAAATCATCAAAAAGTAATATTATCAAAAACCATAAAAGATGTTTAACATGTAACTAGATATGAAGAATGATAAACACAACATAATAGGTAGTAGGAAACCAAAATAAAAATATAGAGGAATGACGTTGACTTAAATGGACAGCACCTAGCAAATCTTGTATAGCTTGTGTCAAGATAAATGCTTAAAAGATTTGCAAGGGTAAGCACACAGAGAGGTATCCACAATTTTTCCAAATTACCAAATTTAAAACAGTAACCACAAATCAGGTATTAAAATTAATAATACAATTACTACAGTTTATTATTCAATAATTTATTTATATATTTTTTTACATTATACAAATCTTAAAAATATGTTATCCTTCAATATTAGATTATTTTCTTCGTCCGGAAAATCACTCCATGGGTGCCACATTTTATTTCAGTTGTTTACAAATGAAACAAGAATAATGTGATACAACGTTTAGCGAAATTTATATAGTCAAAATACATTAAAAGATTTTAACTGTATATTTCCCTGTTTGTACTGTAAATTTGGTAATCCGCCCCTGGCAGCACAGATAAGAAAATACCCTGGAGTGATCGGTTAACCGAGCTTAAGAAGTCGAAGTCAATGTGCATTTATCTTGACACAAACTATACTTCTATTGAAATAATTGCGTAGGCTTCCATAGTCTGAGTCATGAGAAATATTCGTTTTCGGGGAATGGACTGTGTCATATTTTGAGTCAGAGATCAACGTTTCGCCCGCAGTCGTATGGGGCATCTTCAGGAGTAAGGGGGATAGTATTGTCTTAAACAAGGTTACCCGACGTGTCAACCACGCTAGAGGCCGAGTTTAAGCAACAAGAGGGGGAGACTCAAGCTACGTTTCCAGCTCTTAACATAGTCACTGTTTTTGTTATTTGTCATAACCTTGAAAGTTTGTCATACGTATAATGGCTTGAGCGTTTCCAGCTACTGTTTTAGTCTTTAGTCTTTGTCTTTGTCATAGCGCATAAACACAAAGTTTGCATGCTTCATACTTTCGTCATAGTCTTTGTCGCTGTCCTGTTGAAAAGAGATAAGTGATGTAAGCGCTATCTCTTTTTATGTTGCGCAGTAGTTCTACGCGTTGTAACTGTCATTATTTAGATGGTTATGTTATTATTTTTGTGTTGAGATAATATAAATATGGACAACAGAAAGAAAAAAATTATAGGTTCAATTGTGACAAAAAGAAGAATTGCTGGGATTTCATATCTTATGGATATACAGACAATATTGAAATTGAAAGTGGAATATTAGAAATATTGTGGCTCGTTCACCATATTAATTTCGTGCTTTATTTCAAATGTTATTTTAGAATTATACAAAGTAATTACATTATTACTTAATTTGAGTAATGATTACTACTCATCATTAATATCATTAATAACTATATAATTTTTAAAGCATTGTAAAGAGTTTTATAAATGTGTTCCCTTTTTGAGTGAACAAACATTATAAGTACAAAAACTTAACACTGTGCTTATGTTAACAGCTGGAAATGACCAATATCTTCTGACAAAAACATAAGACAAAATACAAAAACAAAGACTAAAACAGTGACTATGTTAAGAGCTGGAAACGTAGCCAGTTTACAAGGTTACCCGACGTGTAAACCACGCTAGAGGCCAAATAAACCAAAATAAACATTGTTCGTACAAAATCGTTTACGATCGTATAAGTCGAACAAGTTATTTCTTATCTGGGATATGCGCATGCGCATTTTTAGTAACTGTAATGTCTATTACAAATTATGTGAAAAAGTAATGCCATACATTACAAATTACTAGGATATGAATGTAATGAAAATAGCATTATAAAATTGCTTATTAGAATAAAATGTAATCAAATTACATAATGTCATTACACCTCTACTTACGGCTCGTGTAGTTAATCTTTCCTATTTGTGAAATAAGACTACTTTTTACTCATGTTGCACAATAAATTAAACTATTTATTGAGATGTTGGATAAAATTTTCTGTGTACAAAATAATTACATGTTACTTGAGGAAAATACCCTAACAATTTTCTCGCGTGACTTATTTTCGTTAACACACCTGTATACAATAAATAACTATTACTTTTATTTATCTAAATTTTATGCTCAAGTTTCATAATAAAACATACCTAACCTTGAATTTTTACAAATTATCTACATTGTTGTTATCCTGTTAAATATTTACTTACCTTACGTATACAAACCGAAAAAATCATTAGATAAATAAAAGTACATTAAATTAAAGAAAATTTTAGGAATAGATATCAAGCAACAAATAATTTTCCTTTCTTGGAATAAATATAAACTTTGAACGTAAATAAATGTAATTTATTATCCTCTAAATCCTTCGCCGTTTGTTTTAGCATTAAATTAAACAAACATTCTAATTTGTTGTACTGAAATATTAAAATATATTAAAATATATTATACCTATTGTATATCTAATTTAGTCAAATTTGAGTACTAAGATAAGCATGTTCAAGAAACATGACTAAATAGTTTGTTATAAAAACAAACAATAATAATACAATGCAATGACCTTGTTATAAAATCATTGTTTTGACACTTATTATAACAGTTTTATGACGACATTAATTCATATTACTTGAGGTAAAATTTATTTTTTAAAACCTACAAAGTAGATAAAATGTGTTCAGAGATAAGTCTTGATTGTACAAATTTGTTTTGTGTAAATTTTATTCACTGTACACGCGTTCCTTTCAAATATGTTAAAAATTTCTGTGTACATGGAAAATTAGAAATATTTTTACAGTATAAAATTTCCATGTTTAAACTATTGAAGATTAACAAAATTCCAGGCAATGTAAATACATACATACATTTACTAATTTATATTATATATCAACATTTTCAACTCTGCCCATATTACTTTATCCGAAGCATGCACTGAGGGAAAATCATACAAATAATATATACAGAATGTAACAGTCAAACGAGCTACCTCAAATAATTTCTATATTATTAAAGATACAATAAAATACCATAAGGCAATCTTATAGAAGACCAAGGGAGACGAATAGCATATTGTGTTATTAAGAGTAAAAGCATTAAAATGATACTTTGTGTGGCGAGGATGGAACTTTGCACGATAAGAGAAGCGAGTCGGACAATTTCATGCGAGGCACACAGTGTCACTTTTGTATCTTTAATAATATAGAAATTATTTGAGGTAGCTCGTTTAGCTGTTACACCCTGTATATATACAGCTGAAAGAAATTTAAAATTAGTAGTGTATTCAAACCAGTTTTGCTTAATCGAGATTAGTAATTATAATTTAAATTGAATGTTTCAAATGGTATATTTACCATTTGAAACATTCTGTAAGTCTCTTACATACAGACGTCGCAAAGTGATAATCAGTCAGTAGCAGTAGCTTAATAACGAAATATTATGGACTCTAACGGCCACTTTTTAATCTCTAGTTAAGTAATAGTATATTACTAACCGAGGTGGAAAGTGTTTCATTGTCGAGGACGAAGATAGTTAACCAAGGCGCGAAGCGCCGAGGTTAACTATAGCCCGAGACAATGAAACTTTTCACCGAGGTTTGTATACTATTTTATTCACAATCTGAAATAAAAAATTAATATTTGATATTTAAATAATAATAACCTAACATAAATAAACGTATGGTCTGAGATTGTTCATTTGTCACATGAACTGTCACATTGATTTCTAACCTTAAATATTGATTTCATTCATTACTTGTATTATTTACAAATTTATTCCATATTTTTATCATATAAATTGTAAAGATGCTTTGTTTATATGTAAATACCCATCATTGATACGCATTGATCTCTCAAAGCGGGGGGCAGCTATTTCACGCCTCGAGGTTGGAAAGTATTGAAAAATGATAGGAGCAGCAGTGGAAATACAATCATACACTGAAGAAATAACTTCCGAGAAACATGTAATTTATTGTGAACAAAATACAAGACTGACTGTGTCATTAAACATTGGTAACAATTAAATATGGTAACTATAGTAATCAACGAAAATTTGAAATAGCCAACTCAGCTACATAATAATTTATTATTATAAATTCTAACACTCCCACTTAATAAAAATTATTTTGCTTTTATATTTCAAATTTTCGTTTTAAACTGTTTTGTGTTGTACTTTATTTAAACTTCTTAAACCTATATTATAACACAATACATTAAATCGATCACGGGGCAATGCTTTAGTTAATATGTCAGCAAGTTGATTTTCTGATGAGACATAAACAATATCAATTTCTAAGTTTTCATATCTTTCTCGTATGAAATGGTATCGTACATCAATATGTTTACTGCGCTTGTGATACTCCGGATTTTTTATTAAACGGATAGCACTTTGGTTGTCAACATGAATTTTTGTAGGTTCTTTACATTCAAATCCTAAATCATTTAAAAGTTGTCGTAACCAAATTATTTCTTTTGATGACATACTAGCTGCCACATATTCTGATTCGGTTGTACTGAGGCTGACCATGCGCTGTCGTTGTGATGCCCAACTAACCGGACCATTTGCTAATTTAAAAATATAACCTGAAGTAGATCTTCTTGTGTCTACATCACCTGCATAGTCTGAATCAGAATAACCGATAAGAGTGCTCCCATTACCAATATATCGAATTCCGAAGTCTTTTGTTCCTGCTAAATATTTAAAAATTCGCTTTATATATTGCCAGTGATGATTATTAAAATTTGCTAAATAACGACTAGCTACTCCCACTGAAAAAGCAATATCAGGTCTGCTAACTGTTGCTAAGAACATAAGACTTCCAACGGCTTCTCTATATGGTAATTCACAATTATTGTATTCATTGTTGAGATCAGTGCTCAAGTCTACATTGGGATCAGCTGGAACAGAATTAGTTTTAACATCACACATATTAAAACGTTTTAAAATGCGTTCAATATAATTAGACTGGTGAATAAAAATACTATTATCATTTATTTTCTCTATTTGCAATCCGACAAAGCAAGAAGCATTACTCAGTGTGATCTCAAAAGATTCTTGTAGTGATGCTATTACTATATCGAGAGCTTCATTTGATTCACTAAAAATTAAACCGTCATCAACATACAATCCTAAATACACTTGTCCAAATTCGAATTTACCGACATACACACATTTATCAGCAGAACTTTGTTTAAAATTAAACTTTTTAAGAAAGTCATCAAACCTTTTGTTCCAAACTCGCGGGGACTGTTTTAAACCGTACAAAGATTTATTAAGTTTACACACTTTATTACGGTCTTTTACCTCTACACCTTCTGGTACAGCCATGTAGATATCTTCTTTCAAAACACCGTACAGGAACGCAGTTTTCACGTCAAACTGACGAATCTTCAAATTACGCTCAGCTGCAAGCGCAAGAAGAATTCTTACAGAATCGTAGCGGACGACTGGAGCGAAGATCTCGTTGTAGTCCACGCCTTGTGTTTGCGAAAACCCTTTCGCACATAGACGCGCTTTGAATCTTGGTGGAATATCTTCTGATGTCGAATTTTTTACTCTGAAGACCCACTTGTACCCAACAGGTTTTCTATCTGGAGGTAATGGTGAAAAGGACCACGTTTCATTTTTCTTGTGGGCATCAAGCTCTTCTTCAATTGCTTTCTGCCACTGACTTGCATTGTTTCCTGATATGGCTTCTTCATACGATGCAGGTTCGTCGAAGGAAACTAAATTTGCTTCATATCGTTCAGGTTTCTTTATTTTGGAGCGATCTCGTAAACTCGGAGCGACGACTTTTTCTTGCTGATTCTCTGCTTCTTCGCGATGAGTTTGAACTTCTTTTTTGGTAATAGTTTCTTCTGCTATTTCACTGTTATTAGTGAAATAAATTCTATCGTCGTACTTCTCATTCGTTGATGGTACCTCGATGTCATTTTCATTGAAGACAACGCTGCTTGACGCAACAACTCGCCTCGTCTGCAAATCGCACAGTCTGTAATTATTAGACTCACCTTCATAACCGACAAGAATGAATTTTCTAGATTTCGCATCTAATTTCTTTCGCTGATTATTAGGTACATGCAGGTAAGCAGTGGATCCAAAAACTCTAAGATGTGACAGATTTGGTTTTCTTCCTGTCCAGATTTCATAAGGCGTTGTGTGTTTCGTCTGAGAGCATGGTGTTCGATTTAGGATATATATGGCAGTGTTTACAGCTTCAGCCCAAAGATATTTAGGTAATTTTCTTGTATAAAGCATAGAACGTACTTTTTCTATTATTGTCCTATTTTCCCTTTCAGAACGACCATTTTGTTCCGGAGAATAGGGTGCTGCAATTTCAGATCTAATTCCATGTTTTACGAAATAGTCTTTTATGTTTTTATTACAATATTCGGTACCGTTGTCCATTCTGACAACTTTGATGTGATGACCAAATTTATTGAAAATATATCTGTCAAATTCTATAAATTTGTCAAAAGTGTCAGATTTATGTCTAATAAAATATGCATGACAATAACTGGAACTGTCATCCTTGAAAAGTAAATAGAATTTTGCGCCACCCATTGACTCAGACATTGGACCACATAAATCAGTGTGAATGAACTCACCTGGTTTAAAACTTCTTCTTTCTTGATTTCTTATAAAACTGGGACGATGTTGTTTACCAAATTGACAAGCTTCACAAAAGAAATCGCTATTTTCTATTATAGGTAAGCGATTGTGCCAAACTTTAAGGGTTTCTTTGGCTGCTAGACATATTTGTTTCTGAATCGCAACCTTAAACAACATTCTATATAATAAATTTTCTTGTTTTATTCCTGTTGCCATTAATATATTTCCTGCAAAAATATTTACACAATTATTCTGGAAACAAATGTTATATTTCTTATTGGTGCAGGCTCCCACTGAAAAAAGATTCTTCTTTAAAGTGGGGATATACAAAACATCTTCAAGTTTTCCTAAGATCCATTTATCTTTCACCTTTCTTTCAATTATAATCTTTCCATGTCCTTTAATTTCACAAAGTGCATTGTCACCTAGTTTCACAAATTCACCAGCACATGGGACAAATTCATAAAACCATTCTCTCCTAAAACTCATATGCTGAGAAGCTCCACTATCAGTCAACCAAACATCCATATAAGGATCAGAAAATGTCGAAGCAGTAAATGCACTCATATTTGCAAAATTTGAGTTTTGTTCTTTATTAAAATTTTGATTTTGTTTCCTCTTTCGACAGTTTCTGGATATGTGACCCTTTTTATGGCAGTAAAAACATTCAACGTCTTTCTTATGGTGCGAATGATTTGAGTATTTTTGTTTACTTTTATCATTTTTATTCATGACAGATAATGCACTTGTCATGATATCTGACACTGACATACGACTTTCTTCTTTAATTAAACGCTGTATTAAATTTTTGGTTGTTTGATTATTAGGCTCAACACTATCCCAAGCAGTTATAAAATTATTAAACTTTGCAGGTAGGCTGCCTAAAATTTTTGCCATTAAAGTTAAGTCTGAAATATTTTCTCCGAGATCTTTTAACTGTCTAGCCATATTTTCAATTTTAGCTACATGTTGAGCAATAGAATCATTAGGAGACATTTTGTAATCGTGAAACCTACTCATTAATAACAATTTATTTGACTCACTTTGCTGTTCATACAGGGAACGTAATTTTGACCACATTTCAGCTGCAGTCTCACATGTGATAAGATATTCTAATTGAGAATATTCTACAGAAGAAGAAATAATATACATCGCTTTTGCGTTACATTTCTTCCATAATGCCATTTTTTTAGGATCTTCATTCGAATCTGGTTTATTTATAGTATCGTTGACATATTCCAGGAGATCATTGGCTACAAGAACAGTATTCATCTGAAATTTCCACATTTGAAAATCTGTTCCATCGAATTTTTTTAAATTTCGGTAATCTATGGCGTCACCCATTTTGTGTATACCTACAAAGGCAAATTTATTCACAATCTTTCAGAAGACTTTCTTACAGTGCGAAAACGTTGCTCCTGGGCCCATAACCTATTGAAAAATGATAGGAGCAGCAGTGGAAATACAATCATACACTGAAGAAATAACTTCCGAGAAACATGTAATTTATTGTGAACAAAATACAAGACTGACTGTGTCATTAAACATTGGTAACAATTAAATATGGTAACTATAGTAATCAACGAAAATTTGAAATAGCCAACTCAGCTACATAATAATTTATTATTATAAATTCTAACAGAAAGTATAGCGTGAGTATAGCTGAGGTTGGAAAGTAGCTATCTTCACGTTATACTTTCCAACCTCTTGGAATATGAGGTTAACAATAACTAACTTCCCAACTTTTTAAAAGTCAGAAATCGTCATATTACTAACTAATTGTGAATAAACAATTTTACATCGTTTTGTTGACACCAATGACAAATCTGTCATTTGACAGTTTTTTTTTTTGTTTATTTAATTGTTAGTTAAAATTTTTACCAGAGATTGAAAAACTGGCCTAAGACAACTATAGGGCGCGAGCAGACACGTGACTCGAGCGACCTTGAATTGCTTGGAATCAGCTGATTTGTATGCGCTTGCGCTTGTCATTTTGACGAGAACAATGTCAGTTTGACAAGACCAATTTTTTGACTTATTTTAATTTCGAACTGTTAAGAAGTGATTATTTTTAATTTCATATGTTTTACTGCCTGAAAATTGTACAATAATAACATTTTAACAGTTCAAAATCAAAATAAGTTCTTGTCAAAATGACATGTGCACACAAATCACCTGATTTTAAGCACGTCAAAGTTGCTCGAGTCACGTGTCTGCTCGCGCCCTATAATTGTATAAAAATAAAAATTACCCCTAACCTTCAAATTGAATGAAAATAAAAGTTACATGCGTTTATCGAGAAAAATGTTCTCATCTTCAGTAGTAAATGTTACTCGAAACCGTATTAAGAGAGTAAACTGAAATTAGGATTACTCAACATAAACCTTGCCACAGGTTTTAACAAATCTCATACTACGGTTTCTCGTTAAATTTACTACTGAAAATGAGAACATTTATCTTGAAATACACATATGTATAATTTTTATTTTCATTTAATTTTAAGGTTAAGGGTAATTTTTAATTTAATAGCAGTCAGTAAATATTAATATCTATTAATATAGATAATTCTACACATGGAAAAAAAGAAAACTGAGAAGAAATTTTTTTTTTATTATTTCTATACATTATATTTATTAAGTAAATACAAACTTAGAGCGATATTAACCGACACCGTCATGGCAATAATATTCATATTACATTACAATACAATGAAATATAGAAGAGCAATTCTAATTAATTTGGAAACTTGGGTATATCTTAACAAAGACATTATAAATAACTGGAGAAGAGAAAAAATTGATGGGAAAAGATTTTTATAAAATAATAATTTAATGAACAAATATAACCAAATTAAATCTCTATGTGGGTAAATTTCTCGTCTGTGGTGTGGATTAAGTGTTAACAAAAATTCAAAATCTCAGTCAAACAGCATTTATTCCTAAAATTGACGTTTCGGAATACACTACCTTCTTTTTCTTCAGGGTAAGATATTACAGATTCTTAAACATGATATCACGTACACATAAATACGTAGTTTTTCAAATATCTTACAAAAATTCACAAAAAATACAAACAAACTCAAAATCGTCAACATAATAATCATTATTTTGTGTCAATAGCAGAAAATTATTTATTTTATCTAACAACAAATTCAATAACCTTTGTTGAAGCCTGTGCATATACATTAATTCCCATTGACAACACTATCGCTCTTACCGTTAGCGTTAACCTACACTTCCGCTTTCTGGCGTTAAAAACCAATGATAAACGGCTGTGTAGCACCTTGCTTGTGTCACTTCCTAATTGGTTTCCAGGCCTGCTACACCCACTGTGTAGTGTAAGGCAGGCAGGCAGGCAAGCAAGCGTGAGGAGCATATGTAGTAGGAAGCGATGGCTTGGCCATGTCTGATGTTATCAGTTGATGGGATTTCTAGGAAGCCAATACGCCTGACAATACCCCAGCTGATATTTGACACTTACAGGAAAGATGAGTTGTGATTCTTTTGATTAAAGTTTGGAAATGCGGGTAGTGTGCTGTACTACATGACACGTTCATATACAAACAATAATCATATAGACAGATGGGAAATATACATAGTCTATAAATGTATTGTATTATTTTATTAACGATATCGTTGTATGTATTGGATTAAATAATATGTATAGATGGCAACCTGATAATTATTTGTATGCACACTGCACTGAGTATGCAATTACTAGTATACTGAACACTGCCGTACTAAAGTTTTCGGTCACATCTCAAAAATAGGAAAATTGCACAAAAGTTGTAATTTTAATCACAATTTATTATAAATAATGTTAAAATCACTTACAATTTTAAATAAACAAATAACCAGAATTTACAATTTATAATTTCGCGTTTAAAATATAAACATACTTAAAACGTGTACGTAGGTTTATGAACGATTTACAATTAGAAATAAATGTAAGAACCATATTTTATATTTCCAAATCTAAATTTTAAATGCGACCAATCACAAGAGATACCCGCTGACAAATTTTAATATGTTGATAGGCCTAACAGAGTATCCACGTTTTTACGTTATCATGTTGCTCATAATTTTGAGCAAATAAATTTTTTTAAATTGATTCATATTTGATTGTTAGGGAGTTACGCTATTATTACCTTCTCAAACTAATATTTGTGATATAAAACATTTGCAAGATTTTGCTTAGATGAACTTGTCCACTTATTTTTAGATTTTTACCTCCCGCTACCCTTGGTAAGGGAGGTATAGGGATCGTGTTAAAAATCGCATATCGACATTTTGGTAAATGCCACGTTTTAAGGTCCCTAGAATCCAATTTTAACATATGTGTGTGTGTGTGGATCCTCCACTCTAACATTATTCAGAAAATTTTGAAACCTTGTATTTCGAACTTTTTCTGTAATGGAAAGAGCCCATTAGATTTTGGTGAAAATCGGATAACCGGAAATGGCACTTTACTAGAAGCTCTAAATAGTTTTTCTTCGAAAAATACCTTTAAATGTTATTTTATCGAAATTAATGTTATTATAAAAATTAAATATTATTAAATATTCTATAGATTTGCATTAATACTTTTTCTATATATTTTATGGATAAATTTATAAAATTATCTATAATTTAAATCCCAGAGCCTACGCTTTAAACAAACAAAACGCAGTTATTCAAATGTATGTAACTGACAGATAAATGTCACTATCAAAGAACTAATCATTACCAAAAAATATTAGTAACGTTTTAAAAAGGAAAAAGTTAATAGAACAATGGAAAAGGAATTCAACACAGTTTCCAGCATAGGGAAATATGTAAGTGTGTATTTAGATAAATAAAAATTAACGATTCACAAAATTTTTTAAGCTGATCCTCATTTTTGGATTAGTGAATTCTATTCTATCCCAGTATTTAAAATTTAATCTTCATTTTCCTTTTATTATAACTCCGGTGGGTAATGGTTAGAGCAACGCCTCATGTCATGAGTGCCCTCGGGGCTCTGGGTTCGAATCCCACTAAGGCATGGCTGTGTGTGAATGTGAACCCACTCTGTAATTGGGATTTAATCCTGTTGAGGGGTTTAAAAAAAAGGTAGTTACTTGATTTAGATTAAACTATATTTTAAATTTTAATAAATAAACTGTCAAACTATGAGTTGTGAAATTCGCTAATCCAAAAACAAGGATTAACTTAATATTTTTTGTGACTCGGGCTGCAAATGGCGGGAGGTATTGTGTTGGACACACTAGATTTTTAAATTTTAGTTTAGTTGCCCAATCTTAGAACACTCTTTAATGAGTATACGACGATCTCATTAGAAGTAATGAGAATAAGACACATGATTCGTATTTTTTAGAATTTTATTTTACATTGTTCATTGTAATTTCCTCTGATAATAATACTGTAACATGTGAACCCCGCAGCTACGCTGAACAAGCGTCTAAGTATAGCGATGGCGCAATCGCGCTAGCAGCCGGACTACATAAACAAACTAGTCGCGACGTGTTTAATTACTTGCGGTCGCCTGAACCTTTAGTGTTCATTGTTATTATGCGGTCGAACATTCTAGAGCTTTTCTAGAAGGTACTCGTAATTGCAGCTGTATAAAAGGGACGCAGCTATGCTCGAGAGTTAGTTAGTTACATGGAGAGACTTATAGAGACATTCACATAGAGTGTTAGTGAAGCACAGCAGTATCGCAGTGAGCGTATGCAATATAGTGTCGAGTGAAGGACTGGGAAAGTTACTGGTTAACTGGGATAGCTGTGGTAATGAATACTCGGTAGTGTTGACGAGTATTGGGAAGCTGTAGTGTACGAGGACAGTAATGGTGAGTCTGGAAGTTATTGGTATACTGGGATAGCTGTGGAAGTGAATACTCGGTAGTGTTGACGAGCATTGTGAAATGTGAAGCTAGGTATACAAGGACAGTAACAGCGAATTGGAATGTATACTCGGCATTGGTGTTGATACTGAGGCTGTAAAAGGAGAAAGTTAGTTACATAAATAGACAGACAGTGAGGTGAAAGGTGTGACTTCTATCCCAGCAGTTGAATATATACAGACGCTGTTGAGTCAGTTGAGTACATAGACGCTGTGGAGGTCTACAAGAGTCTGCAATAGTCCGGCATTCTAAGATTGGAACGCGTAGTGAAATAAATAATCAGTAAGATCGTATAAATAAATAGTATAATGTTAATCAGTTAAATAAATAAATAAAAAAATAAAAAAGTGTTATCTAGTTAATTATAGTTTTAGTCTTAATTAGTTTTTAATAATTGTTCAATATTTGTAATCGTCATTATTTAATACCTTTTTAATATTTAGTTATAGTAATAAACCTTTATTTTAATTAATAATAATTATCTAATATTTACACTTCACCCAAATAAATAAAAACGTTACAATACACTTCACCATTCTTCCCTTCTATTTCCTAAAAGCTCCCAAATGATCTTTTTTTGGAATGTTTTCAAAATAATCATAAATTGCACTATTGCCGCATCAATATCTCCTACAGAAGAAAACCTTCTATAGGGCACGGAAGACCACGTGACCTATCATATATTTTGTCCCTTTCTCACTTCAAACTCGATCTTCAGCTCTGTCCCATGCTAACTTCAGACTGTATTTTCGACGCAGTGCGCATGCATCAGTTTTAATAGCTGTCATATTTTTCTAGCGGTAAATTTTAAGAATGAAGTTGCGCAATCGTGGAATTTGTTGCCATTTTGTTATTTGGCAGTTCTTGTGCATATATCGATTGATTGTATTGTGTTATTGTTATTCATTGTAGTGTTTTATTATTTGTTTCTTTTTGTTATCTTGTTTGTTGTTATTTCTTTTATTGTTGTTTGTGAGTGTTGTCATTCTTTTTCAAACGATGCCAGAGCGCTGTTGAGTGCAAGTTTGTCGTCGGACTATAATATAAAACTGTTTGCTATCCCATCAAGCACCGATTATCGATGTAATATTTAAAACCTAATAATATTTGAACATAAGTAACAAGTGACAATTTGTATAGGTAGGGTAGGTGTGGTAGGTAGGTTACATGTGAAAAACAAGAGAGACGTCGTCTGTGGCTCGTGGCCGTTTATGTTTATGAGAATATCACTTGTTGACATATTATCGATTACTCAGATTTGATAATAGGTCGTTGATGAAGCTCTAAATTTATAAATTGTCAATTACTGTCGGTAATATTTTCTTTTTAAACAAGAATGAAGACTAAGAACATCCTGATCGTAATACTTATGAATATACATATGATCACATTGTTATCTTCCATTATATTATATTATTGAAGAATTCAATAAAAACCTATTTGATTCTTATTGTCTTCATTTTATTCTCATTTGGTATCTGGCTAGAAATGTGACAGCTATTCAAACTGACGCATGCACACTGCGTCGAAAGTATAGTCTGAAGTTAGCATGGGACAGAGCTGAAAATCGAGTCTGAAGTGAGAAAGGGACAAAACATATGATAGGTCACGTGATCTTCCGTACCCTATACCGTAATTTTTTATACTACAAAAAATAGTCAAAGTCGCATATTGCCAAATCCCTGGTTTATTCCATATTTTATGGGGTCTCGTGGCCGCGTGCCTGAGTGTCTGGTCGCGAACTTGGGGAACCGGGTTCGATCCCGACCGACGCCAAATATTTTGAATTTTCAATGGCACTAAATTGACCCCTGTGGTGCACTCTCCACGCCAGCAATGAGTGCCCGTGAGGTGACGCCTGGTAAACGCCCTCACGGTACAAATATGTCATCATCAATACCGATATCTGCGTACAAAGCAGATTGGCACACCCAGCAATGGGTAATATGCCGTGATGATATATTTATTTATTTATTTATTTATTTATGCACAGCGATAATTTAAAAAGTTGTAAAATATTTTCTCATCGTATTTTTAAAAGATACATAAATAACTTTACGTGATTGTTCCGTGTAAATTACTTTAAAATGATAGTGCAAAATTGCAAATTTTGTTTTCTATGCTCTCCCTGATTTTCTGATTCTCAATAATTCTAACGTGTCCTCGTTCCTCGTAACTAGTTTATGAAGTAGATCGTTCAGTTAAATTGCGGAAAACAATCGAAATTCAAGATTTAGATTGTGATCCACAAAATGAACTTCACCAAATTTCCGATAATTAATAATCAGAAATATAACAAGGTTTGAACGATTGAATCTTGATAAATTGTGAGTCATTTTTCGATTCAGTAACTTGCGTGTAATATCATTTTTGCCTAATTGATTTCGCACATCCGTTTTTTATGTTTCATGTTTTTTTCTACATGAATATGAATCGGCGTTTTTCTTATCTAGTAATATCGAACTCATCAATATCATGTACGGATCATGCACATTGCATACGTCCGTATTAATTTTTCCATATTTTCGATAATTATCTGTTTACTTTATCATAAAATTTCCATTGATAACTAATAGACATCAGACAGACTGACAGGCAGTGATAATGCATTAATAGTATATTACATCCCAGATGGGACATGTTTCATTACAGCTGAGGAC
The DNA here is from genome assembly GCA_963082715.1 of Harpalus rubripes. Lineage (NCBI taxonomy): Eukaryota > Metazoa > Arthropoda > Insecta > Coleoptera > Carabidae > Harpalus > Harpalus rubripes. The sequence continues at coordinate 19,129,398 of OY720451.1, forward strand.
TTATGTATTTTCAGATACAGCGCGAGGCTGTAATGAAACTCCCACCGAGGTATGTATACTATTTTACATATTTACTACGTTTACATTCAGTTTTGAAAATGGTTTAAGTTTTCAGTCAAAATTACACGAAACTGTTTACATGCTAATTTTAAAACAGGTTTACAGATAGCTTTGAAAAACAGTTTCGGCGCATGCACATTTGGCTGATGTAAGTGACAGATTCTTTTCATTCCAAAGTCTTCATTTTTCTTTATTAAAATTATTTTTTCTACTTTGTACCAACACGCACTAAAACTACACAACTATCAGTTTATTTGTAGGTGAATAACACCAAGAAACACAAAATGACAGAAACGTTATGCTATGTACGCATGCGCAATATCGAAACTTAATCGAAGTGTTTACATGAGTAGTTTTCAAGTCAAACTCATGAATTTTAGTTTTGGGTTGAGATAATTCAAAACCGTTTTGACACTGTATACATGGCGTATTCAAAACTAAAAACGTTTTGAAACCGGTTTGAAAACTACATGTAAACTCAGTAATTATATATTTAATTTAAAAACTGGACTATTAACTTACATATAAAAGTGAAAGAATAACCGCTAGACAAAACTACATCATTTACAAATCGCCGCCACATTTTGTAGAGATGTTATTTTAGCTTCAGGACGTGTTAGAGTTCAAAATATTACATAGTTTTTTTGTAATTAATTTTCAAAGTTTACATAAGAATAGCCTTGACATTAATTTCAAGATCGGCCTTACTGACAGAGTCAAAATATCAAAACCACACTTTTCTGCTGTCAATCAAATATTTTCATTAAAAAATCAACATTTTCGACAAATTTTAGTTCATTATATGTGTTTTGATGTTTTGGAAAGATTGCGAAAAATTTACAAAGGGAGTCATTTTAGAAATGTTTAAATAAAACTTTGTCCAGACGGTTTTAAAATTTGGTAAGTATTGAATAAAATAAACACTATCTGTAATCGAAATCTTGATATTGAAGTCAACAGTAAACTTACCAGGTCTAGAGATTTATTTTACATTCCTTCTCATAATACAAATATTTATAAAAACTCCCCCATCAATAGAATATTAACGTTATACAATAAAAATTTCAGCCAGTTAGACGTATTCCATCTTTCAATAAATAGAATTAAATTTTTGCTAAAGTAGTAAGAACGAGTATAGTAGAATAATTGTTTTTTTATTATGTTATATCCTTTTATTTATCAAATTTTCACTGCACATGTATGTACCGTCAAGTACTCTTTGTATGTTATTTTCTAATATTTTGTTATAATTAGTGGATATCTGTTATTGGTACTCTGTACTGTTGATTTCCTTAATTGAATAAATAAATAAATAAATAAACGATATTGAACCATTTTTATTTAACCTCACATGTTTGGCCGTTGTTTTATTAATTAATGGCGGCCAGTAGGACATGTCAAATAAGTAAACCTAAAAAACATCGTTTCGTTTAACAGAAAAAGAAGTTCTCACGCTCTGATTTTATAATTTTATTTGAAAATATATGAGAAATAAGCGAATTAAAGAAAGTGAACTTAATTGTACACCAAAAAAGTACTGTGTTAAAGGTTATACGAGTATAACAAAAATTCAAGTCAAAGAAAAAAAAACTTAATCGACTGATCGTATGGAAATAGATATTTAAATATATCGCGAAACTCTAATCTAATAAATAAATATGATTGTTCTTTGCATTTCACAAATAATGATTATATATTATAAAATTTATAATTTCATTGATTTTACTAATGTTTGTGCCTGCAGACTACAGTTCCAAGTCAGAATTGTCGTAAGTCGAGTTACGCATACGTAGTGATGGGTCAATTCCCGAAAATGAATGTTGAGGAAATTTCCCAAGTATGTGTATGTGTGTGACAAAATTTTCTAATGCGATAACTCTAATACTACAATTCCAAAAATTATAATTTTTTCGTATACTTCTTCGTTACATCCATAGGAAGAGCTGATTAGATTTTGGTTACAATTGGTCAACCGGAAGTACCATCATTTGAAGATTTTAACAGTTTTTCTTGAAAAAACTATGTTAAATATAATTTTTTCACATTTGATGTTATTATAAATATTAAAGTATATTTTTTTCTCTATACGATTTGAGTGCATTTTATACTTAATATTAAATGGATATAGAGTTAAAAAATAATAAAGAAATTAAATTTCATAAAGTAGCCATAGCTATGAAAACAGCTACTATATTAAGAAAATTCTGATTGAAAGATGTCAGTGTCAAGTGAAATTGACATAGTGTGTTTGTCTTACAATTTTTACTGGAAATATAGGATCTTTTGCTTTCTGTATGGAATTTGTATAAAATACATACAACTGCTTTAAGGTAATGTACAAGAAATAATAATAATAATAATAATAATAATAATAAATCTTTTATTTCTGCAGATACATTACACTGTATATAGAAAACGTCACAAAATAATAATTTTCTGTATGAAATTTGCATAAAATACGTGCAACTGCGGGAAGGTAATGTACAAGAAATAGAATATTTAATTTAGCAAGGAACTTTCCGTATGAAATTTGTACAAAATACATAGAACTGACGGAAGGTAATGTGCTGGCCACATCAGATTTTTTTTTTTATAAAACCGGCTCTTAAGGTGCATTCACAAATGAAAATTAGGTTTAAATTTATGATTTATACTTTAGATTTAAAGCCCTTGACCGCATATTATGTTATGACTTCATTCACACTTCAGAATTTACTGTCTCTAAACCCAAATTATAAAGCTTAACATTGCAAGGTCCAAACTTTAGCTTTATGATTTATAGTGGGATTCTGAAACCAGCGTTAAATAGTGTTCGGCGTTAAGTAACGATAGTAACGTTCACGTTTCAGCGTTAAATCGGTATTCTGAAACACTGGCGTGAAAGTGGATCGTTAAAAACGCCAGCGTTAATTCACGTCAAATAGGTTCCCTTTTAAAATTTTCTACCAATAAAAAGCGGTTAAACATAACAAAAATTACATTTATCTGTCTATTTTAAAAGCATATGTCAAACCTGTGTATCAAACGTCAAATAAACGAATATATTTACTGCGTGTAGGTATTTTGTGCTAAAATATATTTCTATTTATTTACATATGTTAATAAAAGACGATTAAAGTAGCTAGTAGTATTTTACAAAAATAGATAATAAAAACACACGTATTAATTTATCTATAAAGAGTATACCTACAAGAATGCAGACTTGTGGAATTGTTTATAATATTATCAATAATATTAGCCTTAGCCAGTCTGCAGTTAGATGTTAGAAGATTTATGAAAGAAGTTACTTTGCAATGGAAAATTAAGCACCTACTGACTTTACGAATAAGATTTCCAATAACTGGCGAAGAAAAAAATATTTTAAAATATTTGTTCTATTTATAAACATTTACTAATTTTAGTATAGGTACCAGTAATCAATTACTTTTCTAATACATCAATAATTTTCTATATTTTTTCCTATGTTACATTGTTATAATCAGTATAGGTATTCTTTGTTGTAATCAAACACAATTTTGTTTGTTATAATCAGAATTTCTTCATGGAATTAATAATCAAATTTCACTTTCCTGGAAAGTATTTTTTGTTGTATTACTTGTACAACATAAAAATCAAAATACTTTACATTCTTGAAACCAACACAAGATTGCTTTTATTCATTTCACTTTTTAATACATCAGTCATTTTCTATGATGTTAGGTACATTATTGTATTGAATTCTAATTTTTCATACTCTTGCGGACTCGTTGTTTGTGATTTGAACACTGTAATGCTAAAAAAAATATATATTATAAGGTTATTTAACAATATATTACTTATAAATAATAAACAATTATATATAACACGAATAACTATTCTCACTGTTAATAAAATATACTTCTTACAAGTACATATAGCAGTACACGAAAAATATCAGGGCTATTTAGACCATAAAACTCACAGACAACTTGCCGTTTTCTCTGTTAACGCTTCGATATGTCCAGCGTGAATTAACGCCAACTAGCAGCGTTAACATTAAGTAACGCTGAGTTTCAGAATACCACAGCTGTCAAAATCAGAATTAATTCACGTTAACGCCAGAAGTTAATTAACGCTGGGTTTCAGAATCCCACTATTAGTTGGACGTCACAAACTCCACCAATGAGGACGAGTCAAAAACAATATAGAAATATACACCCATCTTTATTTAGTATTCACGTGGATTCAGCCTTTATGCCAAATACGAGAAGAACAAGAAGACTGGAAAACATGAAATTTAATTACTGAAATATAACCAAAACCAATAATGCCAAGCGAATGACAGTTACACGGCGCATGGGTATTTGTTAAGTATACTGCTCTACCGATATTTTAATCTTGTTTTTGAAGCATTTACATAGGATGTCAGTACAAACAAATCTAATTTAATGATCAATTAAACGTGCATTTATGAATGATTTACTTAAATCTAAACAAAAATCATAAACTTAATTTTCATTTGTGCACCTTTAATCTTCAAAATTATAATACATTAAAAATAGGTAAGTACCTTTGCGTAATTTTGCTTCTTCTGCAAGAACAGGATGAACTAAAGGTGCATTCACAAATAAAAAATAGGTTTAGATTTATGGTTTATACTTTAGATTTAAAGACTTTGACCGCATGTTATGTAATAACTCCATTCACTCTTCAGAATTTAGGGCCTCTAAATCCAAATCATAAAGCTAAACAGGTCCAAACTTTAAGTTTATGATTTAGTTTAACGTCTCAAACTTCACCAATGAGAACGAGTCTGAAATGATATGGATATATACACCCATCTTTATTTAGTATCAACTTGGTGGATTCGGCTTTTTTAACAAATGCGAGAAGAACATGGGGACTGTCATATAACTAATAATGCCAAGCGAATGACAGTTTCACGGCGCACAGGTGTCTTGTTGCTCTACCGATATTTTAATCTTGTTTTTGAAGCATTTACACAGATGTCTGTTCATATCAAAACTAATTTTCAGGTAATTTAAACTTACATTGATGAATGACTTACTTAATCCTAAACAAAAACCATAAACCTAATTTTCATTTGTGAATGTACCTGAGTTTTAGTGCAAATGCTAATTAAAAATTATACGTATTATGGCTGGTTTATGATGGATTTAATTTATAAATTTAGATTTACAAAATTTAGATTTAAAATTTATGATATACCTTGTTTGTTTATAGTGAATTTAAAGATATGAAATACGCCCAATCAACTTATATTGGGTCACGTGGTTTTACACAATGGGATGACAGTTATATGATATTTATAATTTTTCTCATAATAAATCTGCATTGTTCTACATATAATATTAATAATATATCCATATTTTCGGAATCCATTTGTCAAATCAAAATTAAAATGTTTCAACTGTCACTTGAAACTGTCATTTTCCCCACCAAAATCATTGTTTGAAATACTGTGAATTCACAAATTTACATTTAGAATATAAAATATGGTGAAATTTTAAATGTAAATTCTAAATCATAAATTTCTTAAATTCATCATGAACCAGTAAAAGCAGATATGTACAATTTATATTTATAAATATAAATTCGTAAATCTAAATTTGTAAATTAAATCCATCATAAACCAGCTATTAAGCGAGATATGAATTTTTAAAGTTCAGAATATGGCGAGTGACGTTTCATATCCTCAGCATATACCTATTAACTAATTTAGTCTAATAGGTATATGGGCCGAACGCGCGTCTTGATTATATACGTAAACAGCCAATTAAATTGCTTAGGACATGAAACGTCGCGCAAACTTTCAATCGTTTGCAGTTTGCGAACGAATATCTAAAGTTAGTTAAATTTTGATTATGGTGTACTACACCATTCTAACGTATTTATAATCCGTACATCCTTGCGTTTTTTGTTTTTGGTGTTCAGATTATCGAACTTATGCTGCGTAAACTATTCCTATGTATGTACAAAGATGTAAACGTCAACCTGTGCCAATTAAATGCAAAAAAATGTCGCAGAAACTCATAGAATTCCTACCTCATATTTTGCAATTTATAAAGGTTATAGGTGATAAATTGCTAACTACTTGCATCATTAACTTCAGGAAAAATTGTCAAGTTTTCAGTTTTTTATTTTCATGTCTGAGTTTGAATGTTGTTAATGAAAAGGAGAGGTAGGTACGTTTTTAAATTGGACACGGTTGGTACCCGGAAATCACGTTATTCTAGTCATCTCTTGCACGATAAAAAAAAGACATTTTTTGCTCGTTGAACTGCGACAACAAAACAGCTGTAACTGTAGTAATAACTATAGTAGGTAACTTTTAATTAAATTCTCATTTCTTTTTCTCTTTCATACACGTAACAATCTGACCTAATTATGTTTTACTCTGTGCACTGTTTTAATAGTTATTTATGTAACAAAAGTACAAAATGGTGTTTTATTTCATGCCGGGGCAAGTGAAGTTGAATTAAAATAATATATTTTTTGCTTGCGTGAATTGCATAAAATAGTTTGAAAGAAATATATGGAGTTGGAGTTTGTAATGACTACACGAAAATGTGTGTGTGTGTGTGTGTGTGTGTGTGTGTGTGTGTGCGTGCGTGCGTGTGTGTGTACGTGTGTGTGTGTGTGTGTGTGTGTGTGTGTGTGTGTGTGTGTGTGTGCGTGTGTGACGATTTTTCGTTCACGATAACTCTTACAACAAACTTCCGAAAATTTCTATTTTCCGTATTTAAGCTTTCTACATTCGTATAAAGAGTTGATTAGATTTTGGGTAAAATTGGACTACCTACCGGAAGTGATATTTTAATTGTAGCCCATAACAGTTTTTAATGAAAAATTATATTAAAATATAATCCAAAACTTTTCAATTTTAGTATTTAACGCTTTCATATCAAGGGGAATAACAAATTAGATTTTGGCTAAAATTAATAAACCGGAAGTGAAACTTTACTTGAAGCTCTGAATATATTTTCGTGAAAAATATATTATGATATATTCAAAAACTTCTCAAATTTGGTATTTAAGACTTTTAGATTAATGAGAACGACATATTAGATTTTTTCTAGAATTAATAATCCGGAAATGATATTTTACTTGAAGCTCTGAACAGATTTTCGTGAAAAAATATTTTGATATATACCAAAATTTTCTAAAACTTGTCAAATTTGGTATTTAAGATTTTTATATGAAGGGGAGCAACATATTAATTGATAATTTGGAAGTGATACTTTATTTGAAGCTCTGAACATATTTTCAGGAAAAATATATTAATACAATCCAAGACTTTTCAAATTTGGTATTTAAGACTTTTATATTAATGAGAACGACATATTAGATTTTTTTCTAAAATTGATAAACCGGAAGTAGCACTTTACAGAAAGCTATAAACAGATTTTCTTGAAAAAATATATTAAAACTTGATTCAAAACTTATCAAATTTGGTATTTAAAACTCGTGTATAATTTGAAACAACATATTAGATTTTGACTATACTTATATGATAAACCGGAATTGGTACTTAATTTTGAGCTCTTAACAGATTTTCGAGAAAAAACAATAAAATATAATACAAAATTTCGTATTACAGACTTTTCTATTTATTGGAACAACAAATTAGATTTTGTTTACAAACGATCAATCGGAAATGGTACTTTATTCATAGCTCATTGCTATTTTAAACATGGAATTGACGGGAGGTTATGTGTTGGCCACATCAGATTTTTATTGTTAATGTAAGATAAAATACTCCTACATTTATGCGTATGAATGAGGTGTACCTTACGGCACTGAGTATCATTGGCAACTGACAGAAAGAAAAGATATACCTTCTACTAACTTTTGAACAATTTATATATTCGTCGTCCTGCCTTCTTACGAAAAATAATATTTGAAGTTTTATTACGTTGAGAATATAATTCATTATTCACGTAACATGTTTTCCGCCAATCAACATTCAGAATCTCCCTAGTTACAACAAGAAAACAAAGAAATTATCATCTTATTTATATTCGTTACTGGGGATTTGTTTTCTTTATTTACAACATTGACAATTAATTTTGAGAATAAAAATGTCACTTGTTATATTACGTATGATAAAAATAACAAAAACTCTTAATATTTGTAATAACATTAATTGTCAATAGTTAAATAGTTAAAAGTGATTTTTTATTTTGTAAGACCAAAAATCGTACTCTATTATTTATACAAACACTATTTTTTCATATAAATTTATAATTCTAATAATTTTTTGACAATATACCTTTTCAATTTAAAGAGATAGAAGACATACGCATAGTAAGAACAATTGAGATCCATGGCGTTTTTTTCTAAAAAATTTAGACGTAAAATATAAGAAATATGTCAGATAACTCTAAAAAGTCTTATCGAAATAAGTTACAAAAGCTTCTATTGAAGTTAAAATGTCTAGCGATTCAAATTTTCACCGAATATACATATATTTTAATGACTGCAATATTTTTGACGTTTCGTTTGACAGCTACTGGTAATTGTTCGCGACATTTTCTTACTATTTGCAGCAATAGAAAGACATAACCGTTAAACTGAAAAGGTCTATTGCCAAAAAAGATTTGTTGTTCCATTCGTCATTTTTTTTCATATATAATATAAATGAATAAATAAATATATCATCACGGCATATTACCCATTGCTGGGTGTGCCAATATGCTTTGTACGCAGATATCGGTAATGATGATGACATATTTGTACCGTGCTGGTGGAAAATTTTTCAGATTATTACGAGAGCTGGTAGGCTAGAAATTTATTGAGTGGCATTGAGAAAAAAATCACGAGTTGTCAAAGTCAAGCGAGTGATTTTTAATCAATGTCACTAGATAAATTAGCAGCAGGCTCCAGTAAAGCAATCGGCAAAATTTTTCCAGGATAAAATTTAACTACGAATGGTATTCGGATGAACTATTTCCAAAATCAGGTAATAATTCGGTTTTTTCTTCTTGAGAAATTTTTTTTTTATTGTGTTTTGAGGTGTTATATTTAAGATTATTTTTTCAACGTTTTGGACAGATTCCTGTCCGCATCGACTCGTTTTTAATAAAAACACTGAAAATATATGTACACACTTTGACAGATATGTAAACAATATGTTTCTAGGTACCCTTAAAACGTCAAATTTCGCTTATCAAAACTCACTAGGTACTTTTAAAAATACAGAATTTTATTGGCTTAAAAGGTGGGAAATTTTTTTGTGTCGGTGTTTTGTCGAAATGAAACTTGATAACTAGGTTGAATCCTGAATTTGAATTGGTTTATATATTTATGAGTGAAATAGTAAAAAAAAATTGTTGATGTAACAAACATTTACTGAATGTTCAAGAATCCTAACTTTATATTTTGTATTAAAGAAAATAAATAGGTATTTAAAGTTCCGTCACCTTGAAATGTAATTTTGTGGTTGTTTTATGTTTGATAACCTTTTTATTTCTTCCTTAATTTTGATAAATAAAAACCATTGATATTTCAATATTCAACGATATTGTTATCAAAATAATAAAAAATTCTATGAAGTTACATTATCGTTAATAGGATTACTAGGAATTGGTTAAATTGATAATAAAGTTGTGATAACGAAGATTGGACCATAATCACTAATTACTATCACAAAATTACAGCTTTATAGAGGAAATTTCAATTTCTATTTTAATTAATTTTGGTATTGCGGAGTCATTCTGTGAATTCAGTGAATTCATTATACGTTCACGTAATATATTCCCTCAATTAGTGAAATATTTGTTCAAAATACATTAATGCAATTTGCTGATATTAATTGAAAATATGAAATTAAAATGTGGAACATTGGTTTATAATAATTTAAATATAAAGTCAGCCTTTTCCACCAGTGATATATATTTGATCTTTTATTAATAATTATTATTAATTTCAAATTGTGTTCCAGTACGTTTTTCATTATTAAATTTATTCGATAATATTTAATTATTGAGTTTTATAAAAAAAAACTTGGAATTTAAATTTTTTATACGCAAATTTGGACATAGGTATAAGGACTGCAAATTGTATAAATTTGTAAGAAATGAAATTATTGTCGAAGATAAAATTCTGGTCTCATTGTTGTATTTTGTACAGTTGTCCAATAATTATGATTTTCAAAAATGAGTTCAAAAATAAAAAATCTGATGTGGCCAGCACATTACCTTCCGTCAGTTCTATGTATTTTGTATAAATATCACACAGAAAGTTCCTTGCAAAAGATTATATTTCATGTACATTACCTTAAGGCAGTTGTATGTATTTTATACAAATTCCATACAGAAAGTTTCTAACAAAAGATCCTATATTTCCAGTAAAATTATAACATAAACATACTGTCAACTGCACTTGACACTGACATCTTTCAATCAGAATTTTCTTATTGTAGCAGCTGTTTCCAGAGTTATAGCAAAGCTGACTAATATATATGCTATTTAATTTCTTTATAATTTTTTAACTCTATGTCCATTTAATATGAAGTATAAAATGCATTCAAATCGTATAGAGAATAAATAATTCTTTAATATTTATAATAACATTAAATGTGAAAAAATGATGTTTAACATCGTTTTTTCAAGAAAAACTGTTAAAATCTTCAAATGAGGGTACTTCCGGTTGTCCAATTATAACCAAAATCTAATCAGCTCTTCACATGGATGTAACGAAGAGGAATACGAAAGAATTATAATTTTTGGAATTGTAGTATTAGAGTTATCGCATTAGAAAATTTTGTCACACACAGACACACACACACACACACACACACACACACACACACACACACACACACACACACACATACACACACACACACACACACACACACACACACACACACACACACACATACAGACATCATCGTAAAAATAGTAAAATCGTATTCTAGGGACCCTAAAACGTGCTTATTCATCAAAAACTCACCACCGAATTTTTTGACCAAAGACAATACCTTCCTTACCTAAAGGTGACGGAAGGTAAAAAGTAGGAACACACTTGTAGGATGGTACTTAAAAAAAATTGGAATTATTTTAGAATTTTTGATTTTAAATCAAATTTAAGAAAATATTTTCACTTTCATAATTAATCTCAAGTACTTTATAATACATAATTACTTTTTTTACGTCTGTTAAAAAAGTACCCTTTTTTCATTAAAATTGGTTTATAAAGTATGCCTTTTTTAATAGATGAAAGTGTAAAAAAAGTGCACTTTTTTTAACGCGGCGGAGTGAAATAATGAAACGCTACGGCACTTTTTTCACGGTCCCATTACAGACGTAAAAAAAATTGTATGCAACTCGTGAATAAATTATATCTTTTTTTCATTCGAAGGATTTGCGCACTCGCCTTTGGTTCGTTCGGCAAATTTTCCTTCTCGTGAAAAAAGATATACTTTACTCAGATGGTACATAAATAACTATTAACTAATGGAGGGATATTAGTAAAACCAAAATTATTGTTATTTATTATATAAATTTTGACATTTTTGATGTTGAAATTTTTAAAACTTAAATAATAAATTTAATAAAAGGTGGGTACCTTTTATTTGCTGTACTATAACATTTTTTTTTAATATCTACTTTGATGACAAAGATGATTAAAAATTTATTTTAATCTGTAATTTGACAGTACATTTCGTCAGTTACAAACATTTGAGTTTTTCAACTGGTTTTCAGAGTAGTAATGGGGTCGATTATTTTATATACACGCATTTTTTAAATTCTGAATTTATAAAAGTATAAGTACTTGAAAAATTATCACACAAAATTTATTGCTCTTTAATATTTGTATTAACATAAATTGTCAAAAATCATTGATTAGACGTTTTCTGTAAGAAATAGTAATTGGCGAGACGAGTAGGCGAGCCTGTCACCTCCTTGAGGCAATAAAATAGTTACCTGGCATATATTGTTCAATATTTTATTTGTTACCCACTTGTAAATCAAATTTTAAATTACAAACATAACCTGCCACTTGTAATTGACACTTATTTTTAATTATGACTGTAACAACTTACAAAACACAATTTTCAGATGTGAACAACGTTACACTGACTAACGTGGTTACTAACTTGTAAAATGTTAACAAGTTAGCCGGTAATTTTACAAGTTAATAACTAGTAAATATTAATTTTAAAAGTAGTGTACTCCATCATTATTGAAGTTTACAAATGACTAAGAAGTAAAACTGTTTATTGCTTCAAGTAAATTACTACTTACGGTTGTACAATTGTTATCAAAAAAATAATTAGTGCTTCCCATTAATGTTAAAATGAGGAATACGAAATATCAGAGGTTTTAGTATTACTGTATTTAAGGAATCGTCTTGACTAAATCCACATACAAATATCACCGTAGAAAAAGTTTTAAATTCTAATTAAAACCTGCTTAATCATTCAAATCTAAAAAAGCGATTTTTGCATGATTCCTTCCAATAATACTTATCTTATTTACGCCACGTACATTTTTTAGCGCTCGCCACGAGCGCTAAAAAATGTACGTTCTAAATCGTTTACATAGTTTTCCATCGTAAATATTATTACAATACCGCTTATTGAAGTCTCGGAAAAATATTTTCCGGGAAAATGATTATCATAAAACTAATGTTTAACGAGCTTTACGAAGTCAAGTGTTTATGACAGAAAAGTGTTAATAGTTGTATTTAAGTTTTATGTAAAAACTTGACATTTTTCTATGATAGTTGCACCGAAAATGATTCAGCAAAATCCAAATATGACACAAGGATTTGTTATTATTAATCGAATGATCCAAGCTGAAACCTTCTGTTTTAATTGAATACAGTTCTAGAAATTTTGTTTCTTATTTCAGTCGATGATTTCATGTTTTTATTATGATCTCTACACTTGTGTATCTCTTTCTATATTAATTAAATAGAAAAATGCGCAAATTGTTAATTTCCTTTCTCGTTTTTTGGACTTGCAGTAATTACTTCATTAAATAATAAACTTAATTACTAGTGACATTCAGCTTAATTCCGAGAAAGAAAATTAATATTTTTCGCTCTCAAGCCGAGTTTTTTCTCATTATACAAGTTTCCATTGGCATATTTGATTATCATAAATATACAATAATCATTATCTATAAAAATTATTTATATAAAAATTCCTGGTATTATAACAACCATAAAAAGTTTTCCGGCTTTGTACAAGGAATAATTTAATTAAAAGATATCTTTATCAACAGCAAAAGAATAAATTTCAGGAAGAAATATCTTATAATTACAATGTAGAACAATTTAATTAAGTTATATGAATTTACAGTTTCTTACACTGTGTTACAAAGTTGTCAATTCATTATGATGATAGTAGAGAAGTAGATTTTTATTATATATCTTTTATAGTAAAATCATATCTTTTCATTATTATAGAGATGTACCTACCTATATTCTGCTTTTAAACTATACCTTTTCAATTTCAAATTTAGATTAACAGCTTCAAATTGAGACTAAACAATTTCAAATTAAGAATAAACAATTTCAAATTGAAACTAGACAATTTCAAATTGAAACTAAACAAGTTAAATGCAATAATGAGGTCATACACGATTTTTCATTTTTAACTTTAATCAATAGAGCAATGAAAAATAATAGGCCCGTATTTTTTATTTTTCCTCAAATCGATTTTTAATACTGAAAAAATATCAATTAAAATTCACATTGTTCAAAACGCGGCTGATTTTCTCCGCGTCGTCCCTTGCCAAGTGACATCAGCGTTTCATCAGCGCGGCCATTTTGATAGGGCGCGTGCATCACGTGATTGGATACAGGCAACCCGCCAGCCTGGTGGACCAACAAACCTTTTAAGTGCCTTTGTTTACATTGAGTTTGGTGGATGTTTAGCGTTTTATATGCTTTTTTGTGCGTTTTTCAATTGTTGTTCATAACATTTGTGAGATTTGTGTATAACTATGGCTCAACTAACTTGAACATTGCTATTTTCTCCCGGAAAATGTTAAAAATACGTATCTTTTATTGATAATCATAATCTAGATCCATACCGTATTGACATGAATACAATGTTTAGGCCCGGAAAATTTCCCCAAACCCTATATTCAGATATTGTAGTGTGCTTTGAGCATAGCAGAAGTTCATATATATATTACATGTATTTAAAGCCTATACAAATTAAGAGGCGTATATAATGAGTTTCGTTGTGAATCAGTTAAATCTATCCAGCTTTGAGAATGAAAGACATCGACTATCGACGTGAAAGACAAGGTATATTAGTAATATGATATAGTGCATTAAAAATTATAACTATCAAAATTTTTGGCTAATTACAGGTTTACATTTCCCAAAAGTTACTATCAAAAATATTATCATATAAGTATCTTGTACGATTTGCAAAGTGGTGAGATTGTGTGCTCACTGTGATTATATAGCTAGCTGACTATGTGAATACTCTCAATATAATTTTATTAAATTTTTAATATCTGTTTAAAAACACTTTTATTGTTCTATTTTCTAACATACTCAATTAAATTACTAAAACATGATGGCTACAGGCTACATTCATTTACATGATAATGTTGTATTTTAATTTAATATTATTTGTAGGTAATATATTACGCATCAGACAAAATACTTAATAAATATCTACAATAGAGTACCTACAATATTATATTTATTCTTATCTTACCTTCGTAAGATCACTTCTCTTTACCGTATCTAACCATTTTAGCTTCCTAAAGCTATAATTCTATCTTCAAAATCTGTTTCCGATGCAAATTTATAAATTGATAATCCTTCACTACTGTCAGTCGTTTGGAATATCAAACCATAGCACAAAACTCTGGCATTTTAAACATATTGCTATATGTCAGTCTGGTTTGTTGGTCCACCAGGTTGCCATTTTTAAATATCCGTGATGTCACATGCACGGGCTCTATTGTCACATAAGGTTAAACGTCAAAGTGACATTTAAAGATAACCTGAAATTTACAAAAGTGAACATGTCGGTGAAGCGCTGTTTTGTACCATCGTGCCAAAATACTAGCGAAAATAGTGAGAAAATATTTTTAGTAATACCGCGTGATACAAAAAAAAAACACAACTCGAAAAACAGTTACTGTTTGTATTGAAAAATACAGATTTGATACGCAACAAAGCAACAGTAATGAAATTCTAAGAATACACAGCGAACAACGTAAACAAATGTTAATCAAACGAAAAAGTAAAAACGAATGACGAATGAGTAATGACCAGCAGCTGAGTTATACGTGGATAACTTCAGGTCAAATGAAAATAATATTTATAAAAATGAATAGAATGATGTTATATTAATATATTATAGCATTTCTATCAAATATTTAGATATGTAATTCTCAATTTATAGTATATATATATTTTTCTTTTAGAAGTTCTGTGTCGATTTAATAAGGCTGTATGAAATGAGTCAAACTTGCAATGTGAAACGCTGACTTCATAACAAGCCTGGTTTTTTGCAACTTTTTAAAAAATGTCATACTTTAAAACGATTTTATACAACAAAAAATGTAAATAAAAAATAATTTATGCATACAGATCGATAAATTAGACTATGCTTGTTTGATTTAAACAAAAAAACGAACAATTTTTTTTTTGCATGACTTCATTGAACTTGGTTAAACTTGACGCGACAGCTGGGCGACGGACCACTGAACGAGTCATAATGGGCGGTGTTCAACTGGGCGATGGACAACTGGTCAAGTAGGCGACTTGAAAATTTTATACGGTAAGCAGGCATAAAGTTTGTTGAATTTGTTGGCAACAGGAAAAATAATTAAAAGTGACGCTCTGATTTTTTTAAGCAAACGTTATCATAACCTATCGCACAATTGTGTAATTCTACACATCTATTATTTTGTGATGTCGCAGCATCTCCCAGATGTCGCGGCGCCCAGTTGTCCGTGTCCGAACAGAACGTATCACACGAATTCAAACAAGAGATACAAGAAAAATACTTAGTAGAATACTCCATTGCTGGCTGAGTTAAGAGGAAAGGTTACCCTTGTATTAAAATATGAAACGAAAATTCAAATAAATTATTCCTGTACTAGAACTATTTACATTTTTAAAAAATTAACACACGATACGCATACTTTCGATGTTAGCCAGCATTTCAAAAAAATAATTATTGAAATCTATTAGTATTTGACTTTGATTTTAACGACAAAACGAGAAATGCTACTGAATTCTTATTCATTAAAATCAAAGTAGATTTCAATATTTTTTTCTAAATGCGGATTAATATCGGAAGTGTTGAATTTTTTAAAATGTTATTAGTTCTAATTCAGGGATAATTTATTTGAATTTTCGCATCATATATTAGTACAGGGATAAACAGGGGTAAGCAAACATAAATACCACGGTACTATGTGATGACGTGTCATATATTTAATATAGAATATTGTCCTTATTTAAGAAGTTGGCATAAGCCAAATATATAAATTTTCCTTTCGAAGATACCTACATATAATGAAATAATTTACGTTTCTGTGAACAAACATAAAATATTCCTATTTTACAATTATAGAATGTAAGACTGTGAGGTAAATGAGTGCCTCGAGTCCAGAGACCTTGAAATCAGCTGGGAAGAGTGCGCTTATCACATTAAGATCATTTTGAACCTTTACTGCTACACTGATCAACTTTTGAGAAGGGTCAGTTGTGTGAGTAACTGAGAAATTAATTATTGGCAGTTGTTTTTCTTAGTACTTATCTTCGACACCGTCACCAATATATCAAAAAATACGCAATTGTCATACTCAGAGTAGGTATTAATAGTGGCTTAAAGTAATTTCCTTCCAAATTTATAAAATACCAATAAATAAATCTAAATATCAGCGGACGGTTCATTTATGGCCATCATCCAACTTCTGTTTTATAGTATACGTCAAGAGTATATGCATATACAAAATGTATGAGAAACGTCAGAATAAGGAGATCATATTTGAAACGATGAAAAAGAGGACGTCGAGTGAAGCGAGGCAAAAACACCAGAGGCGAAAATTTTTTTAAAAAAATCTGATGTGGCCAGCACATTACCTTCCGTCAGTTCTATGTATTTCGCACAAATTTCATACAGAAAGTTCCTTGCTAAATATTATATTTCTTGTACTTTACCTTCCGGCAGTTGCATGTATTTTATGCAAATCCCATACAGAAAATTTATAGCAAAAGATCCTATATTTCCAGTAAAATGATAAGACACACACTATGTCAATTTCACTTGACACTGACATCTTTCAATAAAAATTTTCTTAATATAGTAGCTGTTTTCATAGCTATGGCTACTTTATGAAATTTAATTTCTTTATAATTTTCTAACTCTATATCCATTTAATATTAAGTATAAAATGCAGTCAAATCGTATAGAGAATAAAATATTCTTTAATATTTATAATAACATCAAATGTGAAAAAATTATATTTAACATAGTTTTTTCAAGAAAAACTGTTAAAATCTTCAAATGAGGGTACTTCCGGTTGTCCAATTCTAACCAAAATCTAATCAGCTCTTCACATGGATGTAACGAAGAGAAATACGAAAGAATTATAATTTTTAGAATTGTAGTAGAGCAGTTATCGTAGACGAAAATTTTGTTACACACACACACACACACACACAGACACACATACATACATACACACACACACACATACAGACATCATCGTAAAAATAGTAAAATCGTATTCTAGGGACCCTGAAACGTGCTTATTCATCAAAAACTCACCACCGAATTTTTTGACCAAAGACAATACCTTCCTTACCTAAAGGTGACGGAAGGTAAAAAGGAGCGTGGTCTGATTTTATGCAATTTTATTAGGACAAATACTATTAATATTAGCATAAAAATATAAATATTTGGACAGGTGCAGATACAAAGCACATTTAGGAAAAAAATACTGCTTAGTAATTAAATAAAATACAGTATCACAATCACAATCGGATACTTCACTATTTAATATATATATATATATATCTGCATCTAAACTGTAAGCGACTTATAGTTTTAGAAAATCTTTATTGTTATTCGTTAAGCCGTAATATTTTTTTTAATGACGTAGATATACGAGATGATTTTGTTCTCAAACAGTGGACTTCGCTAATAATTGGAGACACATAAATTGATCTTTTTCAGCACATAAAAATATATAAATACGTTAAAATAAGTATTATGCGCAATAATTGAAAATATGCGTGGATAATAAGCAATTCACGATAGCAAGATAATTTTGTACTAATTCACTATCAGAGACAAGTCGTTCTATTGGTCGGATTTGGATTATTTGCACTGGGCAAATAGAAGACTTTGTACATAGAAAATGCGGATATATACCGGACAGAATTTTAATCCCTGAAAAGAGGACTTGTCCGGGTAAAAAAGGACGTCCGGACAGCCTATGTTAGAACAGCAGGGAAATAAATCTACGTCCCAAGTCAAAATGATGTATTCATTTGAATGGGGGAGGGTCCACAACACTTCCTAAACATTAAATTCACACGAAAATTTCCATTTCCTGATAAGGTATGACTACACGTTACATGTTATTTATTACATTATAAAATTAATCCTATTATTATCCTTGTATAATTTGCTTTTGTATTGATAACATAGGGTGACTATTGGGGTATTTGACCCCTGTATTTCCTCGAACACCAAATGCGACATAATGCGATAGCTTTAGAGATTATGGAGCAATGGACATTATTTGTGTGGGTAGGTCAGCGACCTGTTCAAATTTCCCAGTAACGCACTAATGCTCCTCAAGTAGAAAAGACTGTCCCATGAAGCATGTCACACAACACTAACAGGGGTTAGTTGCAGAATTGTAGGTTGACATATGCTATGGAGGGGTTAACTTAATTAGTGTAATTAACAAGCGTGCAATTAGAGAGGAGTCAGAAGTTCTAAAACACAGGGAATTTTAATAACGTATGTAACAAAAGTTTGTCACAAATTAAAACATTTCCTATGAAAGGTTTCATTTTGAAACGAGTTGTTAGTACAAAATATTAGTAACACAAATTAATATTCATACCGAGGGTAAAAGTCCACTTCTTTCAATGGCACCATGGCAAGCTATTTGATGCACGACGATGAATACACAAGTCGCGTTCTTTTTATCATTTGCCTCATCTCATCTAATCTCAAAATGAGATGAGTTTGACACGAAATGAGCTGAGATCAAGTGAGATTTATATGAAGTAAAAAGAACGACGAAAGACAAATTTTGTTGGTAATAACTTGAACGACTGATGTCTGTGATACTTTTCAACGGTCAACCAAGATATTTTCAGGTATTATTTTGGATCGCCCAGCGTCGGACTGGCCATTGTGGCGATGTGGCGATCGCCACAGGCCCGGCGAGCGAAAGGGCCCGGTCTAAACTTGTAACTATAATATCTAGTACTTAGTTAATAGTTTTCAATGTAATGAAGAGAAAAAAAACTTAAAGAACTGATTGTAGATCAAGTGTATAACACAATTCAAGAGTCTGACCTTAACCAGAGAACAAGCGTAGCGTAAGTCAAAGAAAACTACACGCCAATTTAGGCTTACTTCTACCCTGTCTTCACCCCAAACCCCATCATCACCCCGGCCGTTAACCAGTGTATTCTAGAAATATGTCCTCAACGGACAAGTGCAAAATCTACTATGTAGTGAATATAAAATCTAGTTTTTAAGTTCTGTGTGGTTTGGTGTGACGTTTCACTTTTCACATAGTAGACTTTCATTACCAGATTCATAAAAATGATTAAATTCAGAGTTAACTAACTCCATTTTTATTCCGGATTAAAATTTTTAGTATGAGATATATTCACGAAACGTAATACCTAAGGTAGGAGTTAAATTCTTCAACTGTCATTTTAATAACAATTTAAACTAAGGTATTCCCAATTGCACCAAAAAGGCTTAAATTTTAAGCGACCCATAGACAAAAAATGCAAGTCGAAACAACAATGCATAGTAATTCATTTGACATTTTATGTCGACGTAACATTATCAATTTAAGAAACGCTTAAAATTTAAGTTATGTTGTTGCAAGTGGCCTTTAGGACCATAATTTTTATGTACTTTAACGATTTTAACGTTTTATATTGTCTGGGTGAAAGATAGCACTAAAATGAAAATTAATTATAAACATTGCACAAAAAAAGATTATCTTTAATAGTATTCACCATTCACTATTAATATGATTTGATTACAACAAAGAAAATGTTCCAAAAATAAATATAACAATATATTTATAATTTTAATATTTAAATTCATTAACTTCGTAATGCATACTTCGCATATGCGTTAATTAATCTATATGCCAAATCTTGGCCAAAATATACGTGTTTGAGACGCGATTTTTATATTAGATTATCTTTAATAGTATTCACCATTCACTATTAATATGATTTGATTACAACAAAGAAAATGTTCCAAAAATAATTATAACAATATATTTATAATTTTAATATTTAAATTCATTAACTTCGTAATGCATACTTCGCATATGCGTTAATTAATCTATATGCCAAATCTCGGCCAAAATATACGTGTTTGAGACGCGATTTTTATATTAGATTACTGCTAATTATATACATCTAGTACAGTTACCTTTGGTAATAAATAAAATACATTAATTTTTTTTGTAGTTATTCTCAAAAATAAACCATTTCAAAATTTACTGTTTTCGTCGAAGTATATCTATGGATTTTTTTCTCAAATAACGATACACCATTAAAATGGTCTTCTGATGGGGTAACTTTTGTCAAATTTACCCAAATCATAACTTATATTGCTTGAGATACCCATGCAAGGAGTATTTCAATAAATCTGTTTTCCAATGTTAGTCGTGAATGTCACGGATTCTTGGGTTCAGCCTGTGTACTTACTTAATGTTTACATTCATTAATGTATTTTTTTAAAAAAAACCTTCATTCATAACCATTTTGTTTTATTAATAATATTTTGAATGGCCCAGAATAGGGGGCCCGGTAATCCAAATCGCCACATTCAGAAATATTTATGTCCCAGTCCGACACTGGGATCGCCCACTATGAGTGGGCATTATTTAGGCTTCTATTATTCTGTCGATTACATAATAATATATAGTGCGACATATTCTAAAATGTTTATATTATATAGTACTATAACTTCCACATGATTTTCAATTCTATGAAGTTTACGTCTCTTTGCTATATTATTTTCCATGGAATTGTCTGTATATTTAATTATTCTTCAAATAATAATAGTATTTATTAAAGGAATAAACAAATAATCATAATAATAATAATAATAATAATAATAATAATAATAATAATAATAATGTTGTTACTTTTACTTTAAGTTTGGTACTTTATGCAGCTACTTTAAAGCATTCAATACACATGCGCAGATTTGATTTTTCTGGCATATAGTCGCAAATGTAAATAGATAAATATATCCTGTTAAAATGGACAAAAATGTAGTAATTTGTGAATACAAAAATATTATTACATAGTAAGTAAATATACTAACCAGTTTCATTTAATACAGACGCTATACTTTTCCAAACATTCTTTTTGGCCACGTTATCCTTGAATAAAATATCTGTTTTATCATATAAGTGGGGATATTTTTGAATTAAATCTTATAATATACAATCTTGTTCTTTACTGATTTTTCGTTTGCATAACCTGAAACCTACACACAAAAACAAATACACGACATGCTGACGTTTTGTGTGTCTTAAGTTGAATGATGGTCAACTTAAGGTCTTAAAGTAAAATTAAAAGTGTTCACATAAAGCAGTACATATATTAACACATATTTAACTTTCCTAAAGTAAAGTAGGCTGCATAAATCCACCTTTACCGAAATAAACGAACAATTTAAATCTCTGGAGTCTCACAGACTCCACACTACCACAGTAGAGTTAAAGTTAGAACATACCTAATATGAATAACGGAAGGAGATTACTATTATTGAGACGCATACGCATATTCTGCGTTACTGCCAATGCTAGTTCAGCCGGCTGATGTCGTTATGACGTCACAAGCGGCGGACGCATTGTTTAAAACTCTTATAATTCTTCTATAGCAATATTCAGTTTGAAAATTTGTTCTTAGAATTTTTCATTCTACAATTTTGACGTTTGATTTACAACCCCCCCCCCCTAAATAAATTCTTCTTTGCAATTGCAACTGCTCTTCATTTTGTGTTTCCAAACCATTATCCTATATTTTCCTGCTTAGTAGTGCAGTGCCCAAAATTTTTGTCTTCATCCATTATAATGACTTTATTGTTTGAAAATTGTCGACGACTAAAGTTAAGGTTTCGTTGGCGCTGCCAGCAGTGCCAGCGTCAACAGTCGGCAATTGCGGTCATAAGCTACGGTGAAAATGGATTCTGATATTTCTTTGCTGCATGAGGAGAATAACATTTTAGAAAATATTGTAAGAAGAACAAAGCCGTCTGCCGTCTGATTCAGGGGCGTAAACTACGTGGGTGCACGGACGCACATGCACCCACAGAAAGTAAAAGTGTGGGTGCACAGCACCCACAATAATTTCGCTCTAACATTTCTATTACATTTCATACATTGTAAAAATGAGTTGTCAATCTTTTGTTTTGTTTAAGAGTAAGCTGACATTATTTAATCGTGTCATGATAATGGCAGTAAAATACTACTATTAAGCCGAACAAACGCATATGTTAATAATTATACATAGGATATTGCGAAGAAAATTATTGGCAACTTATAAACAAATGTTACTGTCAGAAAAAAATAGTTGTTTGACATTTGGATAGATTGCTAGACGAAATTTATTTTAAAAATTGCACTGTGCACTGTCACTCATATTTAATTTTTTTCTGCCTAAACCGTTACAGATATCACAACTTACGCAGAGACAGAAAAGTTTACCATTGAATGTATCATTGTCGTGACACCTAAGTTTCATTCAAATCGAACAAAGCGTTCTGTCATTATAGGCAAAAAAAATTTTTTACTAAACGGTACACTTTCGGTTTTTCGGATATTAATAATAATAATAATAATCTTTATTTGATACAAGTTACAAAACTTTTCACAAAGGAAGATTGGTAATTAATCATAATCGTATATCAATCAATTCATATTAAAGAACCAAATCACAATCGAAAGATGCTTAGGTAATAATAATGATGAATGCAAAATATTATTAAAGTTTTATATACATATAAATAGCATCTAAAATGCTGACATAAGCATAACCAGTAATTGATTACATATAAAATAAAGAAAAACAGGTAAAGTAGTGCAAATACACTGCGTCTAAGCATCTAGCTAACTACTTTAACCGTAAGGGTAATGAAGATCCAATATACAAATAACTACGTGACTAGGGGCATTCCAACCACATAGTACAAAAAAGGAAAACAATGCAAAAAATGTTTTTCATGATATAAAATATAAAATAAATAAGAAAAATATTTGATCAAAACTTATTCGTTAAGAGAAAAACTTCTCAAAGCCAAGCATTTAATAGTGTAGTACACGACTTTGTTAATTTTATCAGTAGATAAATTTTGCAAGAGAGAATGAAAACTACTATTGTTCTCTTCTGCATCGTTTAGGTATAGGGCTAGGTAGTAATCACGATAAGGTTTATAGATCGGGCAGTCTATGAAGAAAGGTTGCAAATTTTCTGGTTTGTTTTCGGATATTAGTAAATTAGGTTAAATCGTGTTATTTTGGGCCCAGGAATCTGTGTTTAAGCCATGTCTACGTGTTTTAGAGATACATGTATATTAATATTAAGAGTATTATTATTTTATTTTTTGTAATAGATATTAATTTTATTTATGTTAAATGCATACATAATTTAATATATGTATAATAAAATGTTATTTTTATTGTATTATTTGCATTTTTAAAAACATATAGGTACTAGGTACCCATATTTAAAATAAAAATAGTGCACCCACAGCCAGAATAAAAAGTTTACGCCTCTGGTCTGATTTGTTTTCCAAAACAGGGAATAATGAGGATTTTATTCTTTGTTAATAAATAGTCAACTAAAAACGAATGACTTAAAATTTAGACAATTTTTTGTTAATATTTCACCTTCGTTATCAGTAAATTTGGGTGTCATTTTTTAACATAAGTACCGGCGGCCGCGGTCAGACTGCTCCTGAAGCGGTCGGGACGCTGCATTCTTTCTATATTCAACTTTTTTAAGAATAGAGGGGTGAGAAGGTATACCTTGTTCCATTTAAGCCATTCAGTATTGCAGAGCATAGGGAATAGTTTTGACTTCTCTGATTGGCTGAAATTGGAGACAAGAGACAAGTTTACCCAATGTAATTTCGCCTACTTCAAGTTTGCGCTGTTGCCAGCTCCATCTACTGAATGGAATAGAGTAGTTTAATCTTCCCACCATTCTATTCTTTAAAAAAATAGTATAGTCGTGCAGCTATAGTTTTTGAGCTTTTTTGTTTTTTTTTTGTATTTTAGGTTGTTTCTACCTAATTTTCGATTCACAGTCATGTGGTATGGGGTTTGATACACGAAATCTGGGCTTAGAAAACTAAAAGTATAACGGCCCGAGTTGACTGGACCTGGACGTGAATTTTATGAGTTCTAGTTTGCTAGAAAAATATATAAACATTTCGAAAAAAATTAATTAAGGAAAGAAACAGAACTAATTTTGAAAATAAGTAACTAACATATTTAATTGTAATATTATAATTATTATGCATCGAAATATATGAGTGGGCCTTGTTTATATTTTTATTATTTGATACAAATCAATTAATTTAATGTATTTATTTAGTACATTTCCATACAATATTTTATATATTTAATTTAATGACTGAATTAATGAAATTGCAAATTAATATAAATACCCAGAATTTATTGTGTATTTTGTTCGGTACATATTTGTAAAATTATTAAACATTTTTCTACATAAAACAATTTTACATTAATAATTAAATTATTTACATGATAATAATGATAATGGGTAAAAGACTGTGTACCACATTGCAAATAGTAGGCAGTTTGCGAACCTTAGTTACGTATAACGTAACGTGACGTACAGTTTGATATTGTCGCGTTACCTTAGAAATAGTTTGCAAAGCTTATTTTATTTCAAATCGTGACTTAAATAACTGGTAATACTGTACAGTTGAAATGTAGAAAAAGAATTATGGCAACTTCAACTCAAAATAGCGTACACGTTAACGTTACTTGAAACACCGAATGCGCATGTGTACTAGTAAGGTTCACGTTAAATCAGAGATATAGAGGTGGGGAGAATGATCATGTAACCTGCGCGAGAATACAAGAATATAAGGACGCCATTTTGCAGATATAGAGGCGGCAATTTTAAATGAAGAATTAACAAAATAATTAAGAAATTAATTTATTTGCATTTTAACATACTTTTGCAGGAATACACAGGCGGTAATTTTAAATTTAGGGTTTCAGAACAATGTAATTATGAAATAATGTTGATAAATTTATTGATATTTAACAGACATACATACATATTAAATAATACCTAGCAACTTCTGGTGGTGAAATAATATTAATTTATTTAATTCTCTCCTTACTAATTTCCCTTGTATAACCTCTGTATATCTTTTTGAGAGATTAAAAAACCTAATTCTAGTATAACAATAAATAATATCTTTTACTAAAATAAAACCACGATTTTGCTCTATCTGTGTATCTTTAAAAAAATAAAGAAATTAACTATCTATTAAAAAAATTATTTACAACTCAATTTGGTTTACTACTTACATGTAAAAATAAATTCCTTCTGGCTTAAATCTTCTATTATTAGAACATCTTGGCATTAAACACGACGACATATTAAAAAATTTAACGTTTCAAACAACACAAGCAAATAAAATAGTAATAAAAAGATAGTGCTGACCAGCTGACCGCCTGTTTACAAAGCAAGTTGACAGATATCTGCAAAATGGCTACCTCCAGTTTGTACATCGAAAATTGGATGCGCAGTCGTCGAAGCGCTTTCTCCCCACCTCTATATCTCTGCGTTAAATAAATAAGGGGACACCTTGTGGACGATGGAATAGCGAGCGTTTAACGCCAGACGTTGTGTGTGAGGTTATGTTTCGGTGAAACGTTCGGCTGTAATTTCGTTTGTGTTGCTTTTAGCGTTAACGTTAACGTTAGTACACTAATGAGATGCAGTAAACATTGAAATTGAAAATCTCTTATTTTTAAAATAAAGTGTTTTCTACATAACACTAACGTTTACGTTTTTTCATCGTAGAAGTTGCACAAACTCCCTATTTTCTGAATTGTACTGTTATACGTTATACGTATCTCAGGTTCGCTAACTGCCTGTTAAAGTTGGATATGTGATATGTTTTGCATCATGCAACCCGGACAATAAAATTAATTATCGAACGAGGGCCGCGCTAAAATTATTGAGAATAAAAATATCAGGTAGGTCTTTGGAAAACAAAATTTGGATTATAATAAATATTAAACAGTTTACGGAAGTTAAATTAGATAGAACTACTTGTGATTAGTTAATCATTAGTTAATAATTTATAATTTGACAATTACTGAAAGCTGTGTATAAACCAGATTGGTACTCCCAGCAATGGGTAATGCCGTAATGATGTATTTTTATACTTTTTTAATTTTTTAAGTCAGCTTGAAATTAATTAGACAGTCATATGTCTGCTAATTAGTTTGACAGCTTTGGCAGTTTTTAAGACACCAGAAATTATTTTGACAGTTTTGACATATTTTATGGGCCAGTTTTTCAAACTCTGGTTAAAATGTTAACCATGATTAAATAAACAATATTACATCGATTTGCAATCATACATCTGTCATTTAACAATTCATTTCGTTTCAATATTCTTTATAGTATAATCATGGTTAAAATTTTAACCAAAGATTGAAAAACTGGCCCTGAGTCTCCCAAAAATTAATTTCAGAGCATTTCTAAAGGGAATTGGTTGGAAGCTTTTGAGAAGTAGAAGGAAAGAATGGTGAAGTGTATTATTCTTGATGGAAACTACTTTGAATGTATAGTTCATAATTAAAATAAAATTCTAAAAAACATAAACGTTTATTAAATATATAAACGAAGACGGATTTGTGAAAAATTCACGGACCCCAGCGGGATTTTTCACAAATCCGTCTTCGTTTATATATTTAATATATTTGATGGTAACTTTAAGTTACAGAAATTTCACTGTTGAATAGGGTATTCTCTCATATTTTTTTTATTTATTGTTCTTAAAGAACATTTATATCTAAAAGTATCTGTGAAAACCCGAGTAAAAAATTCCTGGTAATAAACGAGATACTAATTTTTAAAATTTCATTTTCTTGTGTCACGTGATAGTGACGTACTAGTTGTACAGTACCAGCGGTGTGCTGTCAGTGGTTCATGCGGCGTCTTATCACATTCGAACATGGAGTAGGGATTTCAACTGGTCTCCCATTGGAAGGTCATCTAGTACATCAGCAAAATTGAAATGCTTTATATCTTTTGTAACAATCAATTTATATTATGATTTTTTGTTTTTTCCCTGTTGTTTACCTATCAACACTAATATTTTTAACAATTTTTTAATATTAGTAATCCTCAGAGAATACCCTATTACACCAAAACAGTCTTCTCTCATACATAAACGTTTATGTTTGTTACGGCTAAACACGTTAGTTCGGTTAATAACGAATATAAATATAAGTTACATAAATGTCGTGCTGATTCCCGTAATTTCTCGGTTATTTATGTTATTAATCGACTTATATCTTTAACCATAACATGTCTTATTTTCAGTCATCAAATTTTTATTGAATCAATATGAAAGACAAAAAAAAACAATTTTAATACAAAATTTACCTAAATACAGGGTGTAAATGAAACAAGTGCATTAAATTTAACCAGTAATGTAACTCGTCGAGAGCAACAATTTTTCTTAATAATTTTTTTTTTCTAAATATTCTAGTTTTTGAGTTAAAATTCTTTAAAGATTTGTTTAAAATTTCGTTACCCGCCACTGGCAAGATCTCTGCTGCCCTCAGCTATCTGAATCAAAGTCCGATGTACACAGCACAAAAATTGTCGGGTGGTGGTTGTATACTTGTAGACACATTAATTAATAAACGATCAACGGAAAACATATTTATTATTAATAAATTCGTAATAGTACAATTTTTATTATTTTTGTTATTCTTTCGGGTTTGTGCTAACCCACTAAGTGGGAAATGCGTGATTTTATGTATGTATGTATTTAAAATAAAGAAATTGAAAATTTGGATAACAAAATTATAAAATTGTGTAGTAATGTAGGTTTCTGAACTTGGGTGAATAGAGAGTGGAATAGAGTAAGAGCGTGGGAAGAGCATACTAGTTATGGAGGTTATGAAATGAATTTTCGTGTGTCAAGGTGTCAACACAGCAAATCATAATAGTTTACATACGTTATTCAAAAAATGTAAGTACATACTTATATCCATTTAAACGAAGTGGGAATATATATGAGGACCAATGACTCGTCAATTTATTCCCGCCCAAACAATTAATGATTTTTTTGTTGAAAATTGTGTTTCCTTCTTACAGTATAAGGATTTTTGTGACCAGATAAGCGTATTGTGCATTATTAAAGACACTTTCTCTAATATATCCAGTCCTATCAGTGAACAATACAACTCATTCGCAAAATTGAAATGCTGGAAACAATGAAATTTTTGCACATGGTATGGAAGTAACTGTTGCTCTTTTAAAATATTCCAAATTGTCATATGTGACACATCAAACTGTGATAATCTCGAAGATATTGTATGTGATACAACATAAATTTACGAATATTACGAAGAGGATGATTTTCGTGTAACTTCGTTGACCTTGAGAACTTCACCATAGGTAATTACAATGTCTGTGTATCCGCTAATCATAAACATAAGCATTTTGCCAGAATTTTACCTTAGAAACAATTTTATTACTAATGTTAAAATTTAATTGCAACAACTGACAGGACTGTCAATTACTAAAACAATTTTTTTTTATAGGTATTGCTACCGCATTCAATTATTACAAAAATATTTGGAACGACTCGTCAATTTACATTATGGTAAAAATGCTAAAAAAATATACGATTTCGAGAAAAAGTTATTAAGAAATATTGTTGCTCTCGACGAGTTATATTACTGGTTAAATTTAATGCACTTATTTCATTTACACCCTGTATATAAAATTATAAATATTTTGTCTACCTAAAATGCCAATAGATTAACAATGTAATACAGTTAATAAATTTTCATTAAATACACATATGAGAAAAAAGAAACCAATAATAAATACAATTAGAGATGAATTAAGTTTTTATTGAAGAGTCACAGACGCGATGAAATTGCTGTCGAGATAAAAATAAATCGCTTCAATTTTATTTGTACCAGTCGGTTGCTTGTAATTCTGTTTTAAATGGAACTGTCATGGTGGATATATGCCACTGGACGAATGCCTGGCAACGCAGGTATTCCCATCGTTCCGGGAACAATACAATCGAAAACAATTGGCGTGAAGCCACACGTACTGTGAACTTTAATAATAAACGGAAGAACTATCTAATCACTTACGAATCAGGCTTTCCTTTGAATATCATTATCGTAATCTCGCCTATTCATTATCCGAACACGTATGGAGTTTAACTACTTCTGAGGAAAAATTATGGTGTGGTCGCTACGTGATGTTACCATAAAATGCTCGTAAACAATAAAAATTGACAGTAACGTTTGTTTACTAACTTTATGATTTATGAAACCAGGTAACATGTTGGGAAATAAAATCATAAAAAATAATGACGTGTTTAATATTTCTTTTTTTAATTTAAAGACTAATGCAAGACCGATGTACGTATATCTTCTTCCAGTGGCGTAGCTAAACCTTACTTTGGAGAAGGGGCATAATTTTTAAGATAATAAGATGGAAATTCGTAGTTTTTCATATTTTCTTTGTAAGATGAAGGTATTCTTAGATTTTCTTAATTATGTGTACTTAAATCCCAGAATTTATTAAATTAAGTATTTTTTACAATTTTTCATT
This sequence comes from Harpalus rubripes, assembly GCA_963082715.1. Classification (NCBI taxonomy): domain Eukaryota; kingdom Metazoa; phylum Arthropoda; class Insecta; order Coleoptera; family Carabidae; genus Harpalus; species Harpalus rubripes. The sequence goes on from OY720451.1 coordinate 19,159,527, forward strand.
TCATTAATTTTATTTATTAATGTTGAATTTTCAACTTGAAAAATTTAATTAATTCCGAAATATACCGTTATATTATTTTGTGTAATTTTTTGGGTTAGCTTTTGCTATTTTGATTTGTATTTAGATATAATTAATTCTATTTTTGGTTCGAAAATTTGATAGCGAAACAGTTGATTTTTTAAAGTACGTATAGTTGTGAGTGAAAATATGGAGTGAACCAGAAAACATTTTTTATAGTTTAACAATTTTAGCAGTATTCAAGTTAGACTGAAGTTGACAGCTTTTAATTTTCCTAGTTCCAGTAATTAGTGTAAGAGCTTTGGCAGTTTTTAATTAACCAGATATTAATTTCATATTTTTGACGTCCCAGTTTGAAAGCATTCTAAAAAGATTGGTTTGGAGCTTTTAAGCCAATTACTTTGAACATATTTAAAATAAAATTCTAAAAAATATGAACCATGTATCTTATTATCCATCATTCTAGCGTGACCCTCACGCAAAATTAATCGTTTTTACCTCCCGCTACCCTTGGTAAGGGAGGTATAGGGATCGTGCTAAAAAACGCATATCGAGATTTTGGTAAATGATAACGTTTTAAGGTCCCTAGAATCCAATTTTAACATTTTCACGATGATGTCTGTGTGTATGTGTGTATGGATCCTCCCCACTCTAACTCAAATACTATCATTCAGAAAATTTTGAAACCTTGTATTTCGAACTTTTTCTATAATGGAAAGAACCCATTAGATTATGATGTAAATCGGATAACCGGAAATGGTACTTTACTAGAAGCTCAAAATAGTTTTTCTTCGAAAAAAACAAAAAACATATTATCCGTCATGTTAATACTCAAGTAGGATCAAAGTGATTTTAGGTTACATCCGCGAAATTAGATTTCACGGTCTGTATTGCGTTTGCGAAATGTTTAGATCGTGTCCGGTTGCAGAAGAAACTACTTTATAACGTAATTAAACATTATCTTCGTTTCACGGTTAAAATTAATATCCTATACATTTTTTAAACGGCATTACGTTGTAAATCCATATTTCATTTATAAAATCTGCGTGAAATTTCATAGTTAAGCTTAGTAAAATCAAATTGTTCAACTTTTTTAGTTAACCGGATGTGGTAATTTATCTGATATCGTGATTTATATATTTTATATTATTTGTATAACTTTATTTATCGATTGACATAAACTTATTTATAAAATATGTAGATAGAATATTATTTGAAAATAAAAGTTTCTGAGATAATGGATATTGACTTTTGAAATATTAACTAATTATTATTAAAAAATATAAATAGAACTTATGATAATATGAAATTCATATTTACATATTGAGTTTCATAGAAAACAAATTCATTTATATATTGTACTAATGTGACTTCTGTAATGCACTTTAAATAATTACTTTGAATATACATGAGATAAACAATCTCTGCGGAGTCTCCGATATAAATTTATTATCGTTATTGAAATCTATCTAAAACAGATTCTCACACTCAACTATAGATTCATGTTATACAAATGATATATTGATTTTGCCCAAGAAATCGACTGACTTATTTTTATCTCCCATCATACACCGTAGGTAAAGAGGTGACGTAATCGTGCCAAAAATTCGATGGTGAGCTTTCAGTAAATAAGCACGAATTAGGGTCCCCACAACACGTTTTTACTATTTTTACGATTATATGTGTGTGTGTGCGTGCGTGTGCGTGTGCGTGTGCGTGTGCGTGTGCGTGTGCGTGTGCGTGTGCGTGTGCGTGTGCGTGTGTGTGTGTGTGTGTGTGTGTGTGTGTGTGTGTGTGTGACGGTTTTTCGTCCACGATAACTCTTACAACAAACTTCCGAAAAATTATATTTTCTGTATTTAAGCTTTCTACATTCATATAAAGAGTTGATTAGATTTTGGGTAAAATTGGACGGTCGGAAGTGATACTTTACGTGAAGTCCATAACAGTTTTTAATGAAAAATTATATTAAAATATAATCCAAAACTTTTAAATTTTAGTATTTAAGACTTGCCTATCAAGGGAAATAACATTATATTTTGGCTAAAATTAATAAACCGGAAGTAATAGTTTACTTGAAGCTCTGAACAGATTTTCGTGAAAAATATATTACGACATGTTCAAAACTTTTTAAATTCAGTATTTAAGACTTTTATTTGAAAGGGAACAACATATTAGATTCTGGATAAAATTGATAAACCGGAAGTGATAGTTTACTTGAAGCTCTGAACAGATTTTCGTGAAAAATATATAATGATATATTCCAAAACTTTTCAAATTTGGTATTTAAGACTTTTATATGAAAGGGAGCAACATATTAGATTTTGGGTAAAATTGATAAACCGGAAGTGATATTTTATTTGAAGCTTTGAACATATTTTCGTGAAAAATATGTTGATATAATCCAAAACTTTTCATATTTGCTATATAAGACTTTTATATTAATGAGAACAACATATTAGATTTTTTTCTACAGAAAGCTATAAACAGATTTTCTTGAAAAAATATATTAAAACATGCTCCAAAACTTATCAAATTTGGTATTTAAAACTCGTGTATAATTTGAAACAATATATTAGATTTTGACTATACTTATATGATAAACCGGAAATGGTACTTAATTTGGAGCTCTTAACAGATTTTCGAGGAAAACAATAAAATATGATCCAAAATTTCGTATTACAGACTTTTCTATTTATTGGAACAACAAATTAGATTTTGTTTATAAACGATCAATCAGAAATGATACTTTACTTAAAGCTCATTGCTATTTTAAACATGAAATTGACGGGAAGTTACGTGCTGGCCACATCATTTTTTTATTTATATTTTATATTTAACGGTATTAAAAAAGTATATACATTTCTTCTAATTAGAATATGTGTGAGTCACATCATTAGTAATGGAAATAGTGATGCACACGAGACGAGACGTGCCGAGACGAGGCAAGACAAGAAATATAAAATATCGATCTCACCTCGTTTTCAGCAGTGTAAACTCGACCTCTCTCTCCCGTTCACTTACATATCGAAAATGTAGTAACAAACCCAAAATTCATCATTTTATTCAAACCAATTATTCAGAAAAATAAATTAAAAATAAATAAATGATCCCACTGATCCATCATCAATCATCATTATTGAAATTTGGGTACATTATACCGGGTGTTGTCGCCGAGGTTTGAACATAGGAGTTTAACATGGGATTTTAGTTTTTAGCAATTTCCTGCTCTCCTATTCATTTTACGACATAAACTGTAGGGTGTAAAGTTGTTCAGAATATGTTACATACAAAATTGTTTTTACATTTTTCATTGTTTCTAGTTTCTTCACAAAGCCGGTTTCACATTTTTTAAAAAAGTATTTTAGATGAAAGTTTATGCAATATTTTTCATAGTAACATAAAAAATAATAATTTATTATTTTCGTAAATAATTAAGTAGGAAAATCTGCGCCAGAAAGTCATGAAAAACAACCCCCCACTCCTGTGACGACGGAGCACATACAGTACGTCATTCATAGCCATATACCTATTAGACTACTCTAGTGCTAATGCTCGTATCTTTCCCATAAGAGTAGGTGAAGGAAACACTGTGAAATGGAAATATCATTTCTGCATAAGTCTATCTCACACAAACACCCAACCTGGAATTATGCGCAACCTGGTACATCTTGACTACTATTGGCTAACGCTGACAGCTGTCGCAGCGAGCACATGGTTTGACGTTTGATTTCATTTCTGATTGTACATGTACTTCGAAGCATTTGTGCTTTTGTGTCAAGGCGAGGGTAAGAGCAGTAATAGATAAATAACTTTTCATAAACTTTTCTAAATTATAGTTTTAATATTCATATTTTAATTCTGTTTATCTATTTAAGTCAAAATTCAGTTTAGAAATTCTTTTCGTATTATGATAGTCACGACATTTATTTGTTGATCATTAAGTTTAGAAATTATTATGTAGGTGCGTGACTTTGAATGCCCTAGCCTATGCACCCTGTACCCCTAAGATAATCCTGTCCTGAAGATAGTGTTTTGGATAGTCGAATTTAGATACTCAGCGAGTAAACATGTAAGAGTCTAGATGAGTTTGTCGCATCGGGAAGACGTTAGTTGACGGAATGTAGTGTCTTTTAGTTTTGGGGCGACGCCCGCCCTCTAGGTTACGGAATGTAACAGTTTAGTACTTGCTTAGTTGTGTTAATCACATGTAAAAAAACTTTAGTTAATTAGTTAAAACATTTATTTAATCAGTAAATATATATCAGTAGTATTCATGTCGTAATGTAAGTGTTCATCCAGTGTAAGTTAAGTGTATGTGTCTCACGAAATCCTTGCTACTAAGTCATGGACGCTAACCATTCAAGCGTACACCAGTCAATTAGTGTGTCATCGCTGGAGTAAGAAGAATAAGTAAACAGTAATCATCAGTAAGCAAGAGGAGTAAGAAGTAGTAGTAGTCATCATCCTCTTCAGTCAGCTCACCTTAGAAGACCCCCCTCGTGTTACACTTTGATAGAAAAGAAAGCATATTAATAATTAACATAAAAAATCGGAAGTGCCTCTTATATCCCTTAAAGGATATGGTATTTATTTAGTTTTTTTTAATTTTATAAATAGTTAAAACAACGCATGATTATTAATGTGTTTCAGCAATGCAGGGGCGTCACTAGGTACTTTTAACAGGGAGGGCGCAACAGGGCGCACCTTTAGAACGAAATAATTTTTGACAGTCTGATTCTTCATTTAAATTTAAACATAAAATTATTTATTTTGGAAGATTTTCAGATGTAATGAAGCGAACACAAATACTTATCTGTTCTTCTGCATGTCCCGAGGATCATCTACTATTATTGCAAAGTAATCACAATTATTAATTTCCGGAGTTATTTTGCGTATTATACATTTTGCACTACTCTCTATAACATGATTTTGTGACATAGTGAACAATAATGTGCATTTTGAGGAACAATGTAATTCTGGAGAAAGGGATCAAATTTTTTAATAACTAGAGTCTATAAAATTGGCCTTATTTGTTGAATTTTTTGTTTCATTATGTCCTTGCAGTGGGATAGCCTTAAATAATTTCATCTCTTTTATAGCCTGAATGGTGCCTCATTTTGATTTCTTATAGTACCTTTCTTAAGAGGAAAGGTTACCCCTGTATAAAATATGAAGCGAAAACAATTAATTGTTTCGAACTATTAACATTTTAAAAAACTCAACACACGACACGCATACTTCCGATATTAACCTGAATTAAAAAAAATATTATTGAAATCTATTAGTATTTGACTTTGATTTTAATGGCAAAACGAGAAAAGTCCAGTATTAATAGATTTCAATAATTTTTATTTTAAAATGCAGGTTAGTATCAGAAGGATGCTTGTCGTGTGTTGAATTTTTTAATGCGTTAATAGTTCTAATACAGGAATAATTTATTTGAATTTTCGCTTCATGTTTTAGAGCAGCGGTAACCTTTCCTCTTCGGCTAAAGTCGTAGGTACGTAATCGTCTCGCTGCTTATTGCAGATAAATAAGTGCATAATAAAATAGTAAAAAAATCAGTTTGATTTTTAATAATTTATTTAAATAAAAACACGGAAAGGGGGCGCAAAATTAAACAGGGAGGGTGCAAGCCCGCTCAGAAATGGTTCAAATTTTTAAGACTAGAATGTTTTATTATTATTTATTATTACTAGTAAATAGTAGGTACATTAATTAATTATTGCTAAAATTTAAAATTTCTCGCCCTAGTCGTCAATAATCAGAAGTCACATTAGCCGTGTTCCTTCGGGCTGTGATTCGCATTCTAAATGATAAAAGTGATCATGATGTCGTCGTTAGCCAATAGTAGTTCATCACCCTCAAACCGTAGCTCCAGCTAGACTTTTATAAATTGTGACTGATTATAATTATTTTATTAATCTAATGTTATATTTATTTCTTACATTTGATTATATTTTGTGTGATGTCCATTTTATCAATATTTATATATGACTTCAACTGTAAGTATTTTGGTTTTTGTTGGTTTAAAATAGTACTCTGTATATGTGAAATATATTTATAGAGCCCTGAAGAAGATAGTAGTACTATCGAAACGTCGGCGTAGTTGAAAATAAAAAAATAATTGACTGCAGTTCCGAATATTTTTTTCAACCTTAATAGTAGTCAAGGTTTACGAGTATGCGCATAATTCCAGGTTGGGTGCTTGTGTGAGATAGACTTATACAGCAATGATATTTCCATTTCACATTGTTGGCTTCAATAAAAGCAAAGGATCCGCAATATATTTAATTAATAGGTATATGTTCATAGCCAATAGGAAAACAGTTTACGCTATTAAAAAAAAAAGTAGGCGATAACTTGTCACAAGTTAAACTGTATGTGCACTGACGTCACATTCTGTTTCAGATACCGTGACTTTTTCAAAATATTACACAATTTCAATAAATAATTGTAAAATATCCAATGGATATTTCGTGATATTTTCAAATTTAGCCTCTTTAAAGAACAATATTTTAAAATTTAGTACTGAGAAGACTTATAAAAATTCTTGCAACAGCCCTATTTTGAAAAGAAATTTCAGTATATTAGAAGCAATAGCCATGACACCTGTTTTCTTTTTTCTAGTTTTTATAAATTATTTAGAAAAGTCAAAACATTAATTTGACTTATGAAAAAGAAATTCCGTATTCTTTTGTAACTATTTCCATCATAATATTCCTTAACAAAGATATGTTCCTCATTTCATTCATTTTTTAATTTATTTCTTTCCCATAAATCAAATTGACGTTTATAAGTAATTTATGAAAACCAGAAAAAGAGAAAATAAGTGTCATGGATATAGTTACTAATAAACCAAAATTTTGAAATTTGTTTTTAAAATTGTGAAAAAATTAGAAACATAATAAAAAATCTGATGTGGCCAGCACATTACCTTCCGTCAGTTCTATGTATTTTGTAAAAATTTCATACAGAAAATTCCTTGCTAAAGATTATATTTCTTGTACTTTACCTTTCGGCAGTTGCATGTATTTTATGTAAATTCCATACAGAAAATTTATAGCAAAAGATCCTATATTTCCAGTAAAATTATAAGACAAACACACTATGTCAATTTCACTTGACACTGACATCTTCCAATCAAAATTTTCTTAATATAGTAGCTGTTTCCATAGCTATGGCTACTTTAAGAAATTTAATTTCTTCATAATTTTTTAACTCTATATCCATTTAATATTAAGTATAAAATGCAGTCAAATCGTATAGAGAATAAAATATTCTTTAATATTTATAATAACATTAAATGTGAAAAAATGATATTTAACATAGTTTTTTCAAGAAAAACTGTTAAAATCTTCAAATCAGGGTACTTTCGGTTGAACAATTCTAACCAAAATCTAATCAGCTCTTCACATGGATGTAACGAAGAGAAATACGAAAGAATTATAATTTTTAGAATTGTAGTATGGAAGTTATCGTAGACGAAAATTTTGTTACACACACACACACACGCACGTACGCACGCACGCACACGCACGCACGCACACACACACACACACACACACACACACACACACACACACACACACACACACACATCATCGTAAAAATAGTAAAATCTTATTCTAGGGACCCTAAAACGTGCTTATTCATCAAAAACTCAACACCGAATTTTTTGGCCAAAGACAATATCTTCCTTACTTAAAGGTGACGGAAGGTAAAAATGTAAATACAGTTTTGGATACAACTTTTAATTCTGTACAACTTTACACTGTACAGTAAAATTAATAGGAGAGTAGGAAATTGCAGAAAAATTAAAATCCACTTGTAAAATCCCAATGTTCGCGTCAACAGCCTGTATAAATGAATGGGTAAACCTAGCAACAAATAAATGCACCAAATTAAATGTTGTCATTTAAGAATAATATCTAATAAAATTTGTTGATATTACTTGACTGATGATTGTAGGGATGATGAGAAATAATTGAATATGCAGTCGTGGTAAACAGTGTTTATGAAATAGTAATTTAATTAACTTTATTTATGTAGAAAATGATAATCTTCTGGTCGCATGCCTGAGTGTCTAGTAAAAAAAATGTTAGTTACTGCATGGTTGGTTGTTTCTAATTCAGATATACAACTTTATTTGAAATTCAACTGTAATTGCTAAAATTATTTCTCCGAAGCTTGGAAATAATTATTACCAGTAAATGTCGTTTTGACGATCCAAATTATTCCGATTTAATTAAGCAATTAATTCGATTTTGTTGAAAATAAATTTACAATTCAATTAAATTAATTTGCTATTGTGTTGAAAACTAATTTTAGTTTCTCCTGCTGAAGTTTTGAGTGGATTAGGTGTATGTATATAATGTGGGCGTAAGCCGTAAGCTAAAGGATTAATCTCTAAACTAATAATCCGAGAACACTAATGAGAAAATAATTTAATTTCCATTTATATTAAAATTAAATATTTGTCCTCAGGTCTGGAAATAACATTTCCTATGAAAACAAAGAAAAAACGTTAAATTAATGAAATATTCATAGCTATTTTTTAAAGTAATTCTATAATAACCCATTAAATTTTATCTACTATTATTTATTATTAACCAAAATATATACAGAACGAGCTTGCGCTGTCGTTATTTTAAAAACTATTCAATATTATTTTACGAAATCTGGTATATATGGGTTTGCCGACATGCCCGTTTCAATTAAAATATTTTCAAAACAGCATTTCCGGTTTAACCGGAAGTAGACTGTAACTTTCTTATTTTAAATGGAATGCTATATTTTTTATGTTACCGTTGAATTCAGCAGAAAATTTTACATATGAAACGATAAAAAAATTTACTCTTGCTTAACCACTTTCAGTATAATTCAGCTTTTTTTTGATTTTTTTGACTAAAAACGGCCACTTCTTTATCACTCTATATCTCGAGAACGGAATCGAATTTCTATAATCTGTAAAAACAGTTTTATAAAGAAAGCTTTTGTTTACAATAATGCAAGTTAAAAATCTACTATTTTTGAAAATTGTAATTTTTACGTGAACGTAAAGTTGCAGTTCACAAAACTCAAAAAACTCAATTTTTTAAATGAAATAAATAAATATCTGATATGGGCACCACACGACTTCCTTGTACACAAGACCAATATGAAGTATAGACCCAAGTATAAAATTGCACGTATTTGACGTAATTTGCCATTAGCATCTATTTTTTATTTTTTTGTGATTTTTTGTCCTAATCCATAGCAAGCTTCATTCAAAAACCAAACAGTATATAAGTTTTAAATTTACATATCTCGCTTATACATGGGCTAATTTAATAATACTTGATATGCTACACGCAGAATTTAATTTTCTAAAACTTTTATTTGAAGCATTTATTTCTAAAATCAAAATGAAACCATTTTATTGAAGAAAAACTGTTAACAACTTCAGGTAATATGTCACTTCCGGTTAGCCTGTTTTAACCAAAATCTACTATGTTATTCCAATTGACATAAAAGTCTTATATACCAAATTTGAAAACTTTTGGATTATATTTTAAAATAGTTTTTCATTAAAATCTATTATAGGCTTTAAATAAAGTACCATTTCTAGAAATTATGTAATGACCAAAAAGGGAGGTGCACAACTAGATGTTATAGCAGTCCTAAATACAAAATTACAACTTTCTACGGCTTACCGTTTTTGAGTTATGCAAGATACGTACGCACGTACGTACGTACGTACAGACGTCACGACGAAATTAGTCAAAATGGATTCAGGGGTGGTCAAAATGAATATTTCCGTTGAAATCTGAAAACCGAAATTTTTCGCGATTACAATACTTCCTTTACTTCGTACAAGGAAGTAATGAGATGCTTCATTTAAAAAATTGAGTTTTTTGAATTTTGGGATCTGCATATACAGTGATAAAGTAGTGGCCGTTTTTAGATGAAAAATAAAAAAAAAAACTTGAATTAAGCCGGAAGTGGTTGAGCATGAGTCAAATTTTTTTATGGTTTCATATGTAAAATTTTCTGCTGAATTCAACGGTAAAATAAAAATAAAGCATTGAATTTAAAATAAGAAAGTTAAAGTCTACTTCCGGTTAAACCGGAAATACTACTGCTTTGAAAATATTTTAGCTGAAACGGGCATGTTGGAAAACTCCTAGTTACCAAATTTTGTAAAATAATATTGAATAGTTTTTAAAATAACGATAGCGTAAGCTCGTCCTGGTACACCTGTATATATATATATATATATATATATATATATATATATATATATATATATATATATATATATATATACAGGGTGTCCCATAACTTCAGGTACATATTAGAAGGGCATATAGTTCTTAATGTCCTGATTACGGAACAAAAAGAATTTTTTCAAAATTCCGAAATTAGTTTTTGAGGTTTTTGAAGGAAACAGTTTTGGGACACTGGTTGAATAGGTAGTTTTAATATTAAATATTACGTTGTATTATGTCTAATTAATAAGAAATGTTTGCATAATACAATCATTTCATTAGGTTTCTAGTTGCTGAAAGAATTAGACAAGAGAATGCAATTCATCGGGCTTGTTCAATTTCTTTAATTCAACGTGCTGCATTATGTTTAGGTGTTAATGGAAATAATTTTGAACAGTTTTTGTAAAAATAAAGTAAATAATTTGATTTTTTTCATTACATACACATCTCCCAAACTTAATTGGTGTGACAAAGCTTTACGTAATTGCATAAATTAATTTCATTGTTAAATTATTTTATGTAATAGTTATAACTAATTTCACTATTCCAAATATTATAGTATCCAGGGGTACAAAAAATGTTCTTCTTAAGTGAACTACCCTTAATTATAGGAATTTTGAAAAAAATCTTTTTGTTCCGTAATCAGGACATTAAGAACTATATGCCCTTCTAATATGTACCTGAAGTTATGGGACACCCTGTATATGTATATATATATATATATATATATATATATATATATATATATATATATATATATACAGGCTGATGTTTTTCAAGGTGTACATAGGAGATTATCATGGGAAATCAGTTTTTTGCAAACCGTTGCGTCCCGTTTTAATTTAAGGCAATTGTTGTGGTGTCAATACAGAATAGGCTAATTGACATTGTCAGGAGACATTAACCTATTCTCACAAATAAAATGTCAAGTATTTGTTTATCTTCTTGTTCAAATTTGGTATGGCTATTGCTATTAATAAGAAAATGAATATATTTTGAAATTAATTTATGTGCCTAAAATATTGGATAGGGAAATTTTTTATCTTTGTATTGACACCAAGAACCATTGCCTTAAATTAAAACGTGGGGCAACAGTTCGTAGAAAACTAGTCTCCCATATTAATCTCCCTGAAAAAAATCACCCTGTATATACATATTTAGTTATATTAGCTTATAATTATTACAGTTAAGATATAACATTTAAAATGTTATAATACTGATGTCGGCGAAAGTAACAGGTTTATTTCTAGAGATACGTTTTATAATTTTACCCTATAAAGTATACACGGAGTCCATCAACCTCATAAAGAGTTTAATTGTCCGGGATTTCCAAAGTACGCTCTCTTTTATCTCGAATCGTTTTAATTTTATTTGAAACACCTTTGTGTCTTTTACGGTAAAATGTAATTACTTCTTGTAATTTCCTTATAGACTTTAAGAATGAAATATTAAGGCTGCCGTAATGCACTAGGCAACTTAGGCATTGCCTAGGGGCGGCATATTCGAAAGAGTGACATAAATCGAAAACTAAAAATATATACATTTTCAAACGTATTTTTGAGACAAAGTAGCATTTGTCTAATAGTGACCTGAAATTCTACCGATTTGCAAAATGGCTGAATATCCTTATTTTGCATTACGAATAAGTCTGGAGGAAACTCCGAAAGTGTATATTACACATAAATGTAAAACTTAAAATCTCAAAAATTGTACTCCGATTTTTATTTGTTTTCAGATTACAATGTCTTAGAGCGTTTTACAATCCTCTGGTTAAAATTTTAACTGTAAGTTAAATAAACAATATTAAATCGGATTATTACAGTTGGTTTCGTTTCAGTTTTGTTTATTTAACTGACAATTAAAATTTTAACCGGAGATTCTAAAACTTGCACTTAAATGCTTAACCTTAGTACCTAATACTTATTTATGTTATACTCTTGATTATGCCCGTGGTACATACGTTTTATTTTATTTTGGTTCTCAAACTTCAATGATTCTATAGGTTATTTTATATCCGTTATCGTTGTGCTAGTGTTGTGAATTTGTATTATTTTACTTACTCTTTGCTTTCTAAATAACTTGGTGTTGCTGTGGTTTAATATAAACAATTTTAATTTAGTGTCAAATGAAAATGACAGATAACGATTATTCCAAAGAAATATCGGATGAATTTGAAGCTGTACAAGGCAAGTTCCACAGCAGTCAAAAGACGTATAGTAGGTGGCGTTGTTCAAAAAATGTGATTTATCGAATTTGTTATGTTGTTTGATATTTATCCATAAACCAGATATTTAATATGTTTGAATAGCTGTTGCCTGGTAACTTTATAAACTCTCGGACAATAAAAGCCAAATTGCGCCCACTTTTGAGGGCGAATAACTAGTTTATGATTCCAAAATAAAATATGAAAAAAGACTGTATTGACTGTAACGCAACAGTGAAATTTCTGTAACTGTTAGTTACCATCAAATATATTAAATATATAAAAGAAGACGGATTTATGAAAAATTCACGAGCCTCCCAATTGGGAGGCCGTGGGTGGTTCGAATTCCGCTGTATCCATGGATCTCCAAATATTTTTTCACTCGTTTACCGGATTTATAGTAATGGAGGGCGATGATAAAGTGAATGCCAAAAATCTACTTTTTGTACTTTTTTAGTACATACGAGTATATGCACTGATACTAAATTTTCAAACCGCAAATTAATATTGCTTAAAGTTCCTGATATATTTGCGTTTAAACTTGACCCCCTTTTTTTGAGAAAATTATTATTAAATTGGCCATTTTCAGAGATTTCAGTTTTTTTGACTGTACAAGCTGAACTATTGGGACAAATTTTTTGAAAATTGGTAATCTTATAAAATGTTCCTGTAGAATAGAATGGTGAAGTCGCCGGGCTCGCATCTATATCTCCACCCTTTTTTGGGTCATCGTCATGTCATCACTTAATAATGGGTAATTTTTGTAATGGCCAAAAAGCGCGTGGCCTGTCAACTTTACTCGACGTTATCTGTAGTTCTCCTTGCTGTCAAAATGGGTTTCTCGGGCGCCAATCGAACGGCCGATAAGAAAGCATAGAAGAGGTGGTAAATCCGGTGAAGGACGCTCTTAAAGCGTCGCTGAAAAGAGTGACTTGAACGCCACAAGGGCTCGGGTAGCTTAGTAGACAGAATTCGGTTTTTGACAATGAAATCATAATGAATTTTAATATTTTATTAAAATATATTAAAAACGATAATAACAAAACAAATTAAAGTAGCAATCGCTAGCCTACTATATAGGATAATACAAATGAAACAGCGGTACTTGCAGGATTTGTTCATAAAAATAAATAGTCAACAATGAACGGGCAACAATGGCACACACCAAAGTTGAGAAAACAAAACGGTAACAGTGTTGTCACTCGACAACACTTCATCACCAATCGCGATTTCGAAACGGAGCCGTGTTGACACACACCAACACTCATTGACAATCGCGATTACATCAAGTAGTGGTAAATCCCACTGTGCGGAAACATCCGACTACGGCTGTGTCCGTAGCCGTACGATACACCTTCTGCACTCCTTCACGATCTGCCGGCACACACCAACAGCACTGAGTCAGAGGCAGCCAAGGTCCTAACAACTGCTCGCCCGGCACTCACCAGGTTCGCGGAAGACGGCACACACCCTCTCCAAGACTCGATGAAGAGCTAACGCTCTCCTGAGAGAGCACACATTCTCTGACTAAAACTGTCGCTTGGGTCCGTATTTATACCCCGAAAAACCGTTAAAAATACGAAAATAAGTTTAAATAAGATTCTAATCATCCTGCAAATACTTGCTATTTTAAATTAAAAGCATAAGAAATACAAACTCATGTGGGATCGAACCCACGATCCCCAGCGCGCTGTTCGAGCATGTTAGCCACTCGACCGCACGGTACTTGATAGGTAAACAAGAAATTTATAAACATTAGCAACTTTAAACAAAAATACAACAATTCATTTTACAACAAACGACAAACAATTTAACCAAACAAATACATTGTATGCGTAATCTCAATCAATACAAAATAATAAAAATGTAAACAACATTTTTACTGGTGGGATTTGAACCTCGATTTGAATTTATAAACTTTAGCCAAAAAACTAACTTGTTAACTACAAGACTACAATGCTAAACACGAAAATTAAATCCAAATCTAGTGACCAACGTCACATTTTTTAAATGTACCTTATATAAACTGTTATTCACGAAAGATGACTATTCAAGGTCATTTGTTCGAAGAAAGAATACACATCACTTTACAGCAGTAGCTTAGCAACATTTTGTAGATATTAGAAAGAGAAAGATTATTTGACCTACGTCTATTTAATTTATGTGATGTGACAGATATACGTAAATAATGGCATTAGTTTCTAACAAACTATAAATAATAATGACGTATGTCGTAGATTTACAGATATCTAATTATCTACTACACTGCCCTCTGTGGTAATATTTACCCAGTGGCGTTGACGTTTAAATCAAATTATTATTCCTTGGTTTGTAAGTTAAGTCTATGTTTTTGTATTTTGCAAAAGACATAAGTGAAAAAAAAATCTTTCAGAAAGACATTATTTAGAAAGAAACACAATTTTCAAATAAATTACTCTTATTTTTCTGTTAAAATGTGTCCATAAATATTTCATGTTGCACGCCTATGCATACGAAATGCAATGAAGTTATCTGCAAGTAATATTATATCAGACGGCTCACAAATGACCTTGAATAGTCATCTTTCGTGAATAATAGTTTACCTACCCATATGTGTAGAATGAAAGAAAATATCAACCTGAGGTTCCATTGTTTCATAATTTGAAATTATATTACATAATTACATTTTTTGTCCTTGATTTGTGAAGTCTCTAATTTACATATTAATAGCTATAGAAAACTAACGTTTATAATACGAATAAGATTGGATAGACTAAACATTTTACAGCTTACCTAATAACTAATTAAAATATTTATAAATATGTCTCTAATACATGACAACTCTTAAATTGTTGACTACAGCATACTGTAGTAAATAAAAAATTAAATTACTATACTTAATGGCTCGTACCACGAGCACGGTTTTAACTAAAATTTCATTATTTAATAATAATAATAATAAATATCAAATTAATCAAAATATGATTTTAAAGCAGAACATAGTATGTATTCCTACAAATATTTTTTTTTTAAATCGTTCTTTTAAGCATAAGGGCGAAATTAAATATTGAAATTTAAATTTAACGTTTCTTAAAACAGCGTTTTAGTTACAACCGTGCTCGTGGTACGAGCCATTGAGTTTATAGTAATGTTCAAATTAGAGATTTAACGTAATTGCTAAAATAAATAATATAATATTCTAATTTTAGTAAAGATAGTAATCAACTCTGTTTACTATTTATTTCTCCCATAGAATCAATTATGGATAAACTATTGATAAAATCACAAAAAACTCGTCCCAACACTGCCTGTAAAATTACTGCTCGGTACTAATAGCATTACTATTGATTTCACATTTCTGAAAAATGATATTAATATTTGATATACTCTCATAGTTGCGTACTACTTACATGGACATACCTGGAAATTTCTTCCGGGCGTTTGAGTATTTTAGTCTGTATTTCCGAGAAAATATTCATAAAATATTCATTAGGGTATATTTTGTGTGTTCATGAATTATGAAAGAGGTAAAAACAAAAATAAAGTTTTTCTTTAAAGTTTCCTTTACTCAGATTGTGGATGTAATTTTTCACATTGATATGGTTTTATTTACATTACCTTATAAATTCTTACTTATGTACTAAGAAGAGATGAAGTACCTGTCTATATAAATTTAGTAAAAAGTACATGTTTTATATTTAGCAAGCATGTTTTTACAAAACCGTATTCACATAATAATAAAAAGATACATCTGAGTTCGTCTGATTTTACTAAGTTTAGAAGTTATATATTGATACTTATAATAGTGCTCCTATAAATATAATTAGGAAAATAATATGCCAGTTCTAAGAAAATGTTTTATAATTATCTTATTTACTTTTCAATCTAAAATGTTTTATAAATACCTGAAGGTCATTAAGTTTTAGCAACTAGCATTCTTTCGGAAAATTTAATCTAAATTTAAAAATATTCTTCATAACATGTTCAAATTTAAGATTTCATTTATAAATTGATTTGTTTGTCTAAGTGTTCTGCTAAAGCTAAAATATATTGGCGCCTGATCATGTTATTTTATTTGATTGTTAATTTATTACTCGTTTATTTATAGATTTAATTTTTAGTTCAAGTATTTTAAATATATTTTTCTATTTTGGTTCTTTAATATGTATTTATGACCAAAATAGAAAAAATAGTATAAAATATACGTTTCATAAGACATTTCAGCGCACTTGTCTTATGAAACTTGTATCTTAATATACTATTATTCACAATATATTAAAAGGAGATAAACATAATTTATGGATGTTAATCAATAATTAATAAAGCTAAATTTATATATTTCTGTCTGTTCAACTCTTGTATTGTAATTATATAAACCTCATGAAAGTTTTTAAAGATCCTTACCTGAACATTTGTAGACAATATTTTATTTCAATGCCTACTCGCTGTAGCTACATGTATTTATCACACTCGGATACTCTAAGCTTATTTATTCATTGTAAATAAATGTAGCAATGATTGAAATCCAACAGGCAAATACGACAGTGAATATACTCTCCGGCTTAGTGAATCCGGTTGAAAAGGGTAAACGACGATAGTTCTAAACAAGCCCTAAATAGATACGAGCCTAAAGTCATATTAGTTGGGCCGGTTAACATTTTCAACAAACAAATTATAAAACCTTCGCAAATAATGCGAAATTTCTACAAATTTCTTTCGATAGATTTTAAACTTACTGAAAAAGACTGAATATGATATTCAAGTATTCCGCCATTTAATACCTATTGGATTACATCGCCTTTACCAGCTTCATATTCGAACACGGTTCATGAAAATGTTCGTTACTTTTCCATGACAGCACAGCAACCGTACGAAGTTGGAGGTTAGAAAATAGGTTAGAATTGCTGTTGTATGTAATTTGTGTGACAATTATGGAGAAGTAGTAATAATAATATTCGAAATAAACTTATCACGGGCATAACCTCTGAAGAAAAATTACTACAGAAGAATTACTAACAGTTAAAATAATCTCATTAAAGAATATCCACGCTTCCAGGAGACGGATTTAAGTATGGGCTGTATGGGCTGCAGCCCAGGGCCACGCAGATACAAAGGGCCCCTCGCTACTTGCAATCGGTATAACCTATGCAAGTCACCGACAGTCAGACAATGCGACATACTGTATTATAATATTTTTTTTAGAATAAGTGTAATTTTTTGTTTTTGTTTTTCTTTTTAGTATTTATTCTTGCTTTAAGAATTTGATTATCAAAGATAATACCACGCCTATGCAACGCCGTATAGTTCGCGTAAACGGTGAGCGGTATGGTATGACTAGCGAATGAAAGTTGACGGTTAAATTATTTTATAGATGTGTTTTCTTTTGAAACCCTAGAGAAGAATAGAATTGTACAAAATATTCAGGTATGAAATTTTTGCATGAACCCTTTTAAATACTGGACTAGGAAAGCACAGAAATACATTACTATGTCTGGCTGAAAATATATTGCCGACTAGGGTAACTGAATATTGAAACAGGGGTGCGTTTAAAATATTTTAAACATTTTTCGTTTATGTTGATTATAACAAAATATTTTGATCTTCAAACTATTTAGTTTGGCAATTCTATTAAATAGGATTATTTTTAATTTCCTCTAAAAGTAATTCCGACTCGAGGGTTGCTTACACCTGAGACGAACGAACTAGAATTTGCGGTATTAATTTTTTTAAATACATCCCTGAATCCTGTTGCTAATGTCATTTTAAATGCCTCCTGGTATTAAGCACAATTCTAATCTTCTGTAACAGAATACATAAGGGTCAGTTTCCTTTCAAATCAAATATAGGGAAATATTTACAAAAGAAACCACATGTATTAAATAATCTAAACGTCAACTTTCATTAGCTAGTCATATCATACCAAATTTTATTCCAGTATATAGAGATAGACAGAAGATGGGAGGCTTACAATTTCTCGGCAGACTCTTAACTGTACATTGTAAGTGAGATTTAATCAAGTTATCTTTTGTTAAAAATGAGTAGCAATGTTTTATTCTAATTGTTGAAGTGAATACAAATATAACGTGAAAAAATTACGATATTTAGCACCTTTAAAAACCCCAAAACTTTGATATTTTGGCAGCAAGTGATTTCACGAAAACACAAGACTGTATAAGTTTGAAACATTTCACGAAAGATTTTATCAATAAAAAATGGACAGATATGGATATAGTCATAAATATAAAGAAAAAATACAAATAATCTTTATTCTTCATAAATAATACAGAGTGATCAAAAATAACTGATTCAGTTGGCAATAAAAAAAAAAATACTTAAAATTAGTAAGACTGATACAAAAATTTATTTCGTGTCGTTGACACTGTTGACAGTGACATGTGAAAATTTAAATTTGATTACATCTACATTTTTTTATGAAAATGGTTGTAATTTCCCCTATCCACAGCTTTTTATTTCTTACATTAACAACAGAGCAATAATCTCAAGTATTTCACTCAAAATCCTATTAGCTGTCAGACACTTGTTCAGACATAACCCATCTATACTTATTGTAAAAATGACATGTCAAATAGTATTTCCGCCTTCACGTGGTGTTGTATAAACTATGGAATAAAAAGATCCCCAAAACTGTATTGCTAACTGAATCAGTTATTTTTGATCACTTTGTACATATAGTCTTTGTACAATAGTTTCAATCTATTTTTGAAAAAATAGCAGTCTAAAATCCAATTTAATTCATTTTTTATCCGAAACGAAAAACATTATGTTACTTTTTATACAGAGAAAAAAATAATACAGTTATTTTACGAGGTAAACATTGAAAATATTCCTAATTCTATGACAAAAAAGTCTCCGTACGATAATCAAAACATTTAAATTATAAACTGTTTATGTTTTATAAAGAATTATATTTTGTTGGGTTTCCTTTCGTTTTTCCAACAGCAGCTAAATAACGAGCCTTTGAATCTACCAAATTTTTGGTCCCCGATGGCGTTATATTCTGTCTGGGTAATTGACCTTATTTTTGATAAGTATTATATAATAGCCATTCTTTTACAAATTTGAAATTAAAATTGTCTTCTAGCCTTTTTTTCGGCAGATAGCTTTAAAGTTGTTTTAAAATATCAAGATAACCTTTTCTATTCATAATTGTTGCAATAAAAGATAATTTTCGTACTCTTTTTGACAAAATATACCGCAAAACAAATGCTGCATTAAAAAACAAGTTTTTTGACAAACTGATGGCGATTAGATGGTTAATTAGAATTTAAACTAATTTTAACACACGGTAAATATGTGTTTAAAATTATATATAGTTACTCGTAAGTTTACGTACATTATCATAAATTTTTGGAAATATTTATTCTAACATGCTACTTTTTTCTTTTCAGATTATCAAATTTGATAATAACTCAATGCATCCAGTAACACTAGCTTCGAATATTAAATGTAAGTAATGACATGCACATAATTTTCCTGATGCGACGCCTATGACCACCGCACTGTTTTACAAATGCATACGGTCATAAGTATAATAACCATTATAGAGTATTTTAAATTTCCGAGAACGTTATATTGGCAGCCAACAACTATCATAATTTACGACATAAATTATTTGCTTTGAACAGAAGTCATGTAGCAATAATTTTGTCACAGTAAATGTAGTTTACTTTTTAAAATAGTTTATTATTTAATATTTATAGTAATTGAATTTTTAGCCTTGCACAAAATGAATGGTTGGAATAAATTAAATATAAATAATTAAATATGGTCTGTTTTCATTTTACTTTATTAATTTTAAAAGCATTTTTTTTGGCTAACATTTTTTATCAATGACAAATATTTGAATAGCTTAATCGTTTAATTTTGAAATAAAATATCAAATTCTGTTAAATTTATAAATTTTTACTATTTTATAATTTTAATATTTATCAAATTATAGAAAAAAAATTGCAAACAACACAAAACATACAACGAATGAAATATTCTTCAATTAATTATCAAAATCAATATTTCAATTTATTTTTATCCAAAAAAAATCTTGCAAGCTTGAAAATAGCTATTTGTGTATTAAGAGCGCAAAATGTGACATTGTCGATTGAGAGGTTGTTGACGCGCGACGCAGGTGCCTGGCATTCTCTCGAAATCGACAATGTCCATTTGCGCTCGAAACACACACAAGATTTTTTCTACAGCCCTCCACCATTAAAAAATAATAAAATGTACACTTTGTACGTACAGTACTACTCAACAGTTATGTAGTGAAGATAGGAACGTATTCAAATATGACTTCAAGATATTGTTTTGGCTTTCGTTCTTACAAAAAATTAATGCCAATTTTGTAATGAACAGTTTCGTATAATTTATTTGCTTCAAGTACATTAAACTAGTGCAGTGGGAAAGTGGATGTCCACTGGGAGCGTTCACGCCAAACTTTTGCAGGTGGCAGCACAACTGTTCACAAAATTTATTTTTTCTACAGTCTATATACAAAGTTGCCATTTGCGCTCTCTTTTGTCAACGCAAAATGTAACTTTGCCGCTCATGCGCGACAAAGTAGAAAAAATGCTCGCTGTCCAAATTTCTAATTATACAATGTTGAGAAATGTCACTTGTCTACATTCTTAATAGAAACGTAGTCAGGAACTAATGACACTGTACTTACACATTTATCACCTTCACACGTCAATCTGACATATAACTGCTCTGTCGGTATATTACATAACCAAACAAAATGCCGCACTGCTGTGAAAATAAAATATGGCATTTATTTGCAAAAACGAAAGCTTAGATTAGATTAAGCTATAGCTCAAGAAGAATGGAAGGTAACGATAAATTAAAATTAAATATAAAATAAATTGTGTGAACAGTTGTGCTGCCACCTGCAAAAGTCTGGCGTGAACCCTTCCAGTGGACATCCACTTTTCCACTGCACTAGTTTAATGTTCTTGAAACAAATAAATTATATAAAACATAATATTCATTACAAAATTGGCATTAAATTTTTGTAAAAACGAAAGCCAAAACAATATCGTGAAGTCATATTTGAATACGTTCCTATCTTCACTGCAAAATT
This sequence comes from Harpalus rubripes, assembly GCA_963082715.1. Classification (NCBI taxonomy): domain Eukaryota; kingdom Metazoa; phylum Arthropoda; class Insecta; order Coleoptera; family Carabidae; genus Harpalus; species Harpalus rubripes. Next base: position 19,181,074 of record OY720451.1, read on the forward strand.
GTTGAGTAGTACTGTAAGTACAAAGTGGACATTTTATTATTTTTTTTTATGGTGGAGGACTGTAGAAAAAATCTTGTGTGTGTTTTGATCGCAAATGGACATTGTCGATTTCGAGAGAATCGTAAATAAATGCCAAATTTTATTTTCACAGCATTGCGGCATTTTGTTTGGTTATGTAATATACCGACAGAGCAGTTATGTCAGATTGACTTGTGAAGGTGGTAAATGTGTAACTACAGAGTCATTAGTTCCTGACTAAACGTTTCTATCAAGAATGTAGACAAGTGATATTTCTCAACATTGTATAATTAGAAATTTGGACAGCGAGCGTTTTTTCTACTTTGTCGCGCATGAGCGGCAAAGTTACATTTTGCGTTGACAAAAGAGAGCGCAAATGGCTACTTTGTATATAGACTGTAGAAAAAATACATTGTGTGAACAGTTGTGCTGCCACCTGCAAAAGTTTGGCGTGAACGTGTGGACATCCACTTTTCCACTACACTAGTTTAATGTACTTGAAACAAATAAATTATACAAAACTTATAATATTCATTACAAAATTGGCATTAATTTTTTGTAAAAACGAAAGCCAAAACAATATCTTCAAGTCATATTTGAATACGTTCCTATCTTCACTACATAACTGTTGAGTAGTAGAAATTAGAACAGCGAGCGTTTTTTCTACTTTGTAGCGCATGAGCGGCAAAGTGACATTTTGCGTTGACAAAAGAGAGCGCAAATGGCTACTTTATATATAGACTGTAGAAAAAATAATGTATTACATCGCGTTAGTTGTCCTGAATTGAAATTTAAGGTATTGTAATACTAGAGTTATGCATAAGATAATATGACAATACCGAGGAAACACCAATTTTTCTCAGACACGATTAACTAGGCGACGGCAAATGGGCGATGCTCAACTGGACGACAGGGAACTGGGCGATGATAAACTAGGCGATAGCCAAGTGAGCGCCACACATCTAATGATAAAATAATAGATTTGTAGAATTACATAATTGTAATTGAAATAGCCCTATTTTTAATAGAGCTCGGTTAATTGTAATTTATTTCTTCAATAAAAATTCACTTCAAGCATATCGTTGAATTCGTAATATTACCTACGTAAATTCCAAATATAAAAAAATATATCAGGTGTCCCATTTAAAATAAGAAAGTTGCATCCTGTATTTTGTGAACCACTGGTTAAAAAAATTGATTCGCTCATTTTAATAATCTTATGATATAGAAATTGTTTGCTAATTTAACCGACCTTGTAGCTCATAGTTTTCGGGGATAGCAATAGTGGACAAAATAAAATAAACACCCTATATAATTGAAATTCGAATATGGTCACGTACCCCATTGTCGTGTACCGAACAAAACATTAACTTTTACTCGAATATTGTGAACATTATTTCTTTGTGCCATTTATCTTAATTTTTTCATTTTGAGTATTTTTACATTACAATAATTAAATAATTTTAACTTGAATTAAAATAATTAATGTTGTAGTAAATACTACTTAACTTTAATAAGGCCACTTAATAATGTGATATAATGTATACGATTTAAAAAAAAAACTTGAATAAAACTGATGAAGACATAAAATAATATTATTTGATATTTCAAAGGAATCTAAAATAAACAAAAGCAAAAATAAAATGTTGAGTTTTATTGTACTTTTCAACTTTTATTGAGAATTATGTGAGAGAGTACATTGATTTTTACAAATCAAGAGGTGCATGTATCTATACTTTTGGATGGTACTATATAAAATGTTTGATCAACACCATTAAAGGTATTATTTATGTCCAATAATATAAAAATATATAACTAACAGAATTTTTGATTGAAAATAATACTCGTCGCGTACAATCTTTACCAGAGTAAAGTGATATATTTTCCATCAAAATCTTTCAACCATATTTCATTGAATCTGTCAGTGTTTCGAAGTAAAAAATTAAGACCATTATTGGATGAGTTACTTTATGAATATTCTAAATAAGAACAAATGTTATTGTAAGAAAATAAAGATTTTTCCACTTATCCTAAGTTCTGTAAGTTGTAATAATTGAAGTGTGCGTTAATAGCGAAAACTTGTTAAAGTTTCAAGTAGTTTCGACTTACTATAAATACTGTTAAAGTAAAGTAGATCACAGTTAGTGACATGTGCTGCAGATAATAAATATCTTGTGGCATTTCCTGGAACCCACTCTTACCTCTGCAAAGTTTAATTAAAAGTGGATAGCCAATATTGACTTGGAAACTCATTTCAATGTTTCTTTTTAGAACAATGAATGTAGAAAGTGTAATTAAACTTCCAGGTAGCACGGATTTTTCCACGTATATGTACTTTGTTTAATTTATCCGCAGATTCATTAATTGTGCATAATAACTTTTGTTTTTTCAGCTGATTTTATTCCAGTCTCCTTTACTTGCAACTTTTGATCTATTGATCTGGTTCTGAAATTGCACCTACATACGAGTATATCACAGCTTAATGTCTAAATTCTAAATTTATATGCGCTAAGGGCCAATCTTACAATTTACGGCTAAATTTTAAGTATGAATTAAATAAGCAAAACTGAAATTAAATAATATATCAAATGACAAATTTATCATTGCCGTCAATAATCTTATTTAATATAAATAAATAAATATATCATCACGCCTTATTACATTACCCATTGCTGGGTGTGCCAATCTGCTTATAGTATTGTTTATCCACAACTGTCAAATAATATATTCATAATTCAACCGATTTTTATCAATTAATGACCGTCGTTACTGTTGCTAATTGAATAATATTGACAGTTCGATAGAATAATATTATTCAATCGTTAGGTCAAATTCAAATCCTACCTTTCAAAGAGGAAAAAGTAAATTGCTTTCAATAAGTAATTCTTTCCACATAAAAAGCCAAAATTACACTAATTTTGTCATTTTTAATACATTTATTTAATTTTGCCTTATAAAGTCATCTTTATTTCCTTGGATACGGGCCATTAAAGTTGTTGTTTTATAAACAATTTTATTTCGCTAGCGTTTTAAAGGATTTTATTTCACAAGCGGTTTTAAAGTGTCAACCAACATTGTTGGAATAAATTCAAATATTCAACGTATACGCGCTGTTCCGTCAAGAAGAAGAAGAATGTTATAATTTTGTGTAACGTATATCTGATTGGATTCATTTCTTTGTCATATGACTCATACTGAATTTCGTAATATCCTAACCTCTAAAACAGTATCAAAATTATTTCAGTCTGTTATAATAAAGGCTTTATATTCATAAACAAATTTATTAAATAATTAAGCAATAGAATTTATTTATAGGAGGTACGTATTTCATTTTTTCATCAACGAAGTCAATTCTTGTAGTTGCACGGCTTCGTTTATAAAGAAAATGTTACAGTTTTGAACACTTCCACTTTGAAAATTTACAGTATTAGTAGCACTAACTAATTCGTTGTTTACGACTTCATATATCTACATTTTCAAAAATAATGAGACAAGCTTTCAACATCGAACAATAACTCCAGAGTGACGACGGCTTTAAATTCTTGGAATTTTCAAAATAACAGCTTCGGTAACTTCACTTGAATTTTTTTGTATTCTCCAGGTGCAAAATTTTTGGTTAGTTTTTTTGTATATTTCTTTTGATTTCTTGGTTAGTAAGTTTTCCATTATTGTATCTTCTTCTTCCATTTTCAATTTCTACACAGATATTCGAGTACACTGTATAAACATGTAGAGAATTTACTGTCGTTCTCTACGTTCCAATTTATTAATTTTTTTCCTGTAAACAATTCAACCCATGGCAACCACAGATCACTATGGCAACGCATAAAAAAAACACACTTAGCACTAGATACCCGTAAGCGATTAGCGACATTTCAAGCTTCTGATTTCATTGATAAAAATCTTACACTCAAATCGGAGAAGTTTATAATGCAAAATTAAATAAACAGTTGTATTACACTCGCGGTTAAAATGAATGTTTAACTCGCGGCATTAAAACGCTCGCGTTCCGCTCGCGTTATTAAATGTACCGCTCATTAAACATTCATTTAATCCGCATGTATAATGAATAACTATTATTTTCTTCTTAAACTTAAACTATAATTAAATAGTCGATTTTAAGATTTTCTGTCACCATTTAACAAATCATTTAACTTAATGCAAATCACTTCATAATTTTGTTGCAACAACAAGGATAACTTGATTTGTCTATGTAAACAAAAAAAATTGCTTTTGTCAGTGAAAAAATTCTATTTATTTTTCAATACAAATATGTTACTGATATGTTATTATTTGACAATTGAGGATAAAGTATAGTATTCTGTTCGCATGTAAGGCTGTTACTCATTCGTATGATTTACATCACTCGCCTTCATTCGTGATGCAAACTTCATTCTTATGAGAAATTGCATTACATGCTCATTCAATAATATACTATTATTTATTTGGAAGTTAAATATTAGAAATTAGATTTTTATTATTGTCGTCAATAATCCTATTTAATATTGTTTATTTATTAGAAATAAGATTTGTGTTTTTTAGGAGCACATACGCTTTAAAATTGATGAGTTCCGATTAAACAAATCACACGTTTTGTTACAATTTGTGCTAAATGTCAAATTTATTGCCGAATAAAAACTTCATCATAAACATCATAACGATTCGAATTGTTTAATGCATTTTTGTTGTTCCAAAGTTTGTTTATACAACATAAAGATGCCATTAATCATCCTATTCGGAATTGCATTTATGTGAACTAGATCTAAATTTTAAATATTAAATGCCAAAATACCATATCGGGCACAACCTAAATAAGAGAAATACCAGCAAATTTAAATTCTTATAAAGAAACATATATTTCAAATTTTAGTTATCAGGAAAGCAGAAAAAATATTCTTCATTTTTGTAATTTTTAGTAAGTATTTTCTCTTATAAAATCATAAATAAATAAAATAAATATATTATCACGGCATATTACTCACTGTTGGGTGTGCCAATCTGCTTTGTACATAGATTTCGGTAGTGAAGACGTCATAGTAGTACCGTGCAGGCGTTTACCAGGCGTCACCTCACGGGCATTCATTGCTGGCGTTGAGAGTGCACCACAAGGGTCAATCTAGTGATCATTACCTAAATAATAGGAACTAATACTTTTCTGGTAACATTTCAAAACTTTATTGAAACTATTAAAGGAGATTCGTAAACAATATGTAAAATAATGTAAAATTAATTTAAATATTAATAATAATATATCATTTTGGCTTAGATGCTTAGTAGCTTATTATCCATTTCTGGGTGTGTCAATCTGGTTTTTACTTTCCGTCACCTATAGGTAAGGAAGGTATTGTCTGGTCAAAAAATTCGGTGGTGAGTTTTTGATGAATAAGCACGTTTTAGGGTCCCTAGAACACGATTTTACTGTTTTTGCGATGATGTCTGTATGTGTGTGTGTGTGTGACAAAATTTTCTAAGGCGATAACTCTAATACTACAATTCCAAAATTTTTAATTCTTTCGTATTCCTCTTCGTGACATCCATGTGAAGAGCTGATTAGATTTGGTTATAATTCGTTAACCGGAAGTACCCTCATTTGAAGATTTTAACAGTTTTTCTTGAAAAAACGATGTTAAATATCATTTTTCACATTTAATGCTATTATAAATATTAAAGAATATTTGATTCTCTATACGATTTGAATGCATTTTATACTTCATATTAAATGGGTATAGAGTTAAAAATTATAAAGAAATTAAATATCATATATTAGCCAGCAATGCTATAACTCTAGAAACAGCTGCTATATTAAGAAAATTTTGATTGAAAGGTGTCAGTGTCAAGTGCAGTTGACAGTATGTTTGTATTATAATTTTACTGGAAATACATAGGATCTTTTGGTATAAACTTTCTGTATGGCATTTGTATAAAATACATACAACTGTCTTAAGGTAATTTACAAGAATTTGCAAGGAACTTTCTGTAAGACATTTATACAAAATACATAGAACTGACGGAAGGTAATGTGCTGGCCACATCAGATTTTTTATTCACAAATTTCGGTAATATACATATCTTACGGACACTCAAAATTGTCGTGGGAAATAATACACAGGAGTGATTGTAGTGAAATTGGAAATTATTGTTTGAAAATTGGGAATTCTTTTCAAATTTGACTTTGGTCGGTTCAAACTCGGGCCGTTCGAATTATAATTACAACAGGTCACTTAATACAGACAACCATGAAACCCAATGAATTAATTGTGGAATTAAATTATATACCAATTTTTAATATATAAATTAATTTTTAAATAGAGCATAGATGAACAAGATTCTAAAAAAAATTGAATTACAAGAGAAAATATTAAATAATTATTTCCTACATTTTTTGTCAGGTAATATATCACAGTTTAACTATTTTACCACTAATTTTGCAGTTGTTAATTTGAATTTCATTTGCACCTTTCTTATATTTATCAATTATAAACAAAATAAAACTAATAATGCATATTCAAATTGTACTTGTAACCTAAAAAAAAGCAATATTGCTGGGTTTAACAATTGCTCTTTGCTGCCTGTTTAAATGCAGTGTCAAAGCTTTTGTGCAAAATACATTAAAGATCCACTTTTGTGCACTTTATAATTGGCCTTAGGTAGGCTTCGTAATTGGGTTGTCATGTTGTCATAACCACAATTATTATAGAGGTAGTACATTAGTACATTAAAAACAACATGTGTAATTATACATCATATTAATATAAATATTATCGACCAATGAAACAAAATTAATTCCTGTTGAATTTACATTATCTATTTTATTTTACTCGTAACTATAAATTATGTTTGGTATCTCGTGCAGAAATTAATATACTCTTGCGACATGTTCCATATCCTTATAATTGAAATGATAATTTTAAATTTATATTTGTATACTTACTAAGAAATGATTAAAATAGTTCTGTTCAACTGACATTTAAATTATTTCAAAATAAAATATTTTTGTAGTTACGTAATTTTATTATTTTACAGTTTTATGCGCTACAATTTACTTGCTATGAAATTATAAGAAATGTGTAGCATGTACGCTAATTAAATGAGTTTAATTAATTTTTTACAACTTTAATTAAATATTACGTACTGTAATAAATAAGCATAAAGTGTGCCGTGAAAATGGCGGGTGACAGGATATTGTTTTTAAACAAATGAGGACATTGGCCTGTTTTTGTTGGTTTTAATTGCGCTTTTCCATGAATTATTGCATTTCATATTAAAAAGAATTTCATAAATGAAATTGTTTTTCTGGCTTCGCAGAAATGTTATTTTATACTTATTTAAGTGGCTAAATACTAAAAAAAGGCTTGATGTATCATGAAAAGATTAAAAATAAATAATTCAAAAAAAATAAATACTTAAGAGCAATAATAAATGAAAAAGGAAACATAAACAAAGAAATAAAAAAATCTGATGTGGACACCACACGACTTCCTTGTACGCAAAACCAATATGAAGTATAGACCCAATTATAAAATTGCACGTGTTTGACGTAATTTGACATTAACATCTATTTTTTAATTTTTTTGTTATTTTTTGTACTAATCCATAGCAAGCTTCATTACAAAAACCAAAAAGTATATAAGTTTTAAATTAACATATCTCGCTAATTTAATATTACTTGATGTGCTAGACGCATAATTTAATTCTCTAAAACTCTTATTTGAAGCATTTATTTCTAAAATCAAAATGAAACCATTTTATTCAAGAAAAATTGTTAACAAGTTCTGGTAATATATCACTTCCGGTTAGCCAGTTTTAACCAAAATGTGCTATGTTATTGCAATTAGTATAAAAGTCTTATATACCAAATTTGAAAAGTTTTGGATTATATTTTAATATAGTTTTTCATTAAAATCTATTATAGGCTTCAATTAAAGTACCATTTCTGGAAATTATGTAATGACCAAAAAGGAAGGTGCACAACTAGATGTTATAGAAGTCCTAAATACAAAATTTCAACTTTCTACGGCTTACCGTTTTTGAGTTATGCGAGATACGTACGTACAGACGTCACGACGAAATTAGTCAGAATGGATTCAGGGATGGTCAAAATGGATATTTCCGTTGAAATTTCAAAACCGAAATTTTTCGCGATTACAATACTTCCTTTACTTCGTACAAGGAAGTAAAAAAGAACTAACAAAACAGCGAGAATATTTATGCAATAAAAAACAAATTTCTCAACAAAAAAAATACCGAAAGAAACAAAAACCCAAGTATTCAAAACAGTAGCCACCCAATTTTTACTTTCATCAGCGAATTCTGGACAACAGAAAAACTAAGAAATTATGTACCAAGTGACGAAAAAACCAGATTAAACAAAATGACAAATGTAAAAATCTGAGAATCAATCAAAATAAAGCCTGTAGAGGGATAACTAAGATGGTTCGGACATATATAAAGAATGGGAGAACAGATAGAGGCAAAAAGAAAAGAGGAAGAGCAATTTTAAAACCTAGGACCATGAAATTAAAGAAACAATAGAAAATAGCGGAGAAAACCGGAAATGTGCCAAGAAACTCACAGCTGACCGACAAACCTGGAAAGAATTTTGGAAGAAAACACCATCAGAAGAATTGAACAATAGACCACAGAGACAGCATTAGTGTGATAAATAATTAGAAACCTATTTATATTTTTCTTAATACGAATTACAATAATTCAGTTACCATTATTACGTATAAATCCTACTACAAAGTTCCAAATAAATCTCTATTTCATGTCTATAAATGAAACAACCGTAATACTTTTTCAGTAATTAAACAATGATGATCAGCTGTCCTAATTTCCTCTTCTGCAAAATCTAAAAATAGCTCGCCGGTGTCATTAATATCTTCGTTTGTTTCCTGTAATCGCTAGAATTTAATTACCTGTGTTATACCTGGTAACCTAGCGGTTTCTCCTACCTAGAACAAAACCATGCATTAACCATGATTTGCGAATCACTACATCTCGTTGGCCATGGTCGGGATCGTATGATCGCAATATGCTAAATAACGATTCTAAAAAATATAATCACTCACACTTACAAACCGGTACGAGTGCAGGTTTCTTCAAATGTACTGTGACTCATCAGAGAATGGCTAATTTACTTAATAGAAGATTCAAGTCATGGTATTGCTAAATTAATTTGCGATCTCCAAGAAATTGGAAATTTAATCATATTTGTTAGGTTTCCATGTTTGTGGTTTCTTTGTTTCTGCTAATAAAATCTCATTTGTTTCGTTGATGTAATTAATTAAATGAAATACGATCGTGGAATAATGTGACGTAACGTCCACGAAACTTTCTATGACGTGAAGTTAAGTTGAATAGCCATTTCCTGTAATTATAGGTCTGTAATAGTATGAATTATAAAGTTGGGACCGAACTTAAATGCCACTTTTTGGGGTGAAAAAGTTCCTAAAGTTCTAAATTGATTCCACAGAAGTCAAAAGACGTATACGAGAAAGGATTCGAAAAGTTTTGCCAGTAGCGGAATTCAAAAAATGTGATTTATCGAATTTATTGTGTTGTCTGACATTTATCTACAAACCACGGTATTGACGTTTGAATAGCTGTTGCTTGGCAACTTTATAAGCCCTCGGGCGATAAAAGCCAAATTGCGCCCGCTTTTGAGAGCGAATAAACAAGTTTATGATTCCAAAATAAAATAAAGCATATTAAACCACATTTTTCAATTTGTGCCAAAAGTAACTAAAACATCGACAAAAATAGGTAAAGTAATTAAACCTAAAAAAATAGACCTTTTCAATTTAACAACTATCTCTTCACATAGTGAGTAAAATGGCTCCAGCATCTGTTAACTGGGCTGTCAAACGAAACGTCATAAATATTATAGTCACTGAAATACCTGTATTCTCGGTCAAAATTTGCATCGTTAGACATTTTAACTTCAATAAAAGCTTTTGTAAAAGTTTTTTAAAGTTGTCAAAGACTTTTCTCACATTTAAAGTTAAAATTTTTAGAAACAAACGCCAGGCCAAGCACGTAGTCATGATTCCCGCCAATTGTTTTTATTATGCTCAGATACCCAAAGCACATATCTTGTATCATTTTATATCTATTGGTTAAAAATAGTTTAAAAAATTAAATATAGAATCAAAATAAATCATCTGTAAATAATTTTATCATTTGTTTCATAATTATTTCAATATGTTGACCCCAATAAATTAATAATTCATGTGTAACACGTAATGTAGACATATTATTATAGAGTATAGAGAATTACATAAAATAAGAAAATAGATGAGGCTATTTTCGTCATAGGTACCCACGTAAGAAATATTATGTTGAGATTTATTAAGTTTTCAAATAATCTAATTACCCCACGACATTTTAAGTATCACACCGTATAAAAATTATTTAAATATTTTTTCATTATCTGTCTTAATAAGCGAGATATGTTCAAAATAAGCGAAGAACAAGTTTTAGCCAGCCTGTAGCTCAGAACAAGATAAAGCAAATTCCTCTGATGATTATTAATTTTGTCTTATAAAATTGATTCTTGAATATGCAAACGGTTTTTCTCTACAATTAATATTACCCGAGATAGCCTAAAAAACGTCGAAAATGTCACCTGTACAACACGAGTACAATTTTTTGCATAATAATGAAAATTAAATCCGTCGCGATAGGGTTAACTTAACCTGACCTCTCATATTTTTTTCATTTTCTATAGGTATATTTACCTTCATCATTATAAGATACCTACGAGACCAAACTGGCCGGTTTACATTTTCATAAAATTATAAAACCTACACAAATGGTTAGAAACTTCTACAATATTCTTTGGGCTACTTTAAATATAGATTAAAACATGGAAAAAATATGGGCCAAATGACGGACGACAATAGTTTGACCGGTGACTAATGTTACAAAATATACCGCAAAAATTACTCATCTCCATCTATATCAATTGTAATAAGTATTATCTATACACTATACAATAAAGAATTATTGAATGTCACGTGACTTGAAAAAGTTCTTATTATGATCAAAATTATATTTCACGGACAAAATTAGTATCAATTTACCGGCAATGTTAAATTATGTTTCCTATATTACCGACATTTGGAAAAATCAGCGGCGTTATGTATTTAAATTTTTTGACATACTGTTTGTTTTTACCTTTATAATTAAATTGTTATTTATTCAAATCATTACGTTAGAATGGTTGTTTTTGGAAGAACATGACAAATTTATTTTGGAAGTATATATTCTTACTTACTGCGAGGAATGATAAAAAAATGGAAATATGTACGCCATTGCAATCTGTTAGTTGTATTTCATTATCACAAACAGGAAAGCAGAATGAGGCGGAACCTTCAATCATTCTGGATCATATATATATATATATATATATATATATATATATATATATATATATATATATATATATATATATATATATATATATATATACCGTGTGTCTATTTTAAAGGTGTACATAGGAGATTAACATGGGAAATCAGTTTTTTGCAATTTCCTGCTCGCCTATTGATTTTAAGCAAAAATGCGTCAAAAAATTCTACATCTAAAACAATAAACAGAATTACCTTTACATGCTTTATAACGGCAGAAATTAAATATGAAAATGTCGATAATTACGTAAAAATATCGACAGCCATGGAATTGAACAAAAAATAAATAAATGTTTGACGTTTTATCTGTCACAACGTAAGTTAACTTATTTCTGACAATTTGATTTAACAAATATCGTTAATTATGGCAATAATAGAAATATAAAATTAATAAATAAAGTTAAGAAAATATAGTTTTGTTTAAATAATATGAATATATCAAAAATTCAACATTTCGTAACAAAATTATGTATGATTCTGTTATGTACTCTCAACTCATTTCCAATACATCTACATTAGTACTGCAGAAGGGGTGTACAATTATCATTCCTAACACTTTTTCTTAGAGTAACGCATGTTCTGCTCGTCCTATATTCTGATTACGCGGCTCACGTGTATTTTTTGAAGACACATTAGCAGTATTTCAAATTTTGTCACATATTTAGCTCTTCATAAAACTAAAGATAAAATCAAATGTCAAATAAGTTAACTTACGTTGTGACAGATAAAACGTCAAGCATTTATTTATTTTTTATTCAATTCCATGGCTGTCGATATTTTCAACGTAATTTTCGATATTTTCATATTTAATTTCTGTCGTTACAATGCACGGAAAGCTAACTCTGTTTATTGATTTAGATGCAGAATTTTATGGTCTAAAACTTTTATTTGACGCATTTTTGTTTAAAATAATTTGACGAGCAGGAAATTGCAAAAAACTGATTTCCCATGTTAATCTCCTATGTACATCTTTACGACAGACACACGGTATATGTCATATTTCCCTCAAGTTAGACATCAGAGTCGATCAAACTATTATATAATATAATATAGCTACATACCAATAAAAATATCATGCCTTTTTCTATATGTAATGTTATAAATGACGATTGAATGTTAGCGCTGAAAATAAGAATATTAAAACACACATATCACCCAAAGCAATGTATACAGAATTAATACAAAAAAATAACAAATCTAGAAGACCGTTGCCGGCCGAACCCGGTCACGCGGAATCCTCCTCCACGCCGTGATTATTTCTGCATAAGAATTAACACATGAGAAATACTCAGTGAGGAGGCAATCATTCACAAAATACACGCGCATCCACCACAAAGGAATGTATTGAGAAATCACACGAGAAATAACACACGTATACAACAAAGTCCAATAGAACAGGGAAAATGGAATAAGTCACCTTATGCGAAACGCATACCTGATACTCAATAGCAGTGTGGCCCCGGACTTCCGCGTACATATACTCAACTGTCCCTGCCATTACCACCCCTGAGCGGATATGGTTATATAACCAACCCTGGGAAAAGGGAGCTACCCTAACCCGAATTCCGCTCAGGTGCTGTTCAACCCTAGTGGCTTTACTTCGGCCTTAGTGGCATTGTTACAAAACCAGGATAAAACCATCTCTGCCGTTACCATGCGGTCAATCAGCGAGAACCCACGTGGACACATAAATCGCATTCCTGGTTACCCTTATAGCTCTCTCATCACGTCTGGAGGCTCTACCGGGCACGAGCGATTAACAAGGATTAGGATAAAGGACAACACAGTAAAATAAGAGAATAATCATACAAATCCGTATCTGCATTACTCTTGCTATCGTGGACTAAAAGTGTGTGTAAGACTCAACTCACCTGAATCACTACACAAATCAATCACTGCAATATCGATGTTCTCATACTGAAATCTAGAAATAAACTGAAATAAAATACATGAATATCAGTATCATTAAATGTAGCTTTTATCCAACAGCATCGGCTACGTACCTAAATAGCTAATTAGAGACAAAACATAATAAATTTAATAAAAATAATCTTACGCAAAATAATTACTGTGACAGTAACTTGTTTGACAAGAAAGTAGAGCACACGAAAATAATAAATCTTAGAATCCGTCTAATGTCTAGAATTACCATCAATTTCCGATATCGACAGATCGTATCCTCCCTGGATCTAAAATATATTTTTCTTATTAAAAAGAGATTGAGGTTAATACTTTGTAGAGCAAAAAAAAGATCAAAAGCTATTACCTTTGCCTGCCTACATTTCATTTCCATTTATTTTACTTTTTATGAAAAAATAATATAGGTAATATTTTTCACAGAAATACATTCATTAGAAATAAAGAATAATGAACCAATATTGCCTATACTCTACATTTTTGTTTATTATCGAATTGATAAAATGGAAATTTTTGATTCCAGGAATTTTTTTATGACAATCAAAGTCGGAAGCTGCAAATGAGTTCATTAAAATTCTGTTTTGGGAATTATCTACAATGTGATTCATACTAGTTGCAGCATATGGAAAACTTGGTACCTACTCTTTATAAAATATGTAAAAAATTACTTGAAAAAGTTATTTAGAATTAAATTTAATCTTGAAATAAAAAATTGCGCAGATTGTCAATTGAAAAGCTCACTGCAACAACAGTCCATGTGGAAAAAATCTGGTGTGGTCAACACGATACCTCCCGCCATTACAACCTGAGTCACAAAAAAGATTAAGTCAATCCTTATTTTTGGATTAGCGAACTTTACTCTAATTTTGACAATTATATTTTAAAATATAGTCTAATCTAATCCAAGTTACTATCTTTTTTTAAACCTCTCAACAGGATTAAATCCCAGTTACAGAGTGGGTTCACATTCACACACATCCATGCCTTAGTGGGATTCAAACCCAGAGCTCCGAGAGCACTCACAACATGAGGCGTTGCTCTAACCATTGAGCCACCGGAGCTATAATAAAATGAAGATTAAATATTAAATACCGGGATAGAATAGAATTCACTAATCCAAAAATGAGGATTTTTTTGAATCGTTAATTTTTATTAATCTAAATACATACCTACATATTTACTTATGCTGGAAACTGTATTGAATTCCTATTCTGTTTTTCTATTTACTTTTTTCTTTTTAAAACGTTACTAATATTATTTTGAAATTATTAGTTCTTTGATAGTGACATTTATCTGCCAGTTACATACATTTGAATAACTGCGTTTTATTTGTTTAAAGCATAGGCTCTGGGATTTAAATTATAGATAATTTTATAAATTTATCCATAAAATATATAGAAAAAGTATTAATGCAAATCTATAGAAAATTTAATAATCTTTAATTATTATAATAGCATTAATCTCGAAAAAATAACATTTAAAGGTATTTTTCGAAGAAAAACTATTTTAAGCTTCTAGTAAAGTGCCACTTCCGGTTATCCGATTTTCACCACAATCTAATGGGCTCTTTCCATTACAGAAAAATTCGAAATACAAGGTTTCCAAATTTTCTGAATGATAGTATTTGAGTTAGAGTGGATGATCCACACACACATACACACATATGCACTGACATCATCGTGAAAATGTTAAAATTGGATTCTAGAGACCTTAAAACGTGGTCATTTACCAAAATCTCGATATGCTATTTTTAGCACGATCTCTATACCTCCCTTACCAAGGGTAGCGGAAGGTAAAAAGTATTTTCGAAATAATTAGGAAAAACGGTTTGAACATACATTTTAATTTTAAAAAGACTCAATACAAAAACAATCCCTGTGCAAAAATATAGTTTCGAGATAAGGCAAAATATTTAAAAAATTAATAACAAAAATATCTAGATATATCATTATAAAAAAATAAAGGTATCAAAACAGCACTTACTAGGAAAAATTTAGTTTTTTTAACAGCAGGGACTCGAACCGTAACGAAACCGTAACCGAAAACCGCACCGATATTTGACTTTTTATGAAACCGTAACCGAAACCTATATTTTATTTCTTCAAATATGGTAACCGAAAACCGATACGAAAAATAAATTCGTTCTGTAACCGAAAACATAACCGAACCGAAATACTTTGCATAGTTTCGAGTTCAGAAAAAAGTAGTTTCTTATTTTAATTTTTTTTTTAAGGCATTTTACTCTCTTTTTCAATTATTTTTTGCATTTATATGAAACTCATTTGTTGACATTTTTCATTCAATCGTCCATTTAGTTTACGTATTGCTATTGGAATAGAATTATTATAATAACTTAAGATTAAAATATTAATAATTTACGAAACGTATTTAATTTTTGTTACAAAAATAAACTAACAAATTTATGCATACGGCTGTAGAACTTTAATGTGAAAACTTTAACTTATAGTCAATTTTTAACCGCAATTTTTATTTTCAGATCACACCTTAAAATAATTATTTACATATTCTTTTCGAATTTTGAATTCCGAACAAGCCGAATATATTACATTACGGAATAAGTACTAAATGTATATCATTTTGCAAAAAATAAAAACTAAGCTAAATTTTCATTTAAACCGAAACCGTAATGAAAACGAAATTAATTTATTTTTTTAATCGAAACGAAAACCGATATAAAATATTCAAAAAAACCGTAACCGATAACCGAAACCGAATGTTTATTAATGTAAAAACCGTTAACCGTAACCGAACCCCAAAATTTTTCGGTTCGAGCCCCTGTTTAACAGATTAGTTAACTATTTGTTTAGAATTAATTAAATCAATGTAAAAACCGTACATGTGTATAACAAAGACGGTTTTTGTACCAATGCTATAGTAAGCTATTCACATATATACGGCCTTATTCTCGTGACCACTGTTAACCTTTTAACAATTGTTAATTAAGCAATATTGTTAACTTAACAATAATTCTTGAAAATGGTATTCTGGTGCCTAACAGTGATTGTTAACGTAACAATAAATTATCAATCTCGATAGTACATCTATCGGCGAAAAAATGTGGCCGATTTGTATTTAACAATTGTTAATTTTGAAATTTGAAAATGTCGAACGCAAATTTTTGCTAATGTTAGAAAGTTTTCAAGACGAAGAAGAGTTTCTTCTTTATGTATTATTGTAAATAGATTTATAGATTATAGCATTTTATACAACGTAGATATTTTTATTAAATTTAGCAAAATTTTGTGATTTTTTGTGGTTAAAAGGGAAAATAAATGCTGATGAATTTTGTATCAAGATATAGATCCAAAATTCTTCCAGTTATACATTCGATAAGATTTTTTTAAAAATAAAAGCCATGGAATGTGTAAAAACATTAGTCCAAAAATAAATGATCGCAAAAGTTATATTAATTGAATCCAAATGTTGATCGTTGATTACAAGAACTGTTGATTACAACAATGAATTTATATTATAAATTCTATTTTATTTTTAATACATAAAGTATATAACTACTGAAGTATCAGTCGCGTATAATAATATAATATAATGTAATATTGACAGACCAGAACGGAACAAAATTTGTACAATTAAAATAAATAAATAAAATAAATATATCATCACGGCTTATTCGAGGGGTTGGTCACTTAAGAAGAAAGCGTACAATTCAATTTTAATTCCACTAATTCTTCTAATTCCAGCTAATTCCACTAATTCCTTGGTAATTCCACTAATTCACAAGTAATTCCACTAATTCCCAGGTAATTCCTCTAATTCTCAGGTAATTCCTCTAATGGACCTTTCCAATTTAAGGGCTATCTCTTTCTATCGCTGCAAATAGTAAGAAAATGGCGCGAACAACTGCCAGTTGGGCTGTCAAACGAAACGTCAAAAATATTGCAGTCATTAAAATACCTGTATTCTCAGTGAAAATTTGCATCGTTAGACATTTTACCTTCAATAAAAGCTTTTGTAACTTATTTCGATAAGATTTTTTAAAGTTATCTTACATTTTACGTCTAATTTTTTTAGAATCAAACGTCATAGATCTCAGTTGTTCTTACTATGCGCAGATCCCCATTGCGCATATCTTCTATCTCTTTAAATTGGAAAGGTCCATTCCCAGGTAATTCCGCTAATTCTCAGATAATTCCTATTCAATTCCTATAATTTTTGATAATCAATACCTTGATTATATACGTACTTTGTGACTTTTATTCTTAGTAATTTCAAAATTATGTGGTATCTAATCCATTTTTGTGTTAATACGCTACGCTCTTAGGCTCGTAGTATGATCGCGGTTTTAACTAAAACGCTGTTTTAAGAAATGTGAAATTTGATTATTTAATATCAATAATAAATTATATTAAATTTATCAAAATATGATTTTAAAGCAGAACATAGTTTGTATTCAAACAAATATTTTTTAAAAAATCGTTTTTTAAACATAAGGGCGAAATTAAATATTAAAATTTGAATTTGACATTTCTTAAAACAGTGTTTTAGTTAAAACCGTGATCATACTACGAGCCTTAGTGTTTAAGTATACTTTTGAAAACCCCTCTTGTTTATTGTTATAGTAAAAATTAAAATTATATTAGATTTATGATGGATACATATCTGACACAATGGAAGTCAAAGTAAATGCTAAAAGTAAGGATAACATTAATTGAAAAACCAAAGACAATACCAATACAAAATAAACATGGCAACAGAAAACTGGACAGAAATAAACATGCCAAAGAATATGTTAAATATCGTTTACTTATTTTCCATTTTATTATAAATATATTAATTTTCAATATTGAACATGCTACTCAAACTAGTACAATTTTTAACTTCATTTAAATTCATTTAAATAATAAAAAATGGGGTGTTATGTTTAAAAAGCTTAACATAGAAATTAATTTTTTCAAAAATTGTCGATCACTAATTTGTCAATGTAAACAAAAGCTTTCTTTATAAAACTGTTTTTACAGATTATAGATATTCGATTCCATTTTTGAGATAGAGTGATGATAAAGAAGTTACCGTTTTTAAGGAAAAACAAAAAAGTTGTGTTAAGCCGGAAATAGTTGATTATGGTAAAATGTTTCTATTGTTTCATATGTAGAATTTTCTGCTAAATTCAAGGACAAAATAAAAAATTTGGCATACTAATTAAATAAGAAAGATAGGATCATTTCCGGTTAAACCGGAATAATAATTGTTTTGAAAATATTTTAGTTGCAACGGGGATGTCGGAAAACCCCTAGGTATCAAATTTCGTAAAATATAATTGAATAGTTTTGAAAATGTTTTTTTTTAAATAAATAAATATTTATTATTTTTAATTTGTTATTATTATAGTTTATTATTAAATTTTACAGTTATTTTCATATAAGTAAGGATAAATTAATTGTAAATCCTTATGATATTTTTTAAAATTAGAACTGAGATGGATTAAAAAACGTGAAAAATATATTGATATCTAGAACATATATTTAGATTATAAACCATGGTAATTGTTAAAATTTTAGTGAATTCCCTAAAATTCTAGTTATTTCCTGGGTAATTCCTTCAATTCCTAGGGAATTCCTATAATTCTGTGTTAATTCCTTTAATTCCATGTAAATTCCTCTAATTCCTAGCTAATTCTTGCCAATTCCTACTCAAGTGTACAACTAATTCCCAAGTGATCATCCCCTCGGGCTTATTACCCATTGCTGGGTGTGCCAATCTGCTTTGTACACAGATTTCGGTAAAGATGATATATTTACACCGGGCGGGCGCTTACCAGGCGTCACCTCACGGGCACTCATTGCTGGCGTGGAGAGTGCACCACAGGGGTCAATTTTGTGCCATTTAAAATTGGAAATATTTGGCGTCGGTCGGGATCGAACCCGGTTCCCCAGATTCTCGACCTGACACTCAGGCACGCGGCCACGAGACCCCATTAAAAACAGAGAAAATATAATGCAAAATTACGGTTGAAATCACATTGACTATAGGTAGGTACATTGTATAGAAAATGTCAGAATTTAAAATGCTTGAATTATTGAATTGACAGATATTTGTAAGAAACATAAAATTCTCCATTTTAATTTACTCTATAAATGACGTCATTATAATTTAGTTTCTTAATTTAGTAGTTTGAGTTATAATAAGTGATCTTAAAACTTAAAAATACCTAGACAAAATCTTTATTTATAACTAAATGTTTAAATTTAGAATCTTTTCGAAATAATGTGTATTTTACATTTGAAATTATTTACATTAAACTGAAAATAAAAACAACGATATTGTAGCCAGCCTGTTTATATTATAGAAATTATATCTGTGCATTTTTAGTATTTTGAACATTTAATCAAAACAAAAAAAAATACTTATAAAGTTTAAGATTTTCTAAGTTTTTCATATGCTGCTATGAATCACATTACATAAAATGTAAAATACGTAATTACCCAATTACAAACGATGTAAAAGTTGTTAACATAGAAAAACATTTAGTTTCTAGAGTTTAATAAGTTAAATTGCGTATTTGTCGATTATTCCAAAATATTATAAACTTTTAAACTAGGTATACCTGAGTTTCACGTTTCGCTGATACCGCCAGTGGCGTAACCAAGAGTTCGGGGGGCCGCCCAATATGGAAGGCTTGAAAATCCACGATTAGGTTCCCTTACATCCCACCAAATTCATTGTATGTTGTGGCATTTACTATGAAAATGTAATTGGCACGTATTTTTTTTTTTTTTTTTTTGAAAATAAAATTGCTGCCACTGTGTGTTTACAAGATGGATCAGTATCATACAGTTTAAATAGTAACAATTTTGCGAAAATCATTCTCGTATCGTTATTTAATCCCACGTTTTGGTAATACTCATTGGCCGCCAGGTGTTCTGATTTCACATCCCCAGAATTCTTTTTATGGGGTTATTTCAAAGGAAAACTTTGGATCAGTTGCAGGAAAATATTTGCTAAAAAATCGAAATTCTACCGGCCGAAATGTTATAGAAAATAAAGAGCTTGATTTTGCTTAGTGGATAAGGGACCCCTTAGCCAATATTAATTTTGGAAATTGACATTTGAAAAAATAAAAGACTAAATAAATTTGTATTTTGCTACAAAAAAAGATTAAATTCAAAATTTCGCAGTAGTAACAAAATTATAAATCATGTAAATTGGGGCCTCTCTAGAGCCGGGGGCCCGCCCGCAAAGCGGACCCGTTAGTTACGCCACTGGATACCGCCTATACAGGCTGTTCATTTTAAGTGGTACAGTACTCGTATAGCTATCTCGAGAAGTATAGGAGCTACGAAGTCGGTTAAATTAGCAAACAATTTCTATTTTACAACACTAGTTTAATGAGCGAAAGAAGAATTTTTTAAAGTTAATCAACAGAGACCAAGACTTATAGAAACAAAAGCAAAATGAGAAGATCAAAGTCTCAAGATTCAACGATATTATAAAAATATCAAGACAATAGGCTTGCCACAATATTTAACTAATAAGAATGAAAAGGAGATTAAACTTATAGCCATGCAGATTAAGATGTGGTAACGAGGAAAATAACAATAAATACTGGATGATGGAAGAAGACCGTTTATGCAGAATATGTAAAGAAAATGAAGAAACCCTCTATAATTGCAGATATATGATGCAAAGACAAACCTGCAGTCCATATCACTTTCTAGACGAGTCCGGGGAAGGGGAAACATGATTAAAAGCACTAAAGAGAAAAAGAGAAGAAATGAAATAAAAATAAATTAAATTTGTAATTGTACAAGCATGAAATGTATATAAAATTCTATTAAATGTATTTTTATGAACAGTTTGTAAGACTTCAAAGTTGAAAAGTATGAATTAAATAAATAATAATAAACAAGCATTTTTAGACCAGTGGTTCTCAAAATACGAGATGCAACTTTCTTATTTTTGTTATTTGCTTATTCGATTCAGTATTTTTTCTGAATTCAACGATATCCATATGTAATACCCTAATATTTGAGAAAAATACAATGAAAATTATACTGATTTAATTTAAATCTGATTGTAATAAGAGTGCTTTGAAGAAAACAAAATATAAACACATAATATTGTTTTCTTCGTGAATACAAGGTTTTGAAATTCTACTACAATTACATATGGATATCGTTGAATTCAGAAAAAAAATACTGAAACGAATAAGCAATTGTCTTTTAAAATAAAAAAGTTGCATCAAGTATTTTGAGAACCACTTGCCTAAAAAATTCTTGTTTTGCTTATTAAAGTAGTCATAAAATAGAAATTGTTTGCTAATTTAACCGACTTCGTAGCTCCTATTCTTCTCGAAATAGTAATAGTGTACCACTTAAAATTAACAACATGTATACAGTAAAATTTTTGAACGATATCCGATAAATGTCATCTACCAATTGTATAAATTAAGATTTTGTTCTGTCGAATTCAGTAGCGTCGTGTACTAAGTTTTTATGAGGAAACCTAAGATACTACTGTTATTTTATTATTATAAATATATATGTCAGTAACACTGACAGAAAATAACGTCGTACGGCTATGAATCAAGGTAATATATTTGAATTAATAAATAAATTTACCTTACAGCGAAAAAGAATTGTCAATAGTGAGCATCTTATTAAAATGGAATGTCCTAACTTAGTCGAAACATTATGATTTTTTTAAAGCAAGCGTGTTATATCCATCTTTATCGCACACGGTTCTTACGAGAGAGATTAATATACACCAATTTGTTAATTCGTTCATGATACAAATGACCTTGATCGGACATCTTTCAAAAATTGTACTGTACATATTTATTTGAATTATAAAAAGTAGTTTATTTCTTCCATATATTATAACGCATCTACACATTCGCAGGAATGGCGAGTCGAATCGCAAACCGAGTGGCGGAGCAAATGTGTAGTCTGTTCATTTGTCATTCGCCTCGTTCCTCGCCTTGCCGCTCGTAGCGCTCGCTCCTAGAGCGGTTTTGGAGACGAGTCAAAAGCTCGTAGCGATGCGGCGAAATCTGTCTTTACATTCGGCAAGAAGTGTGAAGCGGTCATTCGCGTTGTGGGGGCGAACGTGCGAATGCCACTCGCGAATTTCGGCGAGTAACAAGGCGAAACATGAGTACGAATGTATAGATGCGCCTTAAAGAAGGTTTACGACTTATGCAGCAAAAGTTAACGGGTTACATAATTTAATATACCGATTGTATTATAAAAATATTTTTTTCGAAATATGCAAAAATAAATGCAGTTTATATGAAGTGAACATTTATTGTACCACTGGATTCTGGATTACTATTCAATCTACATTTACTTAGGACAGTTTTAAAATACCCTGCACATATTGTACAAATAAAAATTTTATATATAAAAATAATTCTTCGAAATAAAAATAAAAATATTTAAACTCGTGGAAAACTTAAAGACTATGAAGCCTTTTAGAAATATTAAAATGAAAATATTTTTCGCGCAGAATGCAGTTCTGAGAAATCTTGTTGTTTTGTTTGGAAACTAATCATTTATCGACATTTCTTCGTTTCGCATCTAAATTTCGCAATTTTCTACGAAAAATACAATAAATAAACCGGCGCCTGTTGTTTATAGAATTGAAAGAAAATATTTACTACAGCTACTGGGTTCTTATAACTACTAGATTTATAAATGTCTGAAAGGAATTTTGCTTATTTTCCTTATTTATTTTTGTTGGGCTAAAACGAACTGCGAACATATTGGTACTATTTATGAGATTTTTTGAATTAGCTTACGAAATGTTATGAGAAAAGTAATTTGAAATACTTAGTAATTAATCATTATTACTTGCTATGTTAATTTTTTATTATGGCTGAATTATATGTTTTCTCAAAACATTTTCTTTACGAAATATAATGGTGCATCACTAGACTTCGGTTCAAAACCCATAGAATATTATGGCTATTATTATGTTTTTCTAAAATCGTTACATTGATCGCAATTCAATTTTTTTAAATAAAAATATGTAATTAATGCCCTATACTTTTTTGGAGTTACTTACACGAAAGAACAATGTGTAGGAACCACAAAATGAAAACAATTAAGGCGCAGGATTTTTCAAAAAGTACGCAAAATAAATTTTAAAACCCGTTAAAGATTCATGTGGCAAGTCAGAACTAAACTTCGTCGTATAGTAGAAAATGGACCACTAGCTCTATATTAAACATGAATATTAAAATTTAGGCTGTTAATTATTGTAGTAATAAGCAGATTCAATATTTACAACTGACACGACCATTGGTGGCAGCACCGTCGCCAACTACACGTGCGTTTGATTTAGTACTTTTAATTGTTATTCGAATTACTTCTGCAGGCATATTGTGAAATTTCGCAAATATAACATATTTCTGTAAAATTGTTATACAAAAAACCAACCGATTAATCTTGTATGGAAGGTATTTTAATAAATTAAGCATTATTAAAAAAAATAAAACGTTATATTTAAGCGAATATAAGGATAATTACTGCTGAGGTTAGATTTCTAAATGCAAATCCGACCTCAAAATGTTTTGTAGAAGGTACATCATAAATTGAACATTACTAATTATGTGTCTAGTATATTTTTACCTCTCGCTAAGAGAGGTATTGAATTCATGCTAAAAATCGCATATCCAGATTTTAGTGAATAAGCACGTTTTAAGGTCCCTAGAATCCGATTATAACATTTTTACGATAATGTCCGTATGTGTGTGTGTGAAAGTGTGGATGTTGGATCCACGATTTCTCAAATACTATAAGACTTAAGACATTTTTAACTACGGACTCCTCAATCTAACAATAATGGGAAGAGTTGATTAAGTTTTGGTAACAATTGGACAACCGGAAGTAGTAGTTACAAGAAAAATATCATCTAAATATTATTTATCGAAAATTTATGTAAATACTTATATTAAAGGACGTTAAATTCTTTATTCGATAAATATGAATTCATTATATCTTCTATAGATTTAGAGATAAAGAAATGCATATAAAATAATTTGATGTAAAAATTCTCAGATCAAACTACTTCAAGGCAAGAAAGTCAAATGTTCGTAAAAGAGTATACGTAAAAAGAATATAAAAGGAATTTGCGAAAAAATGAAAAATATAAAGAAAAAGAAAAGGAAAGTAGAAAAAGAACATTTCAGGATATTGAATATAAAAAAAATGTATGTATTGTACATAATTTATATTAAAATATCCCATAGATTTTGCAAATATATGTGAGAATTATTTTGTAGTGAGCCATGAATATATGTAATTGTAATTAAAAATATTTTTCGTTTTATGCGTACAGCCAGGTAAAATATCTGGCGAGAGGTTATGTGTTGGCCACATCAGATTTTTTAATTAGACGAGAACGTAATAAATGCACAACATATTACTGTATGATTTCCAACAAAAGCAAGACCTATTCTTTTATATATTTGTGCTGTTTACAGAACAGTGCACTGAAATCGGCTTCTGATGAAATAGAAATTGTCATCCACGTGGATAAAACTTTATTTTAACTATTGATATTTTAATTCGAAATACAAATATTTTCACCAAAGTTACGATAATTTTGAAAGCCGACTGTTCACTTCATGACTTACGACCGTACAACAAACAATAAATTTTGCTTTTACCTTTATTTACATTCATTTTTGCTATACAAGTCGAATGTTAAAGCAGCCAGAGTAATAATTCACTTAGTTACAAATTATGCCGCCAGATGTCGTGGCGCTTAGTGTCAGTTGTCAATACTTTCCTCATATACCACAGTATTTGTATTACCCATTCGAAAAAAAAAATTCCGAAAACCTATATGGCATATGTTATATTATCATTGCCGAAATATGCGAAAGGAGCAAAATCGCACAGCTAGAATTCGATAATAAGCCGTGACGAGCCCAAACTCATATTAGTTAGACCGGTTTACATTTTCAAAAAATTATAAAATCTACACAAATGGTTAGAAAATTCTACAAAATTCTTTCGGTTACTTTAAATGTAGACTTAAAACTTTAAAAAAATTGTGTGTCGAATGACTGGTGATTATTGTTTGGCCGGTATTTTAAGGGTCATCTTCTAGTCCAGATTTAACTTCTAACGAAAGCCTGTACTTTTGGTACAATGAAAAGCAGCTTCGTAAAAATTCAGTGCGTTCAGTAAAATCTACCTTGCAAAACATACTCCCAGGAAAATGTGCAGGACTTAGGGATCCAATGAGTAATGGGGAAGTTTAGTCTTGTTGAAATGTAATGATTTTTCCATATTACTGCAATACTATACATGCAAAATTACTATTAATGCAATAAAAGTAATAAAATGTAGCGTATTTTTTTGTACAAACGATATTAAATTTGTCGTTAGTTAAATTGCCCGCAATACAATGACGTATGCAGCATCTTTGGTTCGCAGTAATGTCCGCTATAAGCGCTAGTTTAGAATGAAAACATGAACGTATGTCTTCTATATTTGATATTTAAACGTCAAATCCAATGTCAAATCGCAAAAAGCCAATTATTTAATTTTAAATATGTAAATAAAAAAATTAGAAAATACGATAAACAAAGAAATTAAATTGTTAAGTGTCAAATGTAAACATAGACAAGTGTGTTTTGCTTCTGTCTCTTTCTATGAAGCACGTTTTAGGCACGAATGTCGAGACTTGATTTGCACATAGTTGATGTTATGTATGCCATAATGGCGGGAAGAAAATATTACAAAAGTTTAACATTTTTTAACACGTATTTTTTAAAGTTTACGAAATATAAAAATAAAAACCCTTTATATTTACAAATATTTTAACATAAAAAATCAATTATTCGAAAACTCCCCCATAGAATTAAAGCTGGTACTAATAAAAGCGATGTAACCCAATATTAAATGGCGGAATACTTAATTCAGTTTTTCTAAGTTTAAAAGCTATATTTTAAATTAGTCGAAAGAAATTTGTTTGGTGAAAATGTTAACCGGTCCAACGAATATGCGTTTGTGCTCGCAGTTATTTATATATACTATAATTACTTTCGATGTATTTATAATTAATTTTTAAATTTAAATGTATTTCCCTTCAAATAATATGAAATATGTATATTTTTATAGAAATTATCTTTCCTTGTATCAAGTATTCTTTTATAACAAGGAACAATTTTCTGTAGAGGATATAAATTGTGAGAAAAAGATTAAAATAAATGTACACGTGTCAAGTTCTTGGATAAAAGCAATAATTTCTTTCTGATATTCAAAGTTTTATTACAAACGCCAAACGCAGTATTATATCTTTCCATTTCAGTTTCTTGGAAATTTCATTTCTTGCGACTGCTCAAAGACTGGAAGCTATATTAGATTTTTC
This sequence comes from Harpalus rubripes, assembly GCA_963082715.1. Classification (NCBI taxonomy): domain Eukaryota; kingdom Metazoa; phylum Arthropoda; class Insecta; order Coleoptera; family Carabidae; genus Harpalus; species Harpalus rubripes. The sequence continues at coordinate 19,207,779 of OY720451.1, forward strand.
CAGAACGTATGTACACACACAAATTACTAATATTTGTTACAAGTATCGCAAAAAGATACTCAGTATATTTGCATTATAACATTGTATTTGCAATAACCATGTTTATTTACCATTCAGTTGTAAATAATTGGAAAAGCTAATAATCAAAATATTTGCTTAAGGTAAATAGGCGACTGGAACTAAAGTATGTGTACGTATTTACTCAGTAATTTTGGTTGTTTTGTTTGCTAATAATGTAACAATGACTTTTACAATGTCAATTAGTCCTTTGTGTTTGTTTACTGTTTCTGTATGTCTAAAATGCCGTGAAATAAACATTTAACCTTATTTGAACTTGACAAATGTATTACTGTATTCTTTGTGAATGTAGCCCATTTAATTTGTACACAAATAATTTCATTCAGTATAGTTTCTATTCATTTTATAATTCATACATAATTTAATATTGCAGATACGAGAATCTATATATGTTTTATTTCACCAAATCTCAAAGGAACAGTACAAAAATAATAAAACAACCTCATGGTAAAAATGTGCAATTAAACACATGATCAACTAACAACGTTTTATGCAACTGGCCCATCATCTGCTATTTGGTCGGCTATGGTAATTTTAAGTGTTCATGACAATTATTACTGTAACGTTTTATGAAGTGTAAATATGAGACAATTATTATTAATTAAAATTAAGTGTTTATTAAACTATAATGAAAGTTACTATTACTAAGATTAAAGAATGATTAAAAACTAAGTAAGCCTAAAACTAGATAACACTAACACTATTTATTTAACCAATTAACACTACTATTTATTTCCACGATATTACAAATTATTTATTTCACTACGCGTTCCAATCTTAGATTGCCGGTCTGTTGCAGACTCTTGTAGACTGTTTACGCGATATTTATATCACTATATTTATATCACTATATACTTATATCCGCCTACCGACCTCCACAGCGTCTATATACTCAACTGACTCAACAGCGTCTGTATATTCAACTGCTCGGACAGAAGTCTCCTCTTTCACAACACTATCTGTCTATTTATTTAATTCTCTGTCTATCTCAGCCTCAGTATCACCGACTGTCCGTATGCCACAATTCTTCAACACCACTGCCGAGTATTTACTTCCACTTGCCGTTACTATCCCCGTATACCTAGCTTCCCAATACTCTTTAACACTACAGAGTATTCACATCCACAGCTATTCCAGTTAACCAGTAACTTCTCGAGTACCTACACGACACAAACTGCATACGGTCAAGACGATACTGCTGTGCTTTACACTAACACTATACTCTCTAACACTCCATGTGTCTCTATGATTATGTATGTCACTAACTCTCTCCCGAGCATAGCTACGTCCCTTTTATACAGTTGCCATTATCTTCTAGAAAAACCCTAGAATGTTCGACCGCATAATAACAATGAACACAAAAGGTTCAGGCGACCGGAAGTAATTAAACACGTCGCGACCTATTCGCTTACGTCGCCCGGCTATTAGCGCGATTACGTTACCGCTATAAATAGACACTCGCTTACAGTGGCGGCGACGGCGGGCGTTCCTCGTTACATTGCTTTCATGGCAACAAACAAATAAAATAAAAATTTTATATTTTTAATTCTGTACCTACCTTGATCCTAAAAAGGCCAATCTCAAAAATTGGCAAATTTGAGTTACATGCACCAATGATTTGTAGGAAAATTTTTACACTGTTAATTAATTAGTAAACATGATTAAAATAAAGCTTTAATAGTATATTATGATATAAGTGTATAAGCCGGCCATTAAAGCACGCGTGACAAGTTTAAAAGCGCGACGCGAAGCGGAGCGCTTTTAAAGGCACGAGTGCTTTAATGGCTCTTATACACATGTATCATACGCTATTTTTTATTATACCTGCACAATATGTTGGAAAAAAGAATCTAAAATTTTGATTTTGACGTTTTATAATTGTTTATGATATATGACATAACATCGTTTACACGGAGATTGTTTAGCATTTGTTGTTTACGTTACTATGCGGATTTGCCATTTCGCAATTTGTTGTTTATTTATTATAAACAAGATTATAAACATCAAAACTATCAAGATCCTTCTTAATTTAGACGGAAAACAAGGATAAAATGGAGAAGCATTCATCTAGTATACAAGAATTGGCTGAACAAGCTGAATTAAGATTGGTCCCTAACAAGTCAAAGGAAGCCTATTTTAAAGAGTATGAAAAATTAATGAAGTGGATGGAGAGCAAGAATTCGAAAACAGTCAATGAATCAGTAAAGCTTGCCTACATGATGGAAATGGTAATATTCTGCAAGTATAATTACTTACTTGATTTTTTGACTAAATGTTTTATATTTCATCACAGTCTAGTATGTATAAATCTTCCTCTCTCTGGTGCATGCATTCAAAACTTCAAACAATGCTAAGGATCAAAAATGGAATAGATTTACTATCCTTTCATAAGCTACATGCCTTTATGAAAGGACTAAATAAAGGATATGAAGCTAAGAAATCATACGTTTTTACAGAAGAAGATTTACGTAAATTTTTCCTAGAGGCCCCTGATGTTACTTTTTTATTTTTGAAAGTACTCAGTTTGTCAGCACAGTTTTGAGAAATATATAATAACAATTTTATTTTCAAGGTTGTCGCTATTTGTGGTGTATTCGGTTCTTGCAGAAGATACGAATTGTGTAATTTACGTATGTCAGATATTAAAAGAGAGGGTTCCGTTCTAATAATTAATATTCGTCCTTCAAAAACTGAAAAAGGTCGAAAATTTGTTATTATTGACGATTCCAGTATTCCTTATGTTCATTTATTTGATAAATACCTTTTATTACGCCCGGACAATGTAATAACAGATAGAGTCTTTTTGAAGTATTCAAATGGAAAATGTGTTAGACAAGTTGTTGGAATTAACAGCTTCGGAAAATGTCCTTCTCGCGTAGCACGTTTCTTGAATCTTCCGGACGCTGAGAAATATACTGGCCATGCTTTCAGGCGGACATCTGCTACGATCATGGCGAATAGCGGAATGACCGTAGATGAGCTTAAACGTCAAGTGGGCTGGAAGTCCTCTACGGTTGCGGCTGGTTACATTGAAGAGTCCACCGTAAATAAAATAAAAGTGTCACAACGTATAGCCGAAGTTGTGAATGGAAATAGAACCAGTGTTGCGTCCAATTCGTCAATAAAAACTACGAATATGCAAACAGTAAATGTTGCGAATGTACAAACACTAAATGAAAGCAATGAACTTCAACTGCCGAATATAAAATATCTAATAACACAAATTGTACTTTAAATTTTTATTTAAAAGAGTATTAAATACCATAAATAAAAAACTTACAAACATATTTCTATGCTGTCTATAACTCCATATGTAAAATGATGTACTGTTAGCGAAATACCAAAGAACTTTCTGCTAGTGGCTTCCTATTCTTCATCGTATACTTTCCCCATTAATAAATCCCAAAATTGTTCATTTGGGCGATGGAATATTTCTTGTATTGTCTTGTTCTCATTCTCATATGTCCCGTAGCCATTGTTGAGTGATTCTGGCAAAGAGGCACGATGCTAAATCAGGCCAAAATAGAACGTGGTTATTCCTATGTTACCAATAAATGAATAATTATTCCAATTTATGAAGACAATTTCCTTTGTAGGTGTTATACATGATTAATTATATTCTAACCTAGAAACAGTGGCTTCACGCCTGGTGAATTTTGTTCAAAAATACTGCGCATGTGCCAAGCATATGATGTGAAATGTGTTACATTTTAATAGTGTACAAATGGTGGAATAGAAAATATATTATTTAAAATTCATCATACATTTATATGAATAATTGAAGTAAATCAGTAGGTATTGCTTATTTTCATTGACAATTATAAATAAACAAATTGTTAACGTTTGTTGTTGCTTAGCGACTTTAAAGCACGGCGTGTTTTAATCTTGAGATTAAGCACGCTTTTTAGTACGATGATCAGTGATTATGATGCAGGTATAATAAAAAAAATTGTTTTATATACTAGGGCAATTTATAAACAAATCTACCTACCTACGAAAGAAGACACATTGAACTTGAACAATACTTTTTTTTTCAACATAACTTCCTACAACACAAACACACTTTTTCCAACGTTTCTTCAACTGTGCCATTCGCCAAAAAATATTTTTTTGGGAGATTTGCAAAATAACTGTCAACAGCACTAATTCCTCGTCAGATTCAAATCTTCTTCTCCTAAGATATTTTTAAAATTTTTGAATAAAAATATGTTACTAGGTGCTAAATCGGGGCTATAAGGTGGATGGCTAAGTTCTGTAAAACCGCAGTCTCTGATATGTCTGTAACTTTACGCGCTTTGTGAACCAGTCTGTGTATCCACCGTGAAGACACCTTGCTCATACTCAAATCATTATGCAAAATTTTCCAGTTCAGATAAAGACAGTTCCTTGGCAATAACAGAAACCTTCAACCGTCGATCTGTATGCACCAATTTTTCAACTTGTTGAACATTTTCTGCACTTCGTGCTTCAAGTGGCCGACCAGATTTTGGATCAGCCTGTATCGAATCCCTTCCCCATCGAAACTTTACACCAAAATTTTACTTTAAAATAACTTGGAGCATTTTGCCTATACACAGCCACCATTTGCTCATGAATAATTTTAGGACCATTGCCTTCTGTTTAGTAATAACTTCAAATGGACTGTATAAATTTAAGGGGGAGTATTACTAGACAGTGGAATATGAATTTATGATTTAGAGCGTCAACATTTGACAAATTTACTCGAAGGACCAGAGAGGTAAAGAACTAGTGATACGAGCGAGACTGGTATACAAACAATTGCATTTAAATGAAACCAATTCTAGTACCTTATTGTCTCAGCGACGAAGGTGACTGGAATGAAGCTCCTCAGCTACGCAGATGGAATCCGCGTCGTCATCAAACAGCGGCTGGAGGAGCAGGAACACGACAGCTGATAGCCGTCTTCGACTCTACTAGTGGAGACGTTCACAGCAGGTATCTTTGCCTGCTGTCCCTTAAAGATCCAAACCTGGGGAAGCCAACTCCAACAAGGGGGGCTGACTCGACGACCAAGACTTGTCGCTCTTGATAGAATTACCTCGAAGCACTTGCACGAACACAACACTTACGAAAGGTAGCGTATAACCAGGATCACCTCGCTGCACACTAGGAAGAGCTACAATGCTAAGCTCTTAATAAAAAATGACGGGCAGACCTCTCCGCTACCACGTCTTGTAAAAATAGCGATTTAGTTAAATTGTAAATGAAATAAATAAATCATAGTAGATAGATAGATAGATAGTTTATTGTTTTAAGACATTATACAATCTTTTAACAATAGTTGACAACTCAGGAATTGATTATCATATTAAATACAATATAAAAATATTGATATAAAAAAACGTGCAAAAAATACATACAAAATATCTTTAAAAAATCTATCAATAATATAGTTATAAATACATTTTGCCAAATATATCATTCTTTACTTGTTACATGCATTTATAAGGGATTACATTTATTTTATTTTATTTATAATATTAAATGCATTATGAATATATTGATATAAAAAAGGTGCAAAGAATACATAATTATAAATACAATTTGCCAAATATATCATACTATACTTGAAAAATGCACTTATGGAGAATTATATTTATTTTAATTTATAATATTAAATGCGATATAAATATAATGATATAAAAAACGTGCAAAAAATACATACAATCTATCAATTATTATAATTATAATTACCTTTGGCAAATATATCGATCATTCTTTACTTGATAAGTGCACTTGTGAAGAATTATATTTATTTTATTTATAATATTAAAAGCAATATAAATATATATAAAAACGTGCAAAAATACATACAATCTGTCATCAATATAATTATAAATACAGTTTGCCAAATATATCATTCTTTACTTGATAAATGTACTTATGAAGAATTGTATATATTTTATTTAATTAAATGAAATATAAATATATTGATATAAAAAATGCGCAAAAATACATACAATCTAACATCAATGTAGTTATAAATACACTTTGCCAAATATATCCTTCTTTACTTGATAAATGCATTTAATTTATAATATTAAATGCAATTTAAATATATTGATATAAAAAATGAGCAAAAATACATACAATATATCATTAATATAGTTATAAATACACTTTGCCAAATATATAATTCTTTATTTGATAAATGCACCTATGAAAAATTATATTTATTACACCCAATTTATAATATTAAATACAATATAAATATATTGATATAAAAAAAAGGTGCAAAAATATATAAAATCTATCATTAATATAATTATAAATACATTTTGCCAAAATTGATATTCTTTACTTGATAAATGCACTTATGGAAAATTACGAATTAGTGAAATAGAAATTCTAAGACCAAGGTTTGGTTTCAAGATTTTATTCATTTAGACAGAAACTCCTTAACTTTAATGCACCAACCACATAATAAAAAATTTTATTAATTTTTTCAACATCCAAATTTTCCAAAAATTTATATAAGTTTAAATCAGTTAGTCCTGTAATATAATTTCCAAAATATACTTTTCTCAAAGGCCGGTATATAGGGCAAACGAAAAGAAAATGAGATATATCCTCCGGGACCTGACAATTGCACACCATACAAATTTGCCTGGGATCTATACGATAAATTACGTTATTTATGGAGAATGAGAAAAAGAACTGGTTATTCAGACGAATTTGAGTAATTATACGCTTTTTGTTAAAAGAGATATTTGCCTTTAGGTAAGCAGGATATGAGAGAGAAGGATTTATTTCACCATAGAGGTGTTTAAATTTTGAGATATTTAATAAGTACAAGTCTTGTTGTTTTAAGTTGTTATTCAACAAAATTAATATGGCGTCTATTTGCTTTTTACTAATGTTTTGGTTGAGCCATATTTGCTCAAAATTTAAATCTTTTAAAAAATATTTGAGCTGTGATGCCCAATTGTGTTCTATTTTATTACATGGGTTTTTATCTAATTTAACTAGCCTGTTGTAAACAATTTTTGTTAGATGGGAATTTTCTAATTTTAAAATTCTGGCCCAAAAGTTTAAAGCTCTTTTGGCAATTTCAACCTTTAAGTGGTTTAAACCTGATTCTAATCTTAGAATAAAACCTGGTGTATTTTTAGGACATGCTAGCAAAACTCTTATAAAACGTAATTGACTTTTTTCAAGCAATTCCCCGTATCTCAATCCCCAAATTTCAACAGCGTATAGTGCTGTAGCATTAATGACTGAATTTAGCAGTTTAGTTTTTTCGTCCCACATCCTAGAGCGGCCTTTTATCAGAATGTTTTTAACCGAACTAGAGGCTGCCGCTGCTTTATTTAAGGCTTGTTTAGAAGCGTCTAAAAATTTTCCTGAGCATGTGAACAACACGCCCAAATAACAAAATCTATTTATCACTTCAATACTCTCTTGGCCATATTTAAAGTTAAACGATTGATTCTTAAGACGGCCTTTACGGAAAGGTAAAATTTTTGTTTTTCTCGTATTGACTTCCAATTTATTTAGATCGCAGTATCTCTTTAGCCAACCTAGCTTTTTCTGTACGTCCAATGGGGAGTTACATAAGATTACTAAATCATCCGCGTACGCTAACATTAAGATGTCGTTATACCCGTCAATGTTAAGGCCAATTGCGCCCGATTCTCGCAGGAATTCTTCCAAATCGTTTATAAAAATCGCGAAGAGGGTGGGGGATAAAATTTCCCCTTGCAATACACCCTCTGTTACTTTTATTTCAATATTGGAATGTACATTGTGATTCTTAAAAATTATGTTTGCATTTCCGTAAAGGTTTTGTAAAATTCTTATTGTTTTCCCACTTATGCCTGCTGCATACAATTTAATCCATAATAGGGAATGATTTACCGAATCAAACGCCCGCTTAAAGTCTACAAAAATTGCGTATATGGTGTTTTTCGCTAATCTTAAGTGTAAATGGATTGCTGCAGATAATGAAAATACACAATCTGCAGTACCTCGTCCTTTCCGAAATCCCATTTGATTTTCACATAAAATTTTATTAATTTCTAGGTATTTTTGAATACGAGCGCCTAATATTTGAGTGAAAAGTTTGGTTATAGAATTAATTAATGCAATACCACGATAATTAAATGGATCGGTTACATCACCTTTTTTATACAGCATAAATAATTGTATATGGGACCAAGATGAAGGTAATTCCTCATTCTCAAGAATATTATTAAATAAATTGAGTAAATAGTGAAGCCAGTTATTGGGTAAGCATTTGTAGAAGTTATTATTTATATCATCAGTTCCCGGAGCTTTACCAGCCCTGGAGCCGTCAATAGCCATTTTTAGTTCCTGCATAGTAATGCTTGAGTCAAAATTGGGATTAAAACAGTCGTAAAATAGTGAATCACTTACAATTGCTGTAGGATATAATGAGTTATAGAAATTAATCCAATCTATATGTTCAATATTGTGTGAAACTGATATATTTGTTGGTTTAAGCTGTTTTATTACGCTCCAAAATTCATTATTATTTTTCACATTCGATAATTTGTTAGAAATGGACATTTGATGCTTTTTCTTGCAAAATTTTAAATGTTTTAAATAAGTACGCTTTCTTTCTAAAAAGTTAAAATTGTTAGCAAGTGTAGGTTCTCTTTTGTATTTTCTCAGCAAAGATTTAGTCTGTTTTTTCATTGCTAGACAGTCTGCATTAAACCACTGACTGCTTGAGTTCGTATGAGACATGGGCTGATTATTTAATTTTTGAATTTTTAGCATTCCAGTGACACAAGCTGCTTCTTTAATAGCAGATAAAAGATTATTATTTAGTTCAGAGATACTATTACTATTAAAGTAAATATGTGAAGAGTTATTCAATACGTTCGTAAAAGAAATTGATTTACTCTCACAAAATTCAAATTTTAGTCTGTATGACGTCGGACTTTTTTGAATAAAATTACTATGAATACTTTGAACATCAAATGCAAAGGAAATGCTACAAATACTATGCCCTGACGGCTCCAAGGTGGGCAAAACTTCAAATTTACTAACAAATTCCAAAGTATAAATGTCTATCCATACTAAATCTATTATACTTCTACCTGTGTGACTGAGATAGGTAAAATCAGCTGGGTGATCCCCATATGTTCGGCCATTGAGAACGTACAATCCCAAGCTTTCCATTATTTCGGTTAGTTTTCTACCCCTGTGGTCAGTTGCATCGAGTTTAGATATTCTGTCCTCGTAGATATTTGGGTTTGCTATACAATTCTCTGGAAGTTGGTTCAACTGACCTATTTTGGCATTAAAATCGCCCATAATGATAACCTTGGTGTCAGATTCCCAGGTACCTGAAACTGAGTGCAGTGAGTCTTCCAGTAATTGGAGAGAAGTATTATCGTCTAATGTGGGTTTCAAATAAATATTTCCAATGACATAATTATTCTTATTAAAGCTAATTTTTAAAAATAACCAAAAGTTACAAGATTCAATAATGCTAATGTCAGAAAATATATTACTTTTGCAGATGACTAGTAACCCGCCGCTCGCGCGACCTTTGGTTTTATCTTTGGACGCTGTTATTTGATATATGTGATTTTCATATGTTTTTAAAAAGTTAGGTAATGTTTGTATTTCGTATGTTAACCATGTCTCACAGAGACAAATAATTTGTGCTTTTAATAAGCATTGTTTAGTTTCAGAATTTACATTAAATAGACTATTATATCCATTTACATTCCAAAATACAATATTAAAGTCATCTTTTGCTAACGAGCCATTGAGATTAGTGTCTGGAATACTTAACTTGTTAATAGTACGTGAAGAACTACGGCACACTGGGTTCACTTGAGGGACGAAAAAAGGAACCGATGGTTCCTTGTTTTGGGGTCTTCGCATTTGGTTTTGTAAGTGAATCTTCTGAGGAGTTGCTGTTGCGCAGTCTCTTGTCGGTTCTGTGCGATTTTTCGGATACTGGTGCAATTATTAGTTTGTTTCCTAGTAGTTTCACTTCCTTTCCATCTTCTTTAAGAGCTCTTCTTTCTTTCAGTAGATTCTTCCTTTCAATCAACTGTTCAGATGTTAAGTCTATGTTTATGTATATGTTAGAGCCTTTGAGATTTTTCCTGTGTTTCAAAATATTGTCTCTTATTTTACAGGACGAGAGGCAGATGAGGATAGGTCTATTATAATCCTTCTTGGCTGTACCTATTCTAAAGGCTTCCTCAATATTTTCTTCCGTGGCAGTAACTTTTAAAGTGTCGTTGATGATTTTCAAGATTATTTGATAAATATCTTCTTTATTTTTTGTCTCAGTTTCTTTTATTCCTGTAAATATTAGGTTTTTTCTCTTCAACTGGCGCTCTAATTTGTTGATTACCCCTTGCTGATATTGCACTTTTGTTTCTAAAATATTATGCTTTTCCTTGATATTTTCTAAAGTGCTATTAATTTTTACGACTTCTGCTTTAGTGTCATCTACTTTTGCCTCTATTGAGGCAAGTTTCTTCAAGATTTCATCCATAGGTTATAGCTTTGCACGTGCTTGTAAGTAAGGTTATGATGTTTTTCGACGCACAATTCAAATTTAAGCAGAAGGATTATTTATTGACTTAGAAGCACTAATGCTTAAGCACTATGTGACTTTTTATTTTATGTAGTTCTTTTATTAAAGCGTATTTTTGACCATACCTTTACTCGTGTTTATAAATAAGGTTATGATGTTTTTTTTTTTTTTCGACACTCACAATCCAAATTTAAGAAGAAGGACTATTTATTGACTTAAAAGCACTAATGATTAAGCACTATGTGACTTTTTATTTTATGTAGTTCTTTTATTAAAGCGTATTTTTGACCATACCTTTACTCGTGTTTATAAGTAAGGTTATGATGTTTTTTTCGACACTACAATCCAAATTTAAGAAGAAGGATTATTTATTGACTTAAAAGCACTAATGATTAAGCACTATGTGACTTTTTATTTTATGTAGTTCTTTTATTAAAGCGTATTTTTGACCATACCTTTACTCGTGTTTATAAGTAAGGTTATGATGTTTTTTTCGACACTCACAAACCAAATTTAAGAAAAACGATTATTTCTTGACCTAAAAGAAATAGTATTTAAGCACTATGTGGCTTTATATTTTATGTATTCTTTACTAAAACGAATTTTTGGCACAGAAAATTTTTGACATGTTAACACTTCAAAGCAGAGTTGCCAACCCCAATAAATCATAGTAAATGAAATTCATTTGGAGGCAACCAACTTGTTGTTTTACAAATAGTTTTACATGAATGGACATAAGAAAAAATGCGACTAATCGCGATGAAATGAATTTCACAACTCTATATTTTTTATACATAACAACGTATATAACAAAAAATGTAACAATAAGAATGGCGGTCTAGATTTAGCTTCATTCAAAGCAATCTTTATATACCAGCCTTTCTAAAAACGCGCAAACACCTTCTTTTGTTAAGAATTTTATCAGACTCCGATGGTTCAATTTAGTTTTACTTATTTTTTTAACCCAAAATTCTACGCTAATCAGTAATAAATAATACGAATTGAAGACAACTTACTGTATGAACTTATAGAGTCACACAAATCTGACAATAAAAAATTGTTATCATTCGTCTTTTGTTCCATAGCTAGGTAGATTTCTTTGTAAACTGCCCTCGTACACTGTTATAAGAGAATTATTAAAGATTAAAAACTATATTCACGTTGCTAATGGATAATGGGTCAGGTTTTATTCAATTTATATGATTTGTCGTAGTTCCAGTGTTGAACACTTTATCATGGAATCAAAAATTTCTTTATTTTGCTAAAGCATAAATTTTTTACGTAATTCGTTCATATTATAATAATTTAGTAATTAGTATTCATTAAATAATTAACTATTTCAACCATCTACACTACCTATAGGATCTAGGTGAGAAATTTTCCTATTCTAAATAATGTAATATTGTAACGGTAAGTTACCGTTGCTATATGTAAAATAAATGTTGGGCTAATTAAATTGTATATCAAATTGTATATTTATAAAATTTATTCATGTTACATTCCAAACAAATAACAAAATTAGGACCATTTTCTGTAACTCGGTGGTTAATTTTTAACATCTGGTTAAAAATTTCATCCAATAGATATTGATTTGACAACTGAAAATCCCTTGGTAAGGGAGGTATAGGAATCGTGCTAAAATCACATATCGAGATTTTGGTAAATGACCACGTTTTAAGATCCGTAGAATCCAATTTTAACATTTTCACAATGATGTCTGTGTGTATGTATGTGTGTATGTATGTGTGGATCCTTCACTCTAACTCAAATACTATCATTCAGAAAATTTTGAAACCTTGTATTTCGAACCTTTTCTGTAATGGAAAGAGCCCATTAGATTTTGGTGTAAATCGGATAACCGGAAATGGCACATTACTAGAAGCTCAAAATAGTTTTTCTTCGAAAAATACCTTTAAATGTTATTTTTTCAAGATTAATGTTATTATAAAAATTAAAGATTAATAAATTTTCTATAGATTTGCATTAATACTTTTTCTATATATTTTATGGATAAATTTATAAATTATCTATAATGTAAATCCCAGAGCTTACGCTTTAAACAAACAAAATTCAGTTATTCAAATGTATGTAACTGACAGATAAATGTCACTATCAAAGAACGAATCATTTTAAAATAATATTAGCAACGTTTTAAAAAGAAAAAAGTAAATAGAACAAAAGAAAACAAATTCAATACAGTTTCCAGCATAAGTAAATATGTAGGTATGTATTTAGATTAATAAAAATTAATTCACAAAATGTTTAAGCTAATCCTCATGTTTTGATTAGTGGATTCTATTCTATCCCAGTATTTAAAATTTAATCTTCATTTTATTATAACTCCTGTGGCTGAATTGTTAGAGCAACGCCTCATGTCAGGAGTGCCCTCGGGGCTCTGGGTTCGAATCCAACTATGGATGTGTGTAAATGTAATTGGGATTTAATCCTGTTGAGGGGTTTAAAAACAGGTAGTTACTTGGATTAGATTAGACTAAATTTTAAGAAATAAACTGTAAACATTAGAGTAAAATTCGCTAATCCAAAAATAAGAATTAACTTAATCTTTTTTGTGACTCGGGTTGTAAATGGCGGGAGGTATTGTGTTGGCCCCACCAGATTTTTTTTCTTTTGTTATATATTAATTACAACCTAGTTAAAAATAAGACTTTCGCCTTTTTTAGAAATAGCTTAAGAAACTGGTTTTCATTTATTCAAGTAATGTTTATTTATTTAGTAAATAATATAAATATCGGTTAGCTGGTTTTTTCCTTGCCCTGTTAAAAATAATGAAAAAAGTGATGTATATTTTGTAATACTTTCTTTCGCGTTTCGCCATCCTACGTACTTATCTAAAACATAACTTTTACTAATTATAACTATAATTTACAACTAGTTATTATAATTTATGTGTTCTGGTAACTTTTCATGTACTTGATTTTATCATGTAAATGTCTTACAACATGCTATTTTATCATATTTAAAATATTGGACTTTTAATCTTTTTCTAAGAACAATAATTTACCTATATTATATTTTTCTGTTTATTTAGTTACGCACTTTTTCATTTTTGTCGTTTAAACCTTGTTATATCTTTTCCGCAAACTATATCAGTTACCGTGTAATATCTTCTAGAAAATAATAATGGAAAAGATTTCAGAGAAAAATATATTTCAATTTTTTTCAAATAAAAGAATATTCACTTTCAGAAATATTGCATTACGAATTAATGAAGATGATAAAAAAAAGAATTGGAAAAATATAGGCATAATTGGATTTTATACTAGTTCATTGAATTATGTAATTTTCTATTATAAATGTATTTGACTCATAAAAGTGCTGCTTTCATTTATGTGATTACCCTTATCAGTCAAAATTAATTACAGATATTCATTTTTAATTATTTATAGATCGATTTCACAAGAATAGTTTAAATTAATTTAAATTCATACGTAATTTTGGATATACATACAGAGAATTTATTTTAAAATGCAACATATGGTTTATCACTTCCATGGTGACACACTACTGTCAAAAAATGACAGCAATGTAATATTTGTCCATTTTAAAATGCAACATTATAATAGTACATTAAAACACAAGTATCATAAGGCAATCTGTTAACGTACGAGTCCAAGTTTGGAAAACGAGCCGCCAGGCGAGTTTTACAAAGGACGAGTGCGTCAACAGGCCTTATGATACATGTTTTTTATACTATTTTTTCTATTGAGGTAATTGTACAATTAGATTTTTTAAAAAAGGACGTCAAAAATATGCGTTGGTGTTTTTTATCAGTTATGTTGGTAGCGCTTCCCGCTAAAAATTTAAATTTCACATTTTGACCGTTTGTGTATCTTGTGATTTTGTCTGATTGTTTACATTAAAACATTGTATCAAGCATTATACAATTATGAAAGGGGAAAACCAATACATACAATGAACTCCAAGGTTTATTAATGAACTATCCTGATTTGACATATCGGTGGTTCGTGTTGGTTATAATCATAAATAAAACTTGAATATGGGATTGAAGGACGTTACGTGGACCATCAAGCCTTTTTATTGAGAAAACAACATATAAATAAAACTCTTTAAATAATGAAATACTTTAATGAACAATTTGTTGATTTAGACTTTTACTTTTCATCATTTTGTCAACAATCATTGCTCAGTTGCACAGATAACGGCAACAGCTGTTCTTACAATTTTTACTACAGAACATATATGGCATATATTCGATAGTTCGCCACAACGTCGAACTGGAAACATGGATTAAAACGTCAACTTTTCATATTTGTTTGCCAGTAGCCGCCACAAATTGAGTAGACTGTTTCAACATTTTCAAGTAACATGCATCATACATTTCATAACCTGCCTGGAATAACAATACATTCTATTCAAAATTGCTTTACCATAAATTTAAATTGTAATAAATAAAACTTACCGTTTTAATTATTTTGACAAAGTAAACCTGAGCGCATTGTTTCTTGTTTCATATTTTTTAGTTGAAATTTTAACTTCACAGATTCTTATTCTTTCTTAACTAACACAGCTATAGCTATAAATTTCTTTTCTTTCAAGTCCTATCACTTAGAGAAAGGATAAAAATCCACAAGTAATATTTCAACACGAACAATTTACCATTTTGAGGTTATCTGTCAGTTATGAAAGCATGACTACCACCTCTAGAACATGAAAGGCGCCAAAAACAGTACGTTTATAGATCTTCTAAACGTCGTGTTTTCAGTGATAAACAGTGCTTTTATAGACTCATAAGAACACCAAAATAGAAAAATAGTATTGAAGCACAGGAGATACCTCCAGAGCACATCACAAATGGTGTCAATTCTTTCTACGAGCGACTAGGATATTGATAGTGTTAATGGAGGTATTTTTAAACATTACATTAAAATTATGAATTTTTGTAAGCCAAAATTTGTTAAGATGTGCTTCATTAAAGTTTTGATTTTTTGTTAATAGTATGTAGGCTACTTTATTGGAAATTAGTATTGAAAATACATAACTATAAATTTTTGTACGTTGCATTTTAAAATGGACAAAAATATTACATTGCTGTCATTTTTTGACAGTAGTGTAGTAACCATGGAAGTGATTGACCATATGTTGCACGTTAAAATAAATTCCCTGTATACTCGAATACAACGTGGTGACTTCAACGACGCAACATAGGGGTTTCAATGGTAAATGGTGCAGTTATTTGCTCCCCTAATTATTTTAGAGCAAAATTGTTTTAAGGTTTATGTTACAGAAAATAATACTGCATCAGAATATGCTATTGTTTATAATTTTTCAATTTCCGGAACCGTAAAAATAGTTGAAAACAATAATTTTTGCAAAAATCATTGCTGCCATGGCACAAAAATTTAAACAAAATCGCAAACATTTGTCATTTAATTTTGAGAAGTTAAGGGTCGTATTCATGGTCTTAAATTTTGTTCTCGTCAAACTACATTGTTGAAATCAACTATTACGTTGTTGTCATCAACTGCAATATAAGTGTTTTCATTTTCCTCGTTTTGAAAATAAGTTAAGTTTAAGTTAATATAGTATTTTATTTTTACAGTGTTTTTTGGTGAACTGAACTTGAAAATCAACATCTTCGGATAAACATAACAAGACTAGAACAGCATATAAGGTAAGAAAATCACATAATAATTATTATTTTTCATAATACTCGTAAAAATGAATACGACAACAGTTCTTTTGTCGATTTTAAGTATGAACGGATTTATTCATGTGTACGTGAATTTATGTTAAAAAATCTGCAAAATCTTAATTACCCTGAAGAAGGTATAAGTATATGTTTATCGAAACGTTGATTTTGTAATGAGACCCAGTTGCAAAAAATGTTAGGTGGTCGTGTGTTTAGCTGCACATTGTAACCATGGATACGTATCAAAAATACATTGGATAATAAGCCTTATCAAAGTTAACGTGATTAAAGTTAACAATGTTTTATGCAACTGGCATATTCCGAATATTGTTAACACCTGAGTGTCTAGTTGCGAATCTGGTGACTCGAGTTCGACCCGAGAGACGCCAAAATTATTTCGAACTTTAAATGACTCAAAAATAAGCCCTGTGGTGCAATGAGTGTCCGTGAGGTGACACCTGTAATTTATTTTTTGTTTATTAAAAATAATTAGTATGACAAAGTTTGCTTTTACGAATTTAAATGAATTTAGTGCGCTATCTACTATATTCAGATGTTTAAATTTTAACTTTAAGTACTGTAACGTTTTTATTTATTTGGGTGAAGTGTAAATATTAGATAATTATTATTAATTAAAATAAAAGTTTATTATAACGATAAATAGATATTAAATATAATTAAAAGATGATAAATATAACAAACACTACGAGTAAACAAATATGAAACACTAATTAAGGCTAAAAATATTATAAGACACTTAAACACTAAGATTATTTATTTAAACAATATATAGCTCACTTATTTATTTATACAACTATAGTTATTTATGTTTACCACTTGTCGACTATATGTTTATATCACCAACTGTTTAACACGCAACGCTTATTTATATCAGACTGTCCAATGCCTTCGCTAACGGTGCTTATATACTCCGGCATTTGCATTCGAGAACTTACTAGACCACTATTCCAGATAAAAACTCTAACACAATGGGTTACATCAACCGCGTAATTAAGCAGGTTCCGACAAGTCTGTTGCGTCATCGCTAAAAATAGACACTCGCTCGTCCCTGTGACAGCGACGGCGACAGCGGTGGTGACAGTGGCGGCGACGGCGGGCGCTGCACATCACAGTCACAGTATAAGTAAGCCAAGTTGGCTTATTTATACTGTGTCACAGTACTATCTGCAGGCCCGGATCACCCATAAGGCCAACCTAGGCCTAGGGCGCAGGCTCGGTGGGACGCACATTGAGTAGTTGGAAAAAATTAAAAAACAGAGAGAGAAGAGCCTGCAGTTGCCAGACGACATTAACAGTCACATTTGCTTTAATTATAAAAGAATAGTATGGTAAAGTGATAATCATGTTGAGCTATAAGCTATGACAGTTGTCGAAGATTTTAAACAATTCTAATATTTATATACTGGGTGTCTACTTTTTATGAATCTTAGCAATTACAATGGCAAAATTTTCATATGACTGTACTTTCTGCCCTATGAATTTTAGAATAAAAGTATAAATACGAAAACTGTTCGGAATTAAAAACTGCATGTAATAAGTCCAAAATTATTGTTTACTTGCGTTTCGTTCGAGAGATAGAGAAGCAAAATAAATGCCGTAATCTTTAGCTACACAATCCAAAGGTTCCGGAATCGATTTCGACTTGGACATGGAAAGATCCCGTTCGAATTCCGCTTAGGCATGGATGACCTTAAAAATTTCGCGGTCGTCAAACTTAAATAATAAAAATATTCATAAAAGTTAGGTAAATACATTTGCCTACTTATTTTATACGGTTTTTGTTTTGAAAAGTTCCAGGGTAAACTATTACACATAGCCCCGTCACCGTGATGAAATCGAGATTTAATAGAATAAATGTTAAATAAATAAACTTTTTATATTTTGCGTTCATAATAAAGTCATTTCGATACGCAATTTTTTGTTTTAGACGGTTGGTACTAGATGACGTTTCTTTAACCCATTTTTACCTAATTTATTTTTAGTTAATTGAGAATTCATTTTAATAATATAATGTCGAAATTAGTATTATTTTCTTTTATTTAGGGAAGATTATTTACATGAAAATGTACAAATGGTTACAAATATAATCATGTTCATTTTGTTCCCAGAACAAAGCCGGCCAAGCATGGGGGCGGAAAAACCATCCTAACTTTTTATATAAAAAAAAATATTTAAGAATTTTAAAAATATCAACAATTTATGAAATAAACTTATTAATAAAGCATTATTCTTTTAAATACTTGGTTTGGCTGACTGGTATAACATATCTATCCTAATAGGTATATAGTTTATTATATTAAAAGACTGAGTATACTTATGATACGAGTATCAATCAGTGGCGAAACTAGAAATTTTGCGCCCCTGTAAGAAAATTTTCTGGGTCGCCATGATTTACAACGCTCCAAGAAAGAATTTAAAAGCAAAAATAAAAA
Source organism: Harpalus rubripes (assembly GCA_963082715.1). Taxonomy (NCBI): domain Eukaryota; kingdom Metazoa; phylum Arthropoda; class Insecta; order Coleoptera; family Carabidae; genus Harpalus; species Harpalus rubripes. The sequence goes on from OY720451.1 coordinate 19,226,530, forward strand.
ATATTAATTTTTACAGTACACGGTGACAGTAATATTATAATCAATTTTTTTACGTAATTATTAATTAAGCTTTTTCATTATTGTAATCAAATTTTCTTTGTTTTAATCAAGCTTTTCTTTGTTGTAATCAAAAACCATTAGAAAAAACCTAAGGAATATAATCAGAGTAACATCTTTTCATTAAATTAACCAACTCTTGATACAGATATACATACGTACAGGGTCTAATCAAAAAGCGGGCCATAGGCATTTAACATTGGAAATCAGTTTTTCTTTGCGTAAAAGTTCCAAATTAATTTTTGACAAAAATGTTTCATATAAAACTTGTAGATAATTAAATTATACGCCTATTCATTAAACTTGTTTTTAGAACTATGCTCTGTTCGATTTAAATCGTTCAGCAGATGGTGCTCGCATCAACGCCAGTTTTAAGTAAACTTGTCTCTTGTCTCCAATTTCAGCCAATCAGAGAAGTCAAAACTTCCCTATTCTCTGCAATATGAATGGCTTAAATACCTGAAAAAATAAAATGGGGGGGGGGCATTTTTATATAAGAACAAAGGCGGCTGATAGATTAGGATCGGCCCTGTTCCTTCTCCGCACCCTGTCCCTGGCACTGCGGTGTTGCCGCTTCTTCGTAACATTGGATTTTGGCCACTAAAATGGCAACAGTATTTTATTAAACTCTCTCAGCACTCGTCAGTATGGAAATGAGTGCATTATATAAATTGCTTTTTATGGTTAATAGAACAACCACAATAGTTTATTTTAATTTAGTGAAGATGCTCTACTTTACTCGGATTTATTCAATATTGCATCGCAACTAGTACATGTTTTGAACGCTATTTGCATTGTGGCGTGAGTGTCTGCGTGGGTAGAAAAAAGAAAAAAGTTGTTGATCTCTCCCGGAGTGGAGTGAAAAGAGGATTCTTAGAAAGTTTTGTTGTATTTGGTTTCACAAAGTTCAAATGCGTAAAAACAGACAGACAGGCTTTCTTATATAAAATGTAAAAGAATACAAAAATAATTCGTTGAAAGATGGCAAAACTGAAGCAGATATACCTACACAAAATAAAAAAAAATACTATTACGAGAGTGTTTATAGAAAAAACAAATTAACATTTAGAAAAAGTTTATTTCCAGACATTTTAACTCCCACTTAGGGAAGAACCATCCTTGCTGAGAGTATGAATTTTATTAGTATCCAATAAAAAAATATAAAGGGATCTTTAAAATTCATCGAAAAATATTTCGTAACAAGGGAATTAGTGATGCAGGACGAGGCAAAAGTATTCTCGCATCACATCTCGCCTCGTAGCATTATGCGAGACGAGAATAAGAGCGAGAGTGCAGTTTAAAATTCGAGGCGAGATCGATATAACAACTGCGAGAAGCGATAAATCTCACGGGATTCTCGCGAGAGTCTCGAAAAAGAAGTATTTGTAACTTTATAATTTTGATTCATAAATACAATGAAAAATGCACCATACAAGAAATGGGATCAATGCTAATTCGTGCATAGAACACGTGAATGTGAAAATTATATAAATTCACTATATTTTTTGTCTATCTAGAGTCGATTTCTGTCAGTCCCAAAGTGAGGAAATGCAAAATAAAGACAAAATCAGTTTTACATCCAATAGAACTAGTTTTCTCCAATATTTCAGCCCCTAATTCACCCCAGTTAAAACCACGATTGATAAAAATTTTGTCGCCCCTGAAAAGTATAGCATATTATATCAAGCGTCGATGGGAGCCAACACGAAGGGAAGCGGAGTGATTGGTTGCCGGCGGGTTACCAGTGTAGCGATTTTTTATTACTAAATCTTACTTAAATAGTGGCATATATTTAATGATAAACTGTAGCTACTTTTAGTTACAAGAAAGAGTTTTTTTAATGTTTAATTTGTTTTACTGCTGATAGAATGTATTAACAGATGTTCTTATTGAAATAGTTTAGAGATCACAATTTTTTTTTAGAGGTAAATTAAATTATTTTCTAACATCACATTTTCTTGTGACCATAAATGAATAAACATTATGTTTAAATTGAAATAATTTGGTGACCAGAATTTAGTGTTTCGTTTTTATATTATAGTTATACTTTCAAGACTGCAAATACACGGAAAATGGTGCGATTGGTGCGAACTTGACGAGACCCAAAAAAATATGCGAGGACGAGAGCGAGATCGAGATTACAGATCCTAAAACGAGACGAGATCGATATTCTATATTTCTCGGCTCGTCTCGTCTCGCCTCGCGTGCATGACTAAAGGGAATTACTGATATTGATGACAGAAGAGTGTACCAGTTGACAGTAGAGCTGTTAACAACCAATGTAAAAATGGAACCAAGTATCTGGTTCTTAAATTAACCGAGTACACGAATATCTCAAACCGGGTAAAATAACCGGATATTCGAATAATTCTACAACAGGAATCAAATCTAACCCGAACAGGTTCTCACCACTAGTTGACAGAGACACTTTCAGAGAGAAGTGTATAAATAGGGGTCAAAAATAATGGTACATTTCTGACTGCGACAAACACTTTTTTCTACAATCACTGTGAGTAAAAATAACCTCAATTTCACGTGTAACTGAATTGTATATTGCACAATATTGAATTTGTTGTTACTTTCGAAATTACCCCCTTATAGGAATAAATGTCCAAGATATAAGCAAAAAACATACAAAGCTATAAAAGTTTTGTTTGGTAGTTTAATGTGTAATGAAGATTTTTTATTTTTAAATTCCCGTAAATATAAAATATAACTGGAAAACAAATAAAATTTTCGCTACTGAAAGTTATTAAACACTACAAAACAATCTGCATGTTTGTTTTAATTTTCTACGAATTTTAGAAACATTCTGGAATAAAATATATACATACATATGAAAAATTAAAATTTTTGTATTATCATTAGGGCATGTTATTTGGCACACCAGTATGTACAGACAAAATTTGAAGTGGAATCGTATAGCTCGTTGCTGAGGATACAATAGATATTTGTATACCAAGTGCTGAAAGTGTTTCTATGTCGAACCAAAACGAACAGAAGGCTGCAATCGTTTGAGCTCGAAAAAGGACTTTCAACACGTGTTATACATACTAGTTTTTCCACTCCTTCAAGATAAATAAAAAGAGGAACTTTATGACCTCCAAATCGGTTTCATACATATTAAAGAACCAAAATGGAAAAAAAAAACATTTTTCATTCCATTATTTACTATGAACGAACAAAGTTCTTTATAAAACCGGCTTGTACATTCTTAATTTATTTTATGAAATATTTGACATATCAACCTACAAATAATAATAATTTTAGTATGAAAGTGCTTTGCAGTTTGATGTAATTATGTTTTTCTGAAACTGAAGCGGCGCGAAAGTTACATTTTCTGACAAGTCCCGAAAACAACATTTTATTTAAAATTAATTTTTATTATAACCAAAGGTTTCACAAAAGAATACATTGCTTATCACTAATGTACCATTTTCCTGACAATGTCAATAATTATTTTATAAAAGAAAAAATTGCAGTGTTTTTATATGAGCAACAACTAAAATAATAGATCTGTGTTTGACATATAGACCAAGTTACGAATACTCTAAAAAAATCCCTAAAAACACCTAAACATACTTGAACATTAATTAAAATAGTTCCATAAAATTAATTTTAAATCGCAAATAAAAATAATAATATGCTGGATCATTCTCGTATGATAATCTTACATATTAAATGAAATTGAAGTAACTCCTACAAAAAATTTCTGAGAAATTTATATGAAAAATGTTTCATCATTATATGAATTATAAGGTTCCTCGCACTGTTCTCATATTTTAAAGTATGTGTATATACTCTTTACTTTTCCAATCTGCTTTCCATTGAAATCTGCACATAATAATTCAAAAAGATTTAAGGTACCTTCACATATATTATCATAAAATATTTTTCAACGCAAAATAAATGATTACGAATTGAAAATGAAGTTGGTCGATTAGGCTGGTAAGATTTACGCTGGTATAAATCACAATTTAGTTGTGTTGGTTTAGCAGAATGTGTCCATATTTCAGCAGCAGACACAAGACTTCGCAGACGGGCTCTCTCTTGGTTCATGTGTGCCTCAGCGCAGCATGGGAGCTTCAGCTTCCCAGAACTGCAACTGCATCACTTTGTAGTCTGCTACACTCACGCCGAAACAAAGCCAATGAACGAGGGAGAACTTACAAAGATAGGGAGAGGAAAAAATCATCTACTCTTTGTTGGTGTAAATTGAAAATATAAATTCTTTTGCATTGGTATATACAAACGCAGTATCTGTATTTTAATTCCTAGAAGAATGTATATTTTCTAAATGTATAAAGTATGTATAAGTATGACTAGCGAATAAAAGTTGACGTTTAGATTATTTAATAGATGTGGTTTCTTTTGCAAACATTTTCCTATACCTATTTGATTTGAAAGGAAACTGACCCTATGTATTCCGTTACAGATGATTAGAATTGTACTCAATACCAGGAGGCATTTAAAATGTCCTTAACAACAAGATGTATTTAAAAAATTTAATACCGCAAATTCTAGTTCGTTCGTCTCGGGTGTAAGCAACCCTCGAGTCGGAATTACTGTTAGAGGAAATTAAAAATAATCCTATTTCATAGTATTGCCAAACTAAATAGTTTAAAGATCAAAATATTTTGTTATAGTCAACATAAACGGAAAATGTTTAAAATATTTTAAACGCACCCCTGCTTTGATATTCAGTTACCCTTCGGCCATCTATTTTCAGCCAGACATAGTAATATATTTCTGTGCTTTCCTAGTCTAGTATTTAAATGAGTTCATGCAAAAATTTCATACCTGAATATTTCGTACAATTATATTCTTCTCTAGGGTTTCAAAAGGAACCACATCTATAAAATAATTTAAACGTCAACTTTCATTCGCTTGTCATACTATACTCGTATTAATAATAACAAACTGGTATTCTGAGCTACCGACTAAACAGCAACTACAGCTTTATTCAATAAATACGTAATTGAAGTAGTTTCTTTTTCTCCCACTGGTGATAGAATCTGTTCATAAGGCGACGTATGTCATAACTCTGTTCAGAAAATACACACATTGGCAAAATTAGAACACCAAAAAAAGCTATGTATTTAAAAAAAGTATGAACCCCCTGTCTTTCATATTTGTGTTGATAATTCTAGACCTACAACAAATAACAAATGAACATATAACAAACCTAAATATAGATCATTTATCGAGATGTTAAATATTGCTCGGTGAAATTTATGTATCAATTAAGTCATAAAAGAATCGAAACAACTGCACTTTTATTGGCAAAATATCAATGAATACGAAAAATAGTTATTTCGAAAATTAACCAAATAAAAAAAATTCATAACATTTATGTTAGCAATGATTACATTAAATTATATTTATTGTAGAAAGTGTTCTTTGTTTACATTTTTGGCAAATGCTGATTTTTGGATAGTCCAGTATTTTTATGGTAGAACAATTGCGCAACGATCTGAACTCGTCGTATACTGACAGTTTAGAAGGTACTGAAAAACTTTGACCTTGGCATAAATTAGCGTAAATACAAACAGCAATTTAAATTTTTGCTGATCGCGGCGTCGCCACGTTGTGGTTCTAGGGTTAAATATGGGTGTTTAATTCTAAAACTATAGATCAAGGGTTAACAATAATTTCTGATTTTGTTCGCGTTTCAATTCTAAGTATTTAAAGCAGAGAAATATTTTTTTATTCTTATTTCAAAGCAGATTGAGAATGAATTTTAATACAAATCTTTTAAACATATCTATCCCTATTTTAAGAATGGGTTTTATTTACAATGGTTTATACCGGAAATCAATTTTTGTTGCCTCCCGTTTTGACTGACAAGAATGGTAGTGGTATCAATAGAAAAATTTGACACCAAATGAATGTAATATAAATGAATCATTAAATTTACTCAATTTCGTATTAAGAGCAATAGCCGTGGCATTTTTGGATAAAAACGTAAACAAATGTTATAACCTATCACTTGTGCAAATTTTTATTGTTATAATTTATTTTATAAAACACAAAAAATCATAACTAACAAATTCTGTCAGATAAAATGTAAAACATCTTTTTGTTCAAAAATTCGTTGATACCATAGCCCCTTGTCCGTCAAAACGGGAGGCAATAGTATACAAAAAACTGATTTCCCATGTTAATCTCCTATGTACAGCTTGAAAAAAAAAATACGGTATATACAAATGAAATACACGGTGTTCTATAAGAGCTACAAAGACGGTTAAATGGGTAAACAATTTTTATATCACAAGACAAATTTAAAGGAAAGAAAATTTATTTATTTCGACCAGTGGGTCTCAAAATACAGGACCTAACTTTTTATTCTAAATGAGACCATATATTTTTTGTTTACCCATTTGTTAGAGAATGTAATTCTGAATTCAGTGACATAATATTTTTATTGCCCTTACAAAACGATTTTTTTTAAATGCGTATAAAGTTTTATATTAAATTGATTAAAATATGGCTATAATAAGAGTGTCATGAATGAAAAAAACAAATACGTGTTAATTTTTTTACATAAAATTAGAATGCCATGAAATAAATACGTGAATATATATTTGGTTTGCGTTGACATTTATGATCAATTACAAGAACAGAACATTCACTTCTTTCGCTCAAGGCACTCTAATTCTATGTAATAAAAATAATATGTAATCGTTTTTTCCATTCGTGGCACTCTTATTATAGCCATATTTTAATCAAATTAGTTTAAATTTTTACATGCATTTTTCTCAAAAAAAAATCGTTATGTAAGGGTATAAAAATATTATATTACTGAATTCAGATTTAAATTCTCTAACCTAACGAATGAACAAATAAAAAATATATGTTCTCATTTAAAATAAAAAAAGTTAGGTTCTGTATTTTGAGAACCACTGGTCGAAAAAAATAATTTAAATTTGTCTTCTGTAATAGAAATTGTTTGCCCATTTAACCATCCTTACAGCTCTTATAGTCCTCGAGATAGCAACGGTGGCCCATTTAAAATAAACACCCTGTATACTAACTCACTGCATCACTGTTTTAAGCGTTGTATTAAAATTTGTTCATTTGACGTTTTAATCAGTTTTGACATTTATCATATTCGTAATTGATAATTTTATGGTTTCATTACTTCTGTGAATAATATTTTTTCTTTGGTCTCACTTCTTTTGTCTTGCACTATTTTCAAAATTACATTTGAAATTTTCTTGCAAAGTGACAGATATTACAATACACATTCCCAAAATATTTTTGAGGTAGGTCTGTTTTAGATTAAAACACTCTAATACAACCCATTCAATTCCACACAATATATTTTGTTTTGTTGATGAATGACTCCAGATCAGAATTCATATTATTAACGTAGATAGGGGACCCATCTCTCTGGCTCAATGAAGACGTAAAAAACATCTTTGTTATAAAAAAAAAATAATTCAACAAGTTTTACAAATTTGACGATGTCTATTTCATCGAACTAATACTTCAAGACGCTGAAGGCCTGAAGATCTCTTAAAAGACGAAATCGATAGCCACAAAGCATTATTTTATGAAATAAAATATTTTATAAAACTTCAGAATTCTTTTCCTAAATCCTATCTACGTTAATATATTTTGTATTTCATTTAGAACAAGAGAATTAATTCATTTTATAATTAACTAGAATAAAAACCGATAACATTGAAAAAAGCATTATTTCCAAGTACCATTCGTTAAACTTTTCTAGAAAATGTTTTGTAGTCGTACATTTCATTTCAAATTTAATCTTATTGTGCAGCATACAATAGCCTTGTGTCCGTGTATACATTTGATTATTGGTTGTTGTGTAGAATATGGATTCCAAAACTTGTAATTCTGAGAAGCACCGGTGTGGAATTGTAATTGTTTAGACAGGTGTGCTGAAGCGATTTCAGTGCATACTGTTCCTGTTTCATCAACAAATTACATTAGTTTTCATTTTACTTTAAAACTATTCTGGTTTATTTATGAATGCAATTGTACTCGAATTTTTGATGCTCTAATAAATGAAGTATGTTGACATGGGTATTCATGTTACATTTGCGAATTGCAATACATTTGAATTTGTATTTATTAAATAAACGGAATTGAACATTTATACATTTTGTTCTAAATATGTATTTGGAAAGTAATGGAAATATGAGAGCTGTATTTTAATGATTTCAATGTCATTTCCGCGAAATGATATATTTTATACATTTCTATGGAGCTATGCAATTTTCAAATATAAGCTCGTATTTCAAATTATACATATGTACAGGTGTCTCATTTTCGATGTTTTTTTAAGGTATCTCGGGTAATATTAACGATAGATCAAAACCGTTTGCACATTGCAGGGTCAACTTTTTGAGAAAAGTTTAATAGTTACCACAGGAATTTTCGATATTCTTTTGTTTCTGAGCTACAGGCAAAAACTCGTTTTTTGCTCATTTTTAAAATGTATCATATCTTATTTATTATGATAGAGAAAAATTGTTTTTACAAATTTTTTACCGTTTTTTAGATAGAATAAACTGGCGTAATTAGATTTTTTGAAAAATTAATAATTATCGAGATATAATAAAAACTTATGATTTTTTAATGGAAACCTATGTTGTAAATAGTCTCGTCTCTTTGCTAATTTATAAGGTTTTCAATGATATACAACAAGTGTACATTCTTTTGTTTTAAACATTAATAAAATACGAATTATTAATTTATTGGGGTGAAAATATTGAAAATTATTAAGAAACAAATGAAAAAATCTCTTATAGATCATCATTTGCATATTTCTAATAGTATTTGTTTCAGTTTTACTCATTTTTTCAATTTATTTACTTCAAAGGCATATTAAACCGTTTTTTTCGAATTGTGTCAAAGCCAACTATAACGTAGATAAATAGTAATTTAACTAACCCGAAAATAATTAGTTAAGAATAATTTTGAGAACACAATTATTAGATATAGAATCAAAATAAACAAATGATGATTTGTAATAAATTTTTTCATTTGTTTCTTAATAATTTCCAATATTTCCACCTCAATAAATTAATATTTCGTCTTTTATTAATGTTTAAAACAAAAGAATGTTGACTTGTTATACATCATTGAAAAACTTATAAAATAAGCAAAAAGACGAGACTATTTTCAACATAGGTTCCCATTTAAAAAATCATAAATTTGTGTTATATCTCGAGAATTATTAAGTTTTAAAAAAATCTAATTACGCCATTTTATTCTATTTAAAAAACGGTAAAATTATGTTAAAAACTTTTTTCTCTAACTATCATAATAAATAAGATATGATACATTTTCAAAATGAGCAAAAAACGAGTTTTTGCCTGTAGCTCAGAAACAAAAGAAGATCGAAAGTTCCTGTGGTGAGTATTAAACTTTTCTCAAAAAGTTGACCCTGCAATGTGCAAACGTTTTTGCTCTATCATTAATATTACCCAAGATACCTTAAAAAAACATCGAGAATGAGACACCTGTACATACATTCAGGGTGTTGACCGGAACACCGGAACATAGGACTTTAGCATGTAAAATCATATTTTCGTAATTTCCTGCTCCCTTAATAGGGGAGTTTAGTCATGTTGAAATGTAATGATTTTTCCACATTACTGCAATACTATACTTGCAATATTACTATTAATGCAATAAAAGTAATAAAATATAGTATATTATTTTGTACAAACGATATTAAATTTATCGTTAGTTAAATCGCCCGTAATACGATGACGTATGCAGCATGTTTAGTTCGCCGTAGTTGTCCGCTATGAGCGCTAGTTTAGAATGAAAACATGAACACATGTCTTCTATATTTGATATTAAAACGTCAAATTCAATGTCAAATCGCAAAAAGCTAATTATTTTATTTTAAATATGTAAATGTAGAACCTAGAAAATACGATAAACCCAGAATTTAAATTGTCAAGTATCAAATGTAAATATGAACAGGTGGCCGTGTTTTTCTTCTGTCTCTTTCTATGAAGCACGTTTTGGGCAGGTATGTCGAGACCTAATTCTCGCATAGTTGGTGTTATGTACGTCGTAATGGCGGGAAGAAAATAATGTAAAAGTTAACATTTTTTTCTCTGGTTTTTTTTTAATTTTACAAAATATAAAAGTAAAAACGCTTTAGATTTAAAAATATTTGAACATAAAAAAATCAAAAATTCGAAAACTCCCCCATTACTTTAGGTAAAAAAGCTTCAAATAAAAGTTGTGGAACTTAAAATTTTGTATCTGAATCAATAAGCAAAATTAATTTTACATGCTTTATAACTGCATAAATTAGGTTTGAAAATGTCGAAAATCACCCCAAAAATAGAGATAGCCATGAAATTGAAACAGATAAATTAATAAACGTTTGATATTTTACGTAGTTAGGTTAATATATTTATATTAAGTAGTATTTGTAATATTTGTTCAAGTGAACAATTATCTATTAATTTAAATAAATAATTTTTCAGTGTAACAGAAATTACAAATAATAATAAAAATAAATTAACATAGCTTGACAAATAAAGCGCTAACATTTATTAATTTTTAGTTTCTATTCCATGGCTATCGCTATTTTTGAGATGATTTTTGATATTTTCATACCTGGTTTCTGTCGTTTAAAAGTGACAGATCATTGTTACTTTTGACACTAGTGTTAAAAGTGAATGTCAAAAAATTATTAGAAATACAAATTTATTTAAAAAATAGTGTTTGTAGAAAAAATAGTGTATGATATACGTGTTAAAAGTGATTTTATTTTGTTCGATGGTTTGGATCACTCCGCTTCGCGTCGTGTTCCAAACTTCCTCCTCACAAAATAACATGTCACTTTTAACACATATCATAAATAACTATTGTTTGGTGATTCTGATGTAAAATTGTATGCTCTACAACTTTTTAATTCGTTTTTTGAAAAATGAATCGTTATCTGTCGGAAAAAGACTTGGGGAAATAGTGAATCTAAATGACTAGTGATGTAAAAATGGAAAATGTAGATTAGGAAGTAGATGATGCACATAATAGACCACGTAAAAGACACGTCCCGTCAGTTTTGTTTTTTTTGTCAAGATCTACAATTTAGTTTAATATGGAATAACTTTGAATCTTATTACTTGTGAAGATTTCTTTGTTTTCGTGCAAGCAGTAAAAATTATGCAAAATTAAAAAAAAAAATTAGTTGTAATGCCCAATTTCGTAGTTTAAAGATGTTTTTTAAAGGGATTTAGTTTGCTTACATCCTTCAGTGTTTCTGTTAGTAATATATAAATATGCTAATTAAAACGTTAAAAATTTAATTTGTAAAGATAAATAATTTACTTACCTAAATATAATGGGGTGTTCAAACACCCCACCATACCGCATACCAGTTATATTACTAAAAATAACCTGACCAGCAGAAGATTAAATTTCAGAAAGAAAAAAAAAATTAATAATCGTTTTTATCAAAACTATCAAAATAGACTGCTCCATTCCTGTACCCTTCTTTTCGTAGTAATTAACGCAAAATCAAAGTAGGTGTAAATATTCCAATTTTATTTTTAACTTTTCCAAAAACCCCAACAATTAAGCCATCATCGCTGTCAATTCCACAAAGCCTGTCTGTGTTCTCTGTATTCCTGGAGGTTTTGGGCCGGAGGCTGTCGTTGGTTCTGGAAAGTGCAGCTGCACGTCTAGGCCGCACCGGCCCTTCCAGGAACTAGAGGCCGAGCCGAGAGCCGCAGCCGAAGCCTCCACGCACGGCACGCTATAGTCAAGCTAGCGAGAGATTTGCATGTGGCTGAGGAATGCGTGTATGTTACTTGTTGCTGGATAACTGTAAGAGAATTGATAGAGGAATTAATCCTGCTCATTATCGTGTGAGCTGGGCAGAGTTTCTCAAACAAATATTAAAATAACAAGAGAAATAATGATGTAGATGTAGACAAAATAATATGACTATATAGGTTTTTTGTGCTGTCCCTTATTGGGGTCCGTAAGCAGAAACCAAAGCAGTTATACTCATTATTGGAAGGTTCAAATATTCCTCGAAATGTTGTTTTAAGATAAGGATAATTAGGGGTAACATTTTCTTAAAAAGGGAAGAAAAACTGAAAACCTAAATCTATTTAGAAAATAATTTGATGTCGCCGGCCATGTAATTGTTATTCATTTTAATAAATAGGAGTGTATATTTACTAATACTGGCAAGTACATGTGACATGCAACAACAAAGGGATCTAGGTCTAGAGAACTATAAAAGATATAAAGTCAGTTAGATTATAAAAAAGATCCCCATTACGAACCATTTTAACGATTATATATCCCCAATAAAATATGGGGTCACCAAGCAAAAATGTAAATTTTACAGTTTTTTTATTCCTGTATACAACTTCCAAGTATGAAGTATATTTTTTGATTCAGACAAAAAATACAACAATTTTTAATTTTATGGGGTAAAAACAAAAACAATGGTGACAATTATTAATTCTCAAAATTACATTGTCTTTCTGTCGAATTAATTTTAATATTTTTGTATAAATGTCATAGTAGACAATTAACATATTCAAAAAAGTTGCTAAGTAAAAATGAATAAAATTAAATTAATTGATGATTTAATTTGTTCCATTAACACTTAAAGTTACTGTATGATACAACTTACATTTTTTTTAACATTGTATGAGCTGGAAAATTTATGTAAAACTATCACCTGCTCCAAATCTGTAATGAAATAATTTATTACAACATAACCATCGTGTAAATACAGAAGCGGTAGGATCCCAAGACTACGCTATTGGCGACTAAAACTACCGATGGCGGCGCTATAGTGTTGTAGTATACACGTGCTCTGAAAATGGTATTGTGCTATAAGATCGCATACAGAAACATTGTATAACCAACATTTGTTTTGAAGTATACTAACAAATTCATTAAACTTTTTATAAATAGTGTTAGTAATAATTTTATGTACGTACTTAAATTATAATGACATTCGAAGAAAGATATCTTAGACTTATTTCTAAGGAAATGTTTACTTATTTAAAGGCAACAAATTGTTCTCGAAGTTTTATAGAACGGGGAGAATTGTTGAATCGTGGGTTGTTATTTTTATGTGGCGATAATGAACATTGTGCTACAGACTAAAAAAAAATTGGGCTGTGTTTAAAAAAGTGATCTAACGTCACATCCTCATCCTCATGAGATTAGAATTTTAAATTTACAATTGATTATTTACAAAATGCTTTTGTATAGCTTGCCATAGTGGCCAGTGCAAACACATTACAGCTGTCTTAATATTTTGTACAAGATAGTAAAATAGTACCATATATTATTTATGGATGTTAAATAAATATGTATTTACTTTACTTAGTTAAAGAAATTAAAATGGAACTAATGTCAAATATCTTTCAAATTGTTTTAATTACAAGTGTAAGAAATATATTGCTTGCTACACATAAAGTGAAAAGTGTATTATTTTACTCATGAATTGGTCAGGAAATAATACAATATTTTTCATTTTTGTTATTCTCTTATGATTCGTCACTTGTTTTCCAGTTCGTATTTTTCTAATCCAGCCCTCTCTTTTGTCAATTTGACCAAATTTATTTTGGATGTCACTCTTCCATTCACCAATTTTTGGGACAGATAATTTATTACGAATGACGGCCATAAACGCAGCAATTGACGTTAATATTTTTTCGTTCTTTGCTCATATTGCAAAATAATTTATATGTACTTTAAAACAAAAAGACAAACAAGAAACAGGCAAGGATTGCAATGCACTATATATATATATATATATATATATATATATATATATATATATATATATATATATATATATATATATATATACATATATATATATATATATATATATATATATATATATATATATATATATATATATATGTATATATATATATATATATATATATATATATATATATATATATATATATATATATATATTTACTGTATAGGTGAATAACAGAATACCATTTTCAAGAGTTGCAAATATCGTCCGCTTGAGGGATTCACGTTATTTTAGTCGCCAATAGCGTAGCGAAAAATACCCCTTGCGTTTTACCTTCCTTTCCTTATTTACTTCCACGGTTGTTAGAGAAACAAAGTGTTATTTATCGCTACGCTATCATAATGTAATCCGTAACAAGGGTAACGCTTCGTTATATCCAAAACGCCTGTAATATAGCAAAAATTTTATTCATAAACATTCGTTATCCATAACAACCGTGAAATCCATCGTAATATTTAACGACTCGAATTTCGGATGTAATACGTATAACGGCGCGTTAAATAAGAATTTTTTCATTTGTTGAAATTCGGTGCATGTAATTTTGACATTAACATGTCAAGTATACATTTTAATTTATTACAATTGTCATAAGATACGTTTAATTATAATATGATTTAAGGATTATTACTAAATTACTGGAAAATGTAATCTTTCTTATCGATATCATCATCTGCTTACCAAACATCACCATAACTTTACATTTTTCAACATTTAATTTTTGTGTGATTTTTTTTTTTCATGCATCATTTTACAGTTTCATATTTTCTGCATCAGTTTTCACATTGTGTATTAACATTTTCTTGTATGAAATCTGGTAGAATATCAATTTCCACATCACAAATATGTCTTTGTCCTTTTCTTCACTTGATTCATCTTTACAACCGCAAAACGTACAAAATATTCTCAAACCCTGTGCACTTAAACAAACGGCAGTGTCAAATTTGAAATTTTCACACATATTTTTTTGTATTTGTTTGATTTGATGTTAGTATTTAATATTAAATATCATTAGGTATTATTCAAATCTCTCGTTACAAAACGAAGCGTTATGTATTGTTTTTAAATTTTGTGAATACTCTGTTATATTTAACAAATGTTAAAGTATTATGGTTCGTTTTGTTACGAAGCGTTATATTGACTTTTATGAATACGGGCATTAGGATCCCACCCCAGAGCTGTTCCACCTACACAAAACACAAATATAAGTATAAACTTTACAACATATATTCTAATCAAGAATTCTATCAATTGATAAAATAAATAATGGATTTCTCGGCGGTGATTGGCAGGAATTATATTAATAACCCATTTAGTTGTTAATTTTATTTAAAATTCCAATATTTCGTTACTGATTTTGTAACTTCATCAGGGAATAAAATATATTTAACAGTTGGAAAATAATCGGACGTAGAAACATCTATCTTCATTAAATTTTTGTTATGAACATGTTTTTACCTTCCGTCACCTTTAGGTAAGGAAGGTATTGTCTTTGGTCAAAAAATTCGGTGGTGAGTTTTTGATGAATAAGCACGTTTTAGGGTCCCTAGAATACGATTTTACTATTTTTACGATGATGTCTGTATGTGTGTGTGTGTGTATGTATGTGTGTGTGTGGGTGTGTGTGTGTGTGTCTGTGTGTGACAAAATTTTCTAATGCGATAACTCTAATACTACAATTCCAAAAATTATAATTCTTTCGTATTTCTCTTCGTTACATCCATGTGAAGAGCTGATTAGATTTTGGTTATAATTGGTCAACCGGAAGTACCTTCATCTGAAGATTTTAACAGTTTTTCTTGAAAAAACGATGTTAAATATCATTTTTTCACATTTAATGTTATTATAAATATTAAAGAATTATTTATTCTCTATACGATTTGAATGCATTTTGTACTTCATATTAAATGGACACAGAGTTAAAAAATTATAAAGAAATTAAATATCATATATATTAGTCAGCTTTGCTATAACTCTGGAAACAGCTGCTACATTAAGAAAATTCTGATTGAAAGGTGTCAGTGTCAAGTGCAGTTGACAGTATGTTTATGTTATAATTTTACTGGAAATATAGGATCTTTTGTTAGAAACTTTCTGTATGGAATTTGTATAAAATACATACAACTGCCTTAAGGTAATGTACAAGAAATATAATCTTTTGCAAGGAACTTCCTGTATGACATTTATACAAAATACATAGAACTGACGGAAGGTAATGTGCTGGCCACATCAGATTTTTTAAATTTGGAAAAGTTTTTTGTTACATATTACACAGTTTAAAATAAACACTTTAAAAGTTATTTTAAACTGTACTATGTGACAAAAAACTTTTCCAAATTTAAAAAACATGTTCATAACAAAAATTTAATGAAGATAGATGTATCTACGACCGATTATTTTACAATTTTAAAACTGTTAAACATATTTTATTCCCTGATGAAGTTACAAAATCAGTAACGAAATATTGGAATTTGAAATAAAATTTAGAACTAAATGGGTTATTAATATAATTCCTGCCAATCGCCGCCGAGAAATCCATTATTTATTTTATCAATCAACAAGTACGGCATTACTTCTTCCTAACAATTCTATCAATCTTCATTTCGCGGTTTTAGTATTATAGCATTTGAGGAATCGTCTTGACTAAATCATGGGCCAGATAATCCTGTTATAAATTTGTTTAATTACAAATATATATCACTATTCTAAATGTAAGTGTAATATTGATCTGTGAAAATGGAAATTTATTTTGTATAATACTGCGTAATTTATTTTGTTCATCCATCATCCTCATATGAGTTATTCAATTTGCATATATATTCCATATTGTTGATGTAATGAAAATGAAATATTGTATGTATAAAGCAAACAAAATAATTCAAATTTTCTGATGGGAATGAATTCCAATAACGATGAAATGCAAAACAGTATGAACAATAGTTTACTGTGCAAACGGTGTGGTGTGCAGAGCAGAGCAGATATCTCTTCCTACAATAAGAGGAAAGAAAGTGCTTGTATATTCTGCGAAACTGGGAAAAGTACTCGTTCTCACAGATACGTACGCTAGTAAAATATATGGAGTGGATAGAGTACTCCATAGTGGATAGAACGTTGTATTGTACTTGTGCTGGTTTTATTGCTTGCTTCTGCATTTTATCTTGAGTACACACCAATAGAGTAGTTCTTGGCTTCTAATAATTCTAATCTCTGTTCCCAACACAAGTTGCTTTAACTGTAACTCATATTTGTAAAACATGACTCAAATCAAAACCTATCCCTTCCACAAAATATTGCATCTGTACTCGTACATAATACGCTGCTTTCCTTTTACGTACGGGTGCAGCTAGAGCTGGGCAGTAATTAATTACTTTTGGTAATTTCTAAGCAATTAAATTACTTTTTCCCAAAACTTTCTACAGTTTGTTAAAAAAAAACCTAACTCGGCGTTGACTATGAACATAGAAACGTATTTCTGATCATTATTCAATTCAAAAGTCATGTTGCCAAAATTGATCCTGAAATGTAATTTTAAGGAGAAAAGATAATAAAGAATAGAGCATATTGCCATTCGCCCTTTTTTAATTTATTTCCATTTCTTTAGATAACATTTTTGACAATATCTCGTGTCAAATTGGCAATTTATTAAATACGTTTCTTTGTTCATAGCCTATTCCGAGATAGGTTTTATAACACACTGTATAAAATAGTTATTTGTATACCAAGCGCTGAAAGTGTTTCTTTGTCGAATAAAAACGAATCGTTTCTGTTCGACAAAATACTTTCAATACGCACTACTGTTTCTACTTCTGCAAGAGTGCAAAATAAAAAATAAGGAAACAAAGAATTATTCTTAAAAAATAATTTGACATTTATTGTCAATTTTGGTATTTGTGATGCGTATCTATGACAACAACAAACATTTTATACAACATTCATAAGTAAAATTCGTTGCTAGGATACAGAAGCGTGCAGCAAATCGTCGGAAATAACGATATATATATATATATATATATATATATATATATACCGATTTTTCTCGCTTGACCCTCACGTCACTGATTTCTTAACCACAAAATAACAACTAATTGTATATTTATCTCTGTCTTACTTATGGTTTCCTACATTTTAACTTCGATACGTATGTCTAGTATGTCGCGAAATTCGAGAAGTGTGAATTTCATTTTCCCAAAATGTGTGAAACATGTCAAATGTTGATTTGATATTTTAAATATACATATGTGTCAATGTCAATGTTATTTTTATAATTTATTGAAGATATTTGCCCTTTTTACAATGATTTTCATTCTTAGGTAAGTAAATATAATCTTAGGAATAATCGTAAAATGAAGTAGTATTTTAGTTTAAGAATAAAATAATTCAGTATAAAATTTACAAATTTAGGTTAAATTTTGAACAATTTAGATTACGAACACATGAATTTCAAACGACAAATTACGCTCTGAATATGAATAATTATGAACGTGTTCAGAAATTGATACATCAAAGAACAAGTTGCAATCTTTTTCTTGCCATAAGTGTAAACATCTAAAAATGAAGAAAATTTTATTCCAACTACGTACCAAATTTCAGCTCTGTAGACCGCTAGAAAGTCGGCTAAAATGGTTTGTTAAAAGTTGGAACAGACATACAAACAGACAGACATACAACGCAAGTTATATGAAAAGGTAAAAAAAATATGTGATTCGTGATTATGATAAATAACTAAAGGTGGTACGCACAATTAATAAAAGTTATATTATTTTGGAAAATGAAAAGGTCAATACATTCGTATTTTATAAGTGTAACTTTGGCTAGTCTACGACGTATTGTAACAATTATTATTAATTAAAATAAAAGTTTATTATAACGATTAATAGATATTGCATATAATTAAAAGATGATAAATATAACAAACACTACGATTAAACAAATATTAAACACTAATTAAGACTAAGAATATTATAAGACACTTAAACACTAAGATTATTTATTTAAACAATATATAGCCCACTTATTTATTTATACAACTATATTTATGTTTACCACTTGTCGACTATCTGTTTATAACACCAACTGTTTAACACGCAACGCACATTACAGTATTGTAACGTTTTTATTTATTTGGGTGAAGTGTAAATATTAGACAATTGTTATTAATGAAAATAAGAGTTTATTATAATGATAAATAGATATTAAATATAATTAAAAGATGATAAATATAACGAGCACTACGATTAAAGAAATATTAAACACTAATTAAGACTAAGAATATTATAAAACACTTAAACACTAAGATTATTTATTTAAACAATATATAGATCACTTATTTATTTATACAACTGTATTTATTTATATTTAGCACTCGTCGACTATCTGTTTATATCACCAACTCTTTTACACGCAACACTTATTTATATCAGACTGTCTAATGCCTTCGCGAACGGTGTTTATATACCCCGGCATTATTGGCCGAGAACTCCCTAGAACATTCTAGATAAAACACAATAGGTTACATCAACCGCGTAATTAAGCAGGCGTCTGCCAGTCGGTTGCGTCATCGCTAACAATAGACGCTCGCTCGTCCCTGCGACAGCGGCGGCGACACCGACGGGGACAGAGGCGGTAACAGTGGCGGCGAGGGCGGGCACTGCACATTACAGTATTATATGACGTAATTGCCTTGTACTCAAAACTGTTTGAGATCTGCTGGTAATCACGTTTCCATCACTACCAATACAATTTGATTCATACGAACATTTAACTATGACGTGAGGGTCAAGTGAGAAAAATCGGTGTATACATCTGTACCGTTGAGGGCCTTTACCAAGCGTGATCTCACGGACTCTTAAAACTTTTATGGAGAGAGCACTACAGAAATTACTTTTGTACTGTTTTAAGAGGAAGGTAACATCTGCCTACTATATAAAATTAAAATAAATTGTTCTAGTCTTGCCATGATATACCGGTTTTGACTTCATTACACCCTCACAGCTGGAAAGTTGTAAAAAGAGGTAAGAAACTCAGGGTTTTACTTAAATAAAATTATTCGGTTTTTCAAATTTTAAAAATTATTTAATTTAACATTAAAGTCAATAATAATACAGGTACAAACAATTACTTTTATTTACAGAACGAACAATACACATTTATACATGCATATTTCTGAGTTACAATATTTCTCTCAAAAGAATAAGGAACTTTGGTTAAAATTGCTGTTTTCGCAATGGGCACACTTTCGTTCGTATCAGATTTTAGTGAGTTAAAAGACATTTAAAATAATTTGCTGTACATCTGACGACAAATGCACTCTTTTTTATTTAAACACTCGTCTGCATCTTCACAAATATTATTTGCACTCCACGGTCTCCACATATTCATATTTATTGCTGTGTTTCGTTGTTGATAACTAATAAGCAACTAGAATTAAATTTTACCATCTTTTATATCTATAATAATCTGGAGAACATTTACAGTTAATATCTTACAAATACCCTTTGTTTTTCACGTGAAATATATAATTTAGAGGTAACTTACAAATAGAAAATTTTCGGTAATCCCACTCTTACTACTCAGGTAACGAAGTTACCTGGTGGGAGAGTGGTACACTGCAATTAGTTATAGATTTCAATAATACTTTTTTAAATGTAGGTTCATATTAGAAGTACGTTCGACTAATGTTGAATTTTTAAAAATGTTAATAGTCCTAGTACAGGAACAATTTATTTTAATTTTTGCTTTATACGTAGTAGGCAGGGGTTCCATTCCTCTTAAGTTTAATATCGATTGAATCGTTAATTTCGTATTATTTATCATGATCACTAATTACCATTAAATATTTCCAATATATTTATTTCCTTTTTCTGGTTTTTAAAATACCTAACGTAATTCATATTTATGCAATAGAATGCTAGGTCAGTTAATTTATATACCATGTTTTTCTTTATTGCATATATTCATAAGTTGTAAGTACAACAAGCTGTATGAAATTTTATACTTTGGTCAAGATTTGTCTTTTATTAAACGTAAATAATACCATTCCATATTCATTTTTAAGTTATAACTTTTTATTCATTACATTAAGAAAACATACCTGTAGGTAGATATTTTTTCGCTAAAGTAATAAAATGTATTATATTACTTTTATCGGCTTTAACATTAAATTAAAAATTAAACATTTATATTTATATATGTATATTAATTTTTATATTACTTTTTTCTATCGTTAGACAAAAAAATAATAGGTTATAATAAGTAGTGATTGTTATTTCCATTTTTAACTTTTTATCTAAGAAAATTCCAATTTGTTTTACAAAAGGCGTAAATTGGTTTTTATGTGAAATTCCACGAATTAATGAAAAGCAAATTCAATTTATTATCTTATTAAAAATAAATTTATACAATGAAATAATATTTCATTTAAAATTTAAATTCATTCTTTTGTGTAGGTATGGTACATTTATAAATGTTACTTTTAATCATAAAATCTCGTGAAACAATGCATTTATTCTAATTTAATATTTGACGTATATTAAGATAAAAATTAAAACTATTTTGTACCAAAAAAAGCAAATTGGGCGTGTAATTTTAGAAATAAAAAATCTGATGTGGAGACCACACGACTTCCTTGTTGCCCAATTTTAAGATTGCACGTATTTGACGTAATTTGTCATTAACATTTATTTTTTATTTTTTTGTTATTTTTTGTCCTAACCCATAGCAAGCTTGATTACAAAAACCAAAAAGTATATAAGTTTTAAATTTACATATCTCGCTTATACAAAGGACTAATTTAATAATACTTGATGTGCTAGACGCAGAATTTAATTCTCTAAAACTCTTATTTGCAGGATTTATTTGTAAAATCAAAATGAAACCATTTTATTCAAGAAAAACTGTTAACAACTTCAGGTAATATATCACTTCCGGTTAGCCTGTTTTAACCAAAATCTACTATATTATTCCATTTGACATAAAAGTCTTATATACCAAATTTAAAAAGTTTTGGTTTATATTTTAAAATAGTTTTTCATTAAAATCTCTTGTAAGCTTCAAATAAAGTACCATTTCTGGGAATTATGCAAAGACCAAAAAGGGAGGTGCACAACTAGATGTTATAGCAGTCCTAAATACAAAATTTCAATTTTTTACGGCTTACCGTTTTTGAGTTATGCGAGATACTTACGTACGTACGAACTGACGTCACGACGAAATTAGTCGAAATGGATTCAGGGGTGGTCAAAATGGATATTTACGTTGAAATCTGAAAACCGAAATTTTCGCAATTACAATACTTCCTTTACTTCGTACAAGGAAGTAAAAAATAAGAATAATAAATAATAATAAAATACTTATGCGAGAAACGTCTAATATAATACTATGTATAAATGAAATAGTATGTAATAATATATGATATGATGTAAACACAATGTAAGTAGTGTACTCGCAAAAATAAACTAAAATAAAAAAATACTTATTATACATATTAGGAAAATAACATTTCTTTGGCATAAATATTGAGGCTAACTTATTTTTTAATCGTTGTCCCATTATCTTTTTACCTTCCGTCACCTTTAGATAAGGAACCAAGGTATTATCTTTAGTCAAAAAATTCGGTGATGAGTTTTTAATCAATAAACACGTTGTAGGGCCCCTAGAATACGATTTTACTATTTTTACGATGATGTCTATGTGTGTAAGTGTAAGTGTGTGTGAGTGAATGTGTGTGTGTGTGTGTGTGAGACAAAATTTTTCCCTGCGATAACTCTAATAGGTACATACTACAATTTCAAAAATTATATTTCTTTCGTATTTTTCTTCGTTACATCCATATGAAGAGCTGATTAGATTTTGGTTATAATTGGTCAACCGGAAGTACCCACATTTGAAGATTTTAACAGTTTTTCTTGAAAAACAATGTTAAATATCATTTTTTTACATTTAACGTTATTATGAATATTAAAGAATATTTTATTCTCTATACGATTTGACTGCATTTTATACTTCATATTAAAAATTAAATGGATATAGAGTTAAAAAATTATAAAGAAATTAAATTTCATAAATTAACCAGCAAGCCAGCTATGCTATAACTATGGAAACTGCTACTATATTAAGAAAATTATGATTAAAAGATGTCAGAGTCAAGTGCAAATGACCTAGTATGTCACGTGTCTGCGTTTTAACTAATCCTGTCATTATTATACTGAAAATAAATCTCTAGTGATTATTCCCAGGAATAATCTCTGCAGCTTTTACTTTTGTTGATATGTCAGATAGCTATCAATACATAAGTAAACTGAGCGAGTGCCGTTTCTGATTATGAAATAAACCAAAATATTATAGAAACCATTTGTAGAAGTACATTAATTAGTAACCATAAATATAATTCCTGACTATTTATATTTATTTTGCCTTGTAAAATTTGTGTTTTATAGCGTTTTTAGCTTACACAGTGCAAGTACGCACTGAGTGCAACATATCACGTGACCACACTAAACGAGTTCTGCGCTCATCCGATGGCAGTACTAGTTTAGCCGCCATATTTGCACTGACACTATTGCATTGGCCTTTGGCCTAGGCCTAGGGAGTCAGTGTACAAAAGTGCATACTGAACCAGTGCACGGTGCAACTTTTTGCTAACCTGAAAACGCATCAGCTGACTAAAGTTTGCGCTCAATGACAAACTGAAAATACTCAGTGCAAAAAATACGCACTAGTGCGCCCTCAACTTTTAAGCTGAAAACGCTATTAGTTGTCAAAACAGACTTGCCAACTGGGTCATGTAAATAAATGAAGCTAGTAAATTACAACAGTAGATGGCATTACAATAGAATAAAAATCAGATTCCGTTGTTTGAAACAAATTTGTGGATCAAAAAAGAATCTAATTACATATAATTCGAGAGTTCGATAAATTAGAAAATAATTCTCCAGTTTCTTTCCCAAACTTGTTGCCATTTGACAATAGCGACTGAAGCCCTACAGGCTTTCGTGACTATTGCCTGACAAGTTTTTGAAAGATCTGTCAATTTATTTTCAATTTATTCTCACTCTCTTATTATATAAAAAAAAACTGACAATTTTTTCTCAATTTGGTGAAGGACCTCCATCGAAACATCACCGGGTGTGAGTACCATTACTACTGACATATTCTATTATTTTTGTCCAAATTATAGGTAATGCAGAATAAAATTAATATGAGAATGGGGTCCGGTACTCATTTTTCAATTTTTTTTCTGAATGAATGAACAAATTAGTGTTTGTTACACTTTTCAAATGTGTATAGTTTTTGAAAAATATATTTAAATTTAATTAATTTTGTGTGGCGTCATACCTTTAATTTTACTTCGCCTACTGACTAAAGTTGTTTACATCCGTCAATGTCACGAATTCTGCCAAAAATTAATGTCAAGGTGGGTTAACTAGTAACAGCTGTCACTTTCAGAAAACTAAAAAAAATCTGTTACAAAGATTTTGAATAAATATGTATTATTTTAATAAAAATGATGTGTTTCATACACTTTCATGTAAAATAGAACTACATAATATAAATATATGGATTTTATTTTCACAAGTTTTAAATAATATAAAATTATATTCTTTTCGACTGTAACAAAATTGAAGTTGTGACGTCATTTCGTTATAGTGCTTATTGGTTTTTTTAAAATTGTGAATGAAAAGTTTTATATTTTAAAAATAATTTGGTACAAAATCATTTAAAATTAGCCATATTTTTTTTAATACCGAACCCCATTAATTATGGTGCAATCCGAAAAAGTGCATACTGTAGGTATAGATAACAATGTGCATTTCAAAATTTCTTGACTGTGTGTACCTTTGTATAGTAAATTACCTTGTGTGAATGTGGGTGTAGTAGATGGCTTTGCACTTCGCTAAAATGCATTAAAGCCACTAGCTACATCCAGAGAGTTGACGTTCCGGACAGTTTCACTTTAATTCTATCTATTTATCAAACGATGTGACATGTGGCGTTAAAATAGCTTTAAAGCTAAAGCCACATTCTGGAAAATAAACCATAACGAAAATCTTGTTAATCATAGGTATATACTTACTCGTATAACATTGGTAAATTCGCATTTTGTTCAAATTTTTCTTCTTATTTCCTAAGTCAGTACCACATTATTCATTTAGAATAAGTGAAAATAACCAAGAAATCGTCTTTTTAAACCGGCATTCAAAATCGGTTAACTAGTACTAGTCCAAATACCTACGTGATTTTTAGCCAAAACAGAAATCGATATTTTAATTTACAAAAGTACCGATAACTATTTATCGCAAAAAATTAAAACCGTTTTTCCAAGCCGCGTCTAAAAAGAAGAGGAATGATTTTATTCACAGGTTTATTTAACCGATTCATCTAATCGGTTTAAAAATTGTTACTTTTAGTTAAAAAAAATTTTTTTAATATTTTATTCGTTTTATTGATAGTTTAGAGATCCCAATTTGGTGATAAATTATTTACTAACTTATCACATTTTCTGATGACCGTAAATGAATATACATTATGTTCGTATTGAAATAATTTGGTGACCGGGGGCAATTCTTGAAAAATAAGATGTCAGTGAGATTTGACAAAAGTGAGAAAAAACGTCACCTGACTTATATGTCACGTAGTGAGATTTTTTCTTTAATTCTTGAAATAATTTTGTCGTCTCACTACTTCACATTTCATCTCACTACGTGAAAATTTATCTCCCCACCTTTTAGTGGTGAGAATCAATGTCACTCGCTTGTGTTATATAGAAATTTGACTTATATTATTAATTAATATTATAAATAAAATTATTACAAATATCATGGTTGACGAAAGAGAAGTAGCTGCTGCTTTAAAGAATTTGGAAAATACAAAAATTACTTTTCGAACCAAATTTTTGAAATATTATTTCGGCTGAATAAAAATTTAGTGAATCACTTGAGTGACAATTTAAACCAACCAACCAAGTCATAGATCAGCATTAGGAATTTCAACAAAAAAATTAACTACTTTACGTTTTTTGATTTGTGGATATTCAGCTTGGTGTAGGAAATGACATACAATTAACTATTATAACTACAGCCCGATTTAAATATTTTAGATATACTTATACAATACAAATACGTTTATACGTAGTAAGATACATTTTATTTGTAGTTGTTCGATTACGGCAATAATAATAAATAGTTAATATAGAAAATTTAGCTATACGTTAGTCACTCGTAAGCAGTGTTGTGACAGATCAAATTATAAAGGATTTAGGCCAAGATCAAGATCTATATAATTCATATGTTCTAGATCAGATCATAGGTCAATTTCTGCAATGGGATCTATTTTACAGATCAGATCAGGAGTTTGGGATCTGTTTTTCTTAGATCATAAAAAAGATCAGTACCGATTTTTATATGCCTTTTATTTCTTTACAAAATAGTATATTAAAGAACGTGTTTTATAAGACATGTTTTTTTCGCACGCGTCAAAATTTAGAAAACGAGCGTTAGCGAGTTTTCTAATTGACAAGTGCGAAAGAAAGTCTTATAAAATGAGTTCTTTATACTATTTTTTTTATATTTTGCGCCTTCTACAATAACATTTACTTACTCAATTTGTGATTATATTTATAACCATTTGTACATTTTCATGTAAATAATCTACCCTAAATAAAAATAATAATAATTTCGACATTATATTATGAAAATGAATTGTCAATTAACTAAAAATAAATTAGGTAAAATGGGTTAAAGAAACCTCATCTAGTACCAACCGTCTAATACAAAAAATTGCGTATCGAAATGAAGGTCATTAAGATGCAATTGCGTATCGTAATGACTTCATTATGAACGCAAAATATAAAAAATATATTAATTACAAAGAATATTCCTAGCCTTATAGCGTACGCCTGGGAAGAAAAATGAGATACACACTTAGTTTTAATAATACTAAATTAATGAATAAAGTAGAAACAGAAACAATAATAATTTTAAATAGAATTGTTGAAATATATTAAGACAGGCCATTAATTTTCGTCTTCTTCAATTTTATTTAAGCTTCCCTTTAAAAATATTCAAAGGATTCAAATCTACTGTCACTTAAATAGCATCTTCTAGGAACTAATATTTGACCTCGTATTTGACTGTCAACACTAATTATCACTAAGTTCCAATGGTGCAGATGACGGTAGGGTAGTATTGTATTAGGGATACATGAATTTTATATCATTCGAACTTATTAATTCTAAGGCTTTTATTTTATCTTTTTTTAAGATCAGAGATTATAGTTTTTAGATCTAGATCCAGATCAAGCTCTGATTACGTAAAAGGATCTAAATCAGATCAAAAACCAGATTTAATGAACTAGATCAGTGATTTAGATCAAATGATCTAGGTCAGTCACAACACTGCTCGTAAGCATAGGGGCGGATAAAATTTGGCCCGCGGGTTGCCTAATACAGAGCACTACACTACGGACACTGACTACGGAGACCTATGGATTCAAAATTCAATAAATTTAGAAACGTAGTTGCGTATGGCAACATTATCAATACCAGCTAAAATGAACATAAGAATATCATGTAAAGGTAATCAAAGAAGAGTGCAATGTAGTACTGTCAATGTCAAAAATCACACTTTTATGTCAAATTTTTCACTTGCTAAATCGTGGCCATTGAGATAGGTGAAATATATTTCACTTTGTTTCCGGAATTAAAAAAGTGAGAAAATATGAAATGAGATGAGAGGGAGATGAAATTTTATGTCACCTTGTGAGAAAATTATCATATTTCAAGTATCGGTATCCAGAATTTAATGTTTCGTGTCTTTACTATAATTATACTTATACGACTGCAAATATACGGTGCGAACTTGTCTCTTGTAGTTAAATTGTTACGTAAATACGTAGTGCGCAAGCGCTTGTGTTTATAGCGAGACTCTCGTTCGAGAACGAGACGAGACCCAAAAAAAATTGTGCGAGAATGAGAGCGAGATCGAGATTACAGATCCGAAAACGAGACGAGATTGATATTTTATATTTCTCGTCTCGTCTTGCCTCGCGTGCATCACTAAGTAGCGTATTATAGCGTTTTCAGCTTACACAGTGCAAGTGCGCACTGAGTGCAACATATCACGTGACCACACTGAACAAGTTCTGCCCTCATTCGCACAAAAGTCGCACTGAGCCAGTGCACGGTGCAACTTTTTCTTAAGCTGAAAACGCATCAGCTGACTAATTTTTGCACTCAATGGTAAGCTGAAAACGCTCAGTGCAAAAAAGTGCGCACCAGTGCGCACTCGACTTGTAAGCTGAAAACGCTATAATAGTCTATGTGTGCGCTCATCTCTGGTATATAAATTATAAAAAATAAACAACAAACAAAAACTTTGTAATTTAAAAAAAACTGGAAAATAAAATTTAATAATTTAATTCCATAATTTCACGCTATTTAAAAGTAATTAAACATATGCAAAATAAAAGAATTTATGCATATTTCTTTAGCAAGTTTCTCAGAAAATTCCGTTATTATTTATTATTTACCTATAAAATCTTAGAAATAGAATTATGAAAAACAACTTTCATAGTTGTTCAACGGAACTTCTAAATTGAAGTAATTTTAATTCTGAAAATACCAAGTTATTAACGTTTGAATAACCACGCAAAACAAAATGTTTAATTACCTTTTATTATACTATGTTCATTTGAACTCTTCTTTTGCTTTTAACTATTTTGTATCCTTCGTGCATTTACTGTTATATTCAGAGAAAACTCACTGGATATAAAAACGAATTCAATTATGCTTAGAAATTGAAATGATGCTAAATACAATATCTTCATTTTCTGTCTGCAGCATATTTCATTAAATATTTAAATCAGTTTATTTTTCTTGAATATTCAAAGGTCATAATTTATAGTATTTTTAATTTTACCTTCCGTCTTCAGCTATTTCAATCGATATTTGTTTTTTTTTATCGAAATATCGATAAATGAATAACATCGATATTATTGATAAAATTTATGATATCAAAATAGCCAAATAGATAATATAGATATTATTAATATGACATTAGTAAATAGGTTTCGGTATTTATCAATGTTAGTTGGAGTCTTGTTCCAATAACGGTAGGAGACGAACGTGTTTAATTATTGAGATTGAGTTATGTAGCGATTGTGTAATTTCATTATATTAATAATATGATAGTGAAGTGTAGTGATGTTAAGTGAAAATGTGTAATAATTAAAAAAATATATAAAGAAATTATTAAGGGCCTGGCCGATATAAGGAATTTAAATGAAGATTCTAGAAAATAACTTAGGACAGGAAGGAATTCATTTCCAGACGGTTGGATAATAGAATACAGGAACACTTCACCTTAATATAAGATTATTGAAATGATTGGCATTAAACTCAACCACATACCTACTGTAGATACTTTTTATCTACAAAATTAACAATACAGAAAGAAATCAACAATAATGTAAAGTCGGAGGAGTACACCAAAAATGCAAGGAATGAAAACAACAACTCTGAAATAAAACTGCATAAACCATGTTTCACGTAGTAGGAAGGGAAAATTAACAGTTGACGTAGTAAGCCGTGAGCTGTGCCACAGCTGAATTGTGGACATTAGTGCTTAGAGGGTATTGCGGTGTGAAGGGACATTGTCTTGTGGTGCTGCGCGGTGCGAGGAGCAACGAGGCAAAGTGGAAGGGAGAGCGCTGTACTTTACGCAGCCACAGCTAACCAGATCGCCTAATTAAATAGATCCTAGTATATAGCATCCGTTGTAAAATTCCGAGTTTTTGTGATGTTTTTTTCTTTATTTTATTCTGTAAACATAATCAGCCGTATTTTATAGTAACTGAGATAGACCTTGTTTAAATTAGGTCTAAGTAGACTAGGTTTAAACTAGGTCTAACTTACACAACCCTGGACTTATTCATAGTAAATTTTAGACCCAGTTTAAACCTAGTCTACGTAGACCGAGTTTAGCCCTTGTATCCATCTGAACATGGTCTGCGATGAATATGAAGTAAACTTCAAACATAAATATTCGAATATTTTCAAATGTCATTTAGTTGTCAGTGTAAAAATTAATACTTAATATTATTTTAAAATGAGAATAGTATGTGGCACAACAATAGGTTTATAGAAGCGTGTATTCATATGTACGAGTATACATGAGAAAAAATGGAAAGAAGGAAATTTATAAATTAAAATATGAATATTTAATAAATAAAATTACTCGAGGCTAACGGCGGTGCTAGTTCTGACAATATATCAGAACTTTTATTTGGGTATGAAACTGGTTACAATTTACAGGAAACCTGTGAAATTAACAAAATCATTTATTTATACTCCAAATTTGTCGAACACATTAA
This sequence comes from Harpalus rubripes, assembly GCA_963082715.1. NCBI lineage: Eukaryota > Metazoa > Arthropoda > Insecta > Coleoptera > Carabidae > Harpalus > Harpalus rubripes. The sequence goes on from OY720451.1 coordinate 19,256,750, forward strand.
TTTTTATATACAATTATTTGACAGCTACGTGTGAGGTTTGAAGTGTATTCGTTTCCCGGCCTATTGTGATTTTGTCTAAATATACTTCGTTACGTATAGCATTATTTTATTCAGTATTATCTTCATCTCAATCTCTGCCTTTCATTATATTTTCTAAAATGAAATACAAATTTCAATCATATCAAATTTGCAGATATAATAAAAGTACCTTCAACATTGACATATGATCTTTTCTTCATCTTCTACATCATTTATGTTGCACAAATATCTTCAATATCCTCAATTTTATTCATTTAATATCAAAATTGTCAATTTAACAATTAATAAAAAGTTATTGTCTTACGAATGCAATTTTTCGTTACAGGACTTAGACCTAGTTTAAACTAATGGTACGCTCGGTCTAAATTTTAGACTAAGTTTAAACTAGGTCCGTTACTATGATTAAGGAATAAGCTTGGACCTAAGATAGACCTGGTTTAAACCACGTCAGAATTACTATGAATACGGCTGAATGTATATATTTTTTTTAATATATTTCTTTTTTAAGCAAAATGACTTTTTTACCTTGTGAATATTTTTTATGTAAATGCAGCTGCATATAGTCAAGAGCCGCCACTGATAATAATTGAATATGTTTCAAACTTTAAAAGCATTTATTTCAGTTGAACATCTTTGTTTTTTATTTATCAAGTAATGCCTTTCATTGGTAATATACAATTTCCTGGAAATACAAAAATAAAATCATAATTGCGAAAAAGAACAGAAGTAAAACAACATTTTCACATTTATATTTGTTGTAGAAAAATTTAACAAGATATAAACGCTAACGCTGGGAAAAACGAAGAAGGAAAAATGTAATTAATTTCTAACAGTAATAAAGTCCACTTATATATCTAAGGTCCTGTACTTTCATCACTCGTTAAACTGACTGTTAACTTTACTGGTATTTAAAATGAAAAAATTACACGTATGTGCCAATTTTTTGGTGTGACATTTCGTTTTAACTGACAACATTACAATCCCGTTAAAATGATCTTCCAGATAAATTAACAATAATAAGGCCCTATATTTTCATCTCTGGTTAAACTATCCGTATTTTGATTTTTCAATGCGACATTTTTCTTTTTAACTGAGAATTAAATCTACGGAGTACTCGTAGCTGCATCAATGAGCCGGTTTCACATTTTTTAAAAAGTCTTTTAAATTGAAGTTTATGCAATATTTCATTTTTCATAGTAATACAAAAAATAATATTAATTTATTGTTATTTTCGTAAGTAATTAAATAAAAAGTTTGGCGCCAGAAATAGTCATGAAAAACAACCCCCCATTCCTGTGACGTTGGAGCACATACAGTACGTCATTCATAGCCAATAGGAAAACAGTTTACATTATTTATATAAAAAAAAGTAGGCGATAGTTTGTCATATGTTAAACTGTATTTGCTTTGACGTCACATTCTGTTTCAGATCACGTGACATTTTCAACATATTACTCAAATTTCAATAATTAATTGTAAAATATCTAATGGATATTTCGTAATATTTTCAAATGTGAGGCTCTTTAAAGAACAATATCTTTTAAAATGTAGTACTTAGAAGTCATATAAAATTTCTTGCAACAGCCCTATTTTCATAGGTCAGTGATAATTTTTTCAAAACGTACACTAGCTAAAATCGCATAACAGGTATTGCCAAGGCACCCGCGTCGCATTATATTGCTCGTTACTCCAAATAACACTATAACAAAAGGGCCGTATATAAAGTAAAACGAAAACGTAAACACTCATTAACCCAGCGCGAAACTTGTGCAAGTTTGAAGTTTGTACTTGCAATTTTAATATAGGTTATAGGTTAATTATGTTTAATGTTAGTGTATATTTAGAATATTTGCATGCGAAGACTTTCTAAATTTTCGGATTTTAATGCTCAAATGTTCGTACTCAAATAATATTTTTGACAGTAAAATTAAAAATTTGGTGCTCAAAATGATAACAGGCTACTAGTATAGTAGTCCCAGTATAGCATTTCAAGGTTGCATGCGCAATGGCAAAGTAAAAGAAAACTATTTTGTGCAGTCTCAAACATAAATCATAGTACCTATACCAATACGTTTCGTAAAAACGAATCCGAACGAAAAGAAGCGTAAGTTACCGAGTAGTCATTGAATTTATTGCATGGACTGTACAAATGAGTATTTACCTAGAATTCTATTATTATCTCTCTATGAGATGAGTTCCTACTTTGGAAGACCTGTACCCTGTACTTGTCTTTGATTTTCTTTGGAAACCGATTATGAATCATTTGGGACTCAGTTTTTGCTGCCTGTGTATTATTTTGGTAGGAGAATAACAAATATTTGTTGCTTGATTAAATAAGAGTACAACTTTTTACCTCCCGCTACCCTTGGTAAGGGAGGTATAGGGATCGTGCTAAAAATCGCATATCGAGATTTTGGTAAATGAGCACGTTTTAAGGTCCCTAGAATCCAATTTTAACATTTTTACGATGATGTCTGTGTGTATGTGTGTGTGGATCCTCCACTCTAACTCAAATACCATCATTCAGAAAATTTTGAAATCTTGTATTTTCATCTTTTTCTGTATTGGAAAGAGCTCATTAAATTTTGGTGAAAATCTGATAACCGGAAATGGCACTTTACTAGAAGCTCAAAATAGTTTTTCTTCGAAAAATACCTTTTTATATTTTGCGTTCATAATGAAGTCATTACGATACGCAATTGCGTATCGTAATGACCTTCATTTCGATACGCAATTTTTTGTTTTAGACGGTTGGTACTAGATGACGTTTCTTTATCCCATTTTTACCTAATTTATTTTTAGTTAATTGACAATTCATTTTAATAATATAATGCCGAAATTATTATTATTTTTTATTTAGGGAAGATTATTTACATGAAAATGTACAAATGGTTACAAATATAATCACAAATTGAGTAAGTAAATGTTATTGTAGAAGGCGCAAAATATAAAAAATAGTATAAAGAACTCATTTTATAAGACTTTCTTTCTTCAATACAGTTTCCAGCATAAGCAAATATGTAGGTATGTATTTAGATTAATAAAAATTAACGATTCACAAAAATGTTTAAGCTAAGCCTCATTTTTGGATTAGAGAATTCTATTCTATCCCGGTATTTAAAATTTAATCTTCATTTTATTATAGTTCCGGTGGCTCAATGGTTAGAGCAACTCCTCATGTCATGAGTGCCCTCGGGGCTCTAGGTTCGAATCCCACTAAGGCATGGATGTGTGTGAATGTGAACCCACTCTGTAATTGGGATTTAATCCTGTTGAGGGGTTTAAAAAAAGGTAGTTACTTTAATTAGATTAGACCATATTTTAAGAAATAAACTGTCAAAATTAGAGTAAAATTCGCTAATCCAAAAAACTTAATCTTTTTTGTGACTCGGGCTGTGAAGGCGGGAGGTATTGTGTTGGCCACACCAGATTTTTTAATATCGATCTTGTAACTTAAGTATAATAAATTTATTGAAAATATTATTTTATGTACCTAAATCATATAAGAATTTTAACATAACTTTTATCTTTTATAGGTTATCCAAACTTGAAGATTTTTAAAAGAGAGTACAAGATTAAAGTTCCTCAAGTTAGTTTCTCTCATATTTTTGTTTTATTTTATGAAGTTAAAAGTATAAACAAATTTTTTTGCTGCGACGGAATAATTCTAGTTATTTCCCAAAAGGGATTTGTTTTAATAAACTTATACGGCTTTCCGAGAATTCTCTGCAGTGAAATTGTTCCTGGAATAACAAAAATTTTGTATATATTTACAGGATTGGAATTTCAAATTAACAAATTCACTTTGTTGCATTTGATGTTTTGATTTGACATGTTTCGAACATAACAGTTCTTGAATATTGAGTTAACCATTTGGGATGGATGTTGATTACTAATTAGAATAAAATCATTCATTTTTAATACTTCACTATTAACTCGATAAATATGTGACGGCGCCAACTAATTATTTGTAAAGAAGTATCTATACTCTATCCGTTTTAACTATAGAGTGATAAGAAGATAAGTGCAATTTGATCTTGTTTTTTGATTGGATAATACCCCGATATTATACAATCAAACAACAACATCAAACTGCACCAATCTTCCCGCCACTCTATAGTTAAAATGGTTAGAGTTTAAATTTTGTCATAGGTTAGAGAAGAACAAAATTTTAAATTTTATTTTATTACCTGACCAAAAATTTTACGTTTTGAAGCTTTTAAGAAGTGGAAAGAAAGAATGGTGAAGTGTGTTATTGTTAAAGGAAAATATGTACATACTTACATATTAAAATAAAATTCTAAACGATATTATCCATTCCATATGTCTTATTCTCAATAATTCTAGCATGAGTCTCGTAATTTGTGATTAACATACCAAAAGAACAAATTTGAAAATTTTGGCCCTAATAAAAATTTATAATTCAATCGGGACTTTTGCTTTTACTCGTAGAATTTTATTGTTACCATCTACTGAGTTCTGAAGTAACCTCATTAGACGAAGACGACAATCTCGAAGAGAGAGATTGTCAAGTATTACCATGCCTTCTTAGATCAAATTTAAAATAGTATTTAAATGTGTTCGATAATTTTGTGTTTCGGTATTATTATTTTTAGAATCTATCATCAGCTACCAAATAAAAGAATTCAAATACAAATACTTTTTACCTTCCGTCACCTTTAGGTAAGGAAGGTATTGTCAAAAATTTCGGTGGTGAGTTTTTAATGAATTAGCACGTTTTAAGGTCCCTAGAATACGATTTTACTATTTTTACGATGATGTGTGTATGTGTGTGTGTGTGTGTATGTGTGTGTGTGTAACAAAATTTTCGTCTACGATAATTCTAAAACTACAATTCCAAAAATTATAATTCTTTCGTATTCCTCTTCGTTGCATCCATATGAAGAGCTGATTAGATTTTGGTTATAATTGGTCAACCGGAAGTACCCTCATTTGATGATTTTAACAGTTTTTCTTGCAAAAACGATGGTAAATATCATTTTTTCACATTTAATGTTATTATAAATATTAAAGAACATTGTATTCTCTATACGATTTGACTGCATTTTATACTTCATATTAAATGGATATAGAGTTAGAAAATTATAAAGAAATTAAATTTCATAAATTAGCTAGCTATGCTAGAAACAGTTACTATATTAATAAAATTCTGATTGAAAGATGTCAGTGTCAAGTGCAGTTGACATATTCGTAGTACATTTGTATTATAATTTTACTCGAAATATATGATCTTTTTGCTCGAAACTTTATGTATGGAATTTGTATAAAATACATACAACTGTCGAAAGGTAATGTAGATACAAGAAATTTAGAATCTTTTGCAGGGAACGTTCTGTATGGATTTTTTACAAAATACTTAGGAATTTACGAAAATTCTACCGGTAGATACCGCATCTACCGACTGTGTTCGAAAACACGAGTGGTAAAACGATACAGTGTTCGAAAATTGTACAATATCTACCAGATTCATCTACCGGATTCATGAAGAATCTAATCTCAAAAAAAGGTAGTGATGGAAATCGAAGCACGCGCGTTAAAATTGGAAATGTGTTCAAAGTAGGACTCTGCTCAGTTTGTAACTACATTAAATTATGGATCTATCCCTGTTTACCACTTGCGTTCTTAAAATATCGATTCCGGTAGCTATAACCTGATAAACAGCTGTTTACCGGTAACAGTTCACCGGTAGAATTTTCGTAAATGCCTCATATAACTGACGGAAGGTAATGTGCTGGCCAGATCAGATTTTTTCTAAAAAAAATTGAATTAGTAATTTAGTTACTTAAGTACTTAATTACTGCCCAGCTCTGATTGCAATACAAAAGTATCCCTCCCTTCGAGTTTAAAAAGATATGTAGTATTGGAGGGGAGGATGTGTGTTTTTAACGTCAATCAGCCGTATGCATAAGTGCAAGCTTTCTTAAAAAGTTTACGAAACAAATAATATTTGAAATAGTAAATAATTCCTGCCCTCTGTTTCATATAAAAGTAATAAACAAATCATTTACAAGAGATGAATTTCTCTAAGAGAATGCATTCTCTGAAAATTGAACTTAATGTTTCATATATTATGCAATTTATACACAAATACCTTCCAGCAAAGTACAATAACAAAACAACACAAGCATCTGCGTGTATTTCTCCTCCAGAATTGAAACTTGAAACATGAGATGTAAGGAAACCCCTTGTCTTTGCAAGCAGATATTATTCCTGGAACTGTGCATTAAATTTATCGCCTCTCGCTGGATACAAATTCACTCTGACAGCGAGGGCGCAACGGCGCAACTGTGTCATGACACGTGGTTGCAGTTGTAATGCAACAACAAAGGCAGTAAGTGGTAGAATGGGGTACACGTACACCATGCACTTACAATATTACTTTGAGGCGCCACGCGCCTACTGACAAAGTGTTTGTAATTTTATGGCTTCTTCTTCTTCTTCCTACAGCACTACAATGTGGATTTTGGCTATGAGAGCAAAATTTCCTCTCTAATGCAATAATGTAATGTCATACGGTTAAATTAGAAATTGGAATGCAAAATTTATATTTTAATATCATTTTATAGGTATTATAAAGTACAATACAAATCAAATTAATATAAATATTTACTGAGTGAGCTTTGGAATCTTGTGAGCCCAATAAAGACATTTTCAGGTCATGTTGGGACAAATTTTTTTCGTGATCCTGAAAATAAGAATAAATAAAAATTATAACTATACATTATTTTATTGTTTAATAGACTTTTTCAATTTAACGATTATCTCTTTCTATCGCTACCAAATACTAAGTAAAATGGATCCAACAACTGCCAGTTGGGCTGTCAAACGAAACGTCAAAAATATTGCAGTCATTAAAATAGCTGTATTCTCGGCGCAAAATTTGCATCATTAGACATTTTAGCTTCAATAAGTTGTCTGGAACTTTTCTCACATTTTACGTCTAAATTTGTTTAGAAGCAAACGCCTTGGATCTCATGGCAAGCGTGTATCAATGACTCCCGCCATTTGATCCTATTATCGCAGATCCCCATTGCGCATATATATATATATATATATATATATATATATATATATATATATATATATATATACATTCTTTCTCTTTAAATTGAAGAGGTCTATTGGAGGAAATAAATAAATAAATAAACAACTGAATACCATGGATACATTCATGTAGGGATCCCCTATTGACAATTTTCCGAGGTAGCTCGGTAAAGAAGGATATTCCGGTCTAAAAAGTGATCAGATAGAGCTCATTTTCTAGGCGATCACGAAAAAAATATTTATACCTCCTGCATTTATTCATAGATTTCGGTAATAACATATACAGCGTGTTCCATTTAAGTGCTACACTAATGCTATCTCGAGAAGTATAAGAGATACGAAGTCGGTTAAATTAGCAAACAATTTCTATTTTATAAGACTACTTTAATGAGCGAACAAGAATTTTTTTAGGCAAATGGTTCTCAAAATACGGGGTGTTACTTTCTTATTTTAAATGGCAACCTATTTTTTATTGGCTTATCCGATTCAGTATTCTTTTCTGAATTCAACGATATCCATATGTAATATTCTATTATTACAAAATATTTGAGAAAAATGCAAAATTAATAATGTATCATTTTTATTTAAATATGACTATACAAAGAACGCTATGGAAAAAACAAATAAATCAATAAAACAATTGTATATTATTTTCAAATTGCAGTAGTTTGAGTGAAAACAACATATGTCAGTTTTGAAGGTTTAAAGTCAGAAGCGGAACATGGATAAGACACTTTTTATTAATAGTGACTGTTTAAACCAAATGCAAGTCGGTGTTTACTGAATGTAACAGGCATTTCTAAATGTCTAAGTATTACGCCTCTTATTACAAATTCAATGTCATTTTTGACAAACAACAAATACTGTTTTTTGCAACAAATTGATTTCTATATTTTAACTTATTCAGAAACTGGTTCGTAATTGGTCGACTTTACAGTGCTATAACTTTTACAACTCGGCAGATTTTGCAGAATATATTTCCGATTATAACTTATTTCAATTCTCTTTATCATGTCATGATCTATGGCACATTACTTACATAACAGCCTGAATGATATCGCTTTCGGCGTCAAGGAAACTAGAATCCGAAACCGTTTTACATCAAAAGTAACATTAAGTATTAAGTTCTTCCCCAACTTAAACTTAATATTAATATTAATATTAATATTAATATTAATATTAATATTAATATTAATATTAATATTAATATTAATATTAATATTAATATTAATATTAAAGAAATGACATAAGCGGATTTTCTGGACAAGTTTAAAACGTAACTGAAAATACGTACATGGAAACTAATTTTACATAAAGATGGTATCGGTATTTCCTTTTATTAAATAAAATGTAAACAATGAATTTACATAATTATGAGAAACTTTGATATTGATATGAATTTATATAATTACTTACAATTAATGTGTGAATTTACATTATACCTATTTATTTTCCTGGAATGCCCGTAGACGTCAATGAGTTTTCATTTTTTAAAGTAAATTGTAAATTGCTTTTTTTTTCATATTTATGAATATTTTATAAATATATATATTTTTATATAGTGATGAATTAAAATATAAATCATGTATTTTATAAAGTATAATATAAATTAGGAGTATACAGGGTGTTTCTCGGATATGGGACACATCGATTATTTTCTTTATTATTGGAGATAGAAGAAAATCATTCAATAAAAGTTATAGTAGAGGAACGGGGACATTCACTTATTAAAGAAAAAAATTTTTAACTACTGGTTCTCAAACTATAACACAAAGTTATATTTTCTAAATAGGTTACCCGACGTGTCAACCACGCTAGAGGCCGACATACCATCTCGCTCCCTATCGTCCAGCGAAACTTCCGTTTTATCGAAAGGGTTAAACTTTTCCCTCGTTCCTACAAAAATTCCTGTTGAAGAAATAGTCAGCCCTATCGAATCCTCCGTTAGGAAATTACCTAAAGGAGCTAGCGACATTGTACGTATGGAAGTTGTGAAATGTATCAAAAACTTCAAACCACCACCATCTAATATTAGTGGGGATGAAAGGTTAGCTCTAAAAAACCTGAAATCAGACACCAGTATTATTGTTGTTGCAGCGGATAAAGGTAATGCTACAGTAATTATAGATCGTAACATGTACGATGAGAAGATTCTGGCCCTTCTACAGGAAGAATCATAATCTCCACTTAAACGAGACCTCTAGCCTCTAGCGTGGTTTACACGTCGGGTAACCTTGTAAACTGAGTCTCCCCCTTTTGTTGCTTAAACTCGGCCTCTAGCGTGGTTGACACGTCGGGTAACCTTGTTTAAGACAGTACTATCCCCCTTGCTCCTGAAGATGCCCCATACGACTGCGGGCGAAACGTTGAGCTCTGACTCAAAATATGACACAGTCCATTCCCGGAAAACGAATATTTCTCATCTTATTAGATAGTTTAATATTTATTAGGAAACAGGGTCCCCGCAACACGTTTTTGCTATTTTTATAATGATGTCTATATGTGTATGTGTGTGACGATATTTTCTCCACGATAATTCTTATATCAGACTTTAAACAATTTCTATTTTTCGAATTTAAGCTTTTTGCATTCATATAAAAAGTTGATTAGATTTTGGGTAATATTGGACAACCGGAAGAGATACTTTACTTGAAGCCTATAACAGTTTTTAATGAAAAACTATATTAAAATATAATCGAGAACTTTTCAATTTTAGTATTTAATACATTTATGTCAAGGGAAACAACATATTAGATTTTGGTTAAAATTGATAAACCCGAAGTGCTAGTTTACTTGAAGCACTGAACAGATTTTCTTGAAAAGTATATTATGATACAATCCAAAAGTTTTCAAATTTGGTATTTAAGACTTTTATATTAATGAGAACGATTTATTAAATTTTTGATAAAATTGATAAACCGGAAGTGGTACTTTACTAGTAGCTCTAAACAGATTTTCTTGAAAAATTATATTAAAATATGATCCAAAACTTCTTAAATTGACTATATATTATAAACCAGAAGTGGTACTTAATTTGGAGCTCTTACCATTTTCGAGGAAAAATAATAAAATATAATTCATTATTTTGTATTACTGACTTTTCTATTTATTGGAACAACAAATTAGATTTTGTTTACAAACGACCAACCGGAAGTGATATTTTACTTAAAGCGTATTGCTATTTTAACATGGAATTGGCGGCAGATCATGTGCTGGCCACATCAGATTATTTTTAATTTGACAATTGAAAATCAAATTTGATAAAAAGAAATATTGCATAGAATACACAGTTATACTTATGTTAATATTTTAGCTCTCTTGTGTGATATAAACAACAATGATAATTATAGTATTATTAGAAGATAGTCGATAAATAAAATTTATGTAATCATTACCATTCTTTGCATCAATTATAATGACGTCATCTACAGCAAATTTCCATTTACATAACAAAAAGTACAGATGTAATGCTAATATAATGAATATATTATAAAATTTGGAATCCCCAATAATTTCCTTTTCTTAACAAAGTTGTGTTTTCTTTATATTTCTTTCCGATGATGACTTCACCGGAATAATATCCTTTGAATAAAATCCCAGAGATTTTAATTGTGAGTCATAGTCTAAAAACTACATCCGTTGAATCGAATCGGATAATGAACCGTGCGCTTCCATAACGACAAAAGCATTAAGAAATTGATTCAATTGACAGTAAATGATTCTAAAAACTGGTACTACGTATCAGTGATTTTTATCTTAATTATTATGTAATATTTATTAATATATAGTCATATGCAGATATTTACGTTTTTAATGTTATAATATATTTTTATTTTATTTTGTTAAGTTAATGGTCGTTGTACTATTTATCATTCTGACAGTCTGGATTCGAATCCGACCGCGAAGTTTGATTTAAGAATATTTGAGTGTCAGTGAAACGAGTCGTAGTATTTTTTGAGCACTTTTATTTTACAAATACACCTATGTATATCGTCATAATCGAATAAAAACGCAAATTAGCAACCTATCTGTACACTTTAATTTTTTGTGCCGTTATGTTTACGAAATTTTGTGGCGTGGCCCGTTTTCCCCATATCTCATTGAATCATTGTATATAATAACTACAAATTTCCATTGTATATTTCCGATTTAAAATTGAACTTTGAATCCTGTATGTATTAGTAAACGTAAATTCCTAGTTCCGATTAATAACATTCATAAAAAATTACCAAGCAATAATTTTGGTTTTACGATTCTTTCCATTAAAAACTAGGGAATTTTATAGATTTTATTTTATGGGGTCTCTTGGCCGCGTGTCTGAGTGTCCGGTCGCGAATCTGAGGAACCGGGTTCGATACCGACCGACGCCAAATATTTCGAATTTTAAATGGCACAAAATTGACTCTTGTGGTTTACTCTCCACGCCAGCAATGAGTGCCCGTGAGGTGACGCCTGGTAAGAGCCCGCACGGTGCAAATATTTCATCATTATCGATATCTGTGTACAAAGCAGATTGGCACACCCAGGAATGGGTAATAAGCCGTGATGATATATTTATTTATTTATTTTAAAGGATTCATACCAGAAAATTATATGAGGTAACGTCAAAATGTTCCCGGAATTGTAAAATTTTATTGAAAAAATGTAAAACATTTCCTTTAAAGCAGGGATGCACAAACTTTTTTGACAATGGGCCAAATAAAAATACATTGTGTTGCCGCGGGCCAGTAAGAATTCAAAACATAATTTAGGTTTGGTTTGGTTTTTTTATTGACTGTGTATGTGTATAATACAATAACTGAATAAAAATAAATATCATTATATATTTTGCTGTAAATATAACAAACAGCAAATAAAATTTTAACTATATAAATCACAATTTCTTATATATAATAAAAACAAATGATTGAAGAGATATAAACTAGCTTTGGCTCGTTGAAGAATGCGAAGGATAACATTGAATACCAGTAACCATTTGGCTAATATCAGGTGCTAAGGAGGTTGTAGCCAACTGCAAGATGTCATTTAAATTTTCGTCATTTCTGAAATTCATGTAAGCACTACTACGCCAGTACGCGGCACCGCACCGTGCGTGTTTCGTAAAGCATAAGAACGAATACCCGGCTGCTTACGGGTGTAGCGGAATAGATGGTACTCGTAAGCATTTCGAAGACAAAAATATTTATATTATGTATTAACAGAATAAATAAATTAAATCAATAAAATTAAAGTGTCATATAAATTTATGAATTTGATTTATGTTTATTTTCAATTTTATTTCCATTTTTTTAATATATATAAATCACAATCAATTGATTTCTACGCGGGCCGGATAGAATTAGTAAACGGGCCGAATTGGCCCGCGGGCCGGAGTTTGTGCATCACTGCTTTAAAGTATACCCTTTCCTGCATTTACACACTTGTTTCGCCGTTCGTGCAACTGTTCAAATTTGCCTCGTCGTATTTTCCATCATCTCTGCTGGTTTATAGCGAAACATTGTCCATTCAATTTCATTTTTAGCCGTGGGTAGGTAAAAATCGGCTAATACAAGGTTGGGAGAATATGAGGGGTGTTTCAGAGTGGTGACATTGTTCATAACAAGGTAATTTTTCACCATCAGGAAGAAATATACCGGAGCGTTGTTATGCAGCAAAACCCAATCGTTTCCTGTCCAATTTTCAGGACCTTTCGTCTGATTGCATCTCGTAGGCGTTGAAGGATCTCCACTAAATTTCCTTGTTTACAGTCCGACCTTGAGGAATGAATTCGTGGTAATCAAAAATATCTCCTAATCAGTTTCCCCGTGCTTTTGTCCAAGCGAAATTTTTGCTTGTGCCGCTCGTACGCAGTCGAGTTTTTTTTCATCGCTTACCGATATTTGTGAACAAAGCAGACTGGCACACCCAGCAATGAGTAATAAGCCGTGATTAAATATTTATTTATTTAAAATAAGTTTAAAAACAACTATAAGGTCTCAAGTTTTGCGTGCTAGGTATTGTTTGAGTCAGGATTAAAAAAAAAATATGAGTCTAATTTTCCACTCGGAAGACATCGGGTATCTTCGGGGCTTCTGTCGGCGTGATAGCTAGGGCGCGAGCATATCACAATCCATACTTCTCACAGCTCATACTCTGCACGAGTCATACTTTTCACAAGTCATACTCATCTCAGGTCTACTTGGCAAAGTACGATTTACACTGGGAAAAAATACATATGCAGTAGAAAGATAGGTTCAACATTAGGAGAATAGATGTCTCTAGAGCCACTTAAAATTCTTTTCTAACTATCCATTGCGTCGTTCTATTTTCTATTAATGCGTGAGCATACATTTGTCGAAGATTATAACGACAGTCAAGTGTATGAAGATTCTAGATTTATAATTGGCGTCATTGTAAGATCATAAAACGTACCCGGAATTATATAAAAATATAATTTGATTTATATCATCTAAGTACTGATACACCAAACACAAGTAACATTGACAGACACAGTTTCGTGTGCGAATGATACTTTCAAGTTATTCATACCCATGTGATGTAATTGCATACGGAATAATCGCCTACGACCACACGATTTCGTTTCAAGAATATCAATATGCAGTTCGCATGCGCATCTCTACCACTTACGTATGCGAAAAATTTCAAGAATCGGGCTCCTGCTTGGCTCTAGACACAAAGATTCCGGGTACTTTTTGAAGCTATCTCGTACATTGAAACTAAAACTGCATAATATGTTTATTCTCCAAATGCCTTTGTTCGAATATCAAAGAATGGTCACATTTTCATGAAAACTTCACCAATTGGTCGCCTTACTTATATGCAATGTTGGATGCATTGGAGTATCTCTTCTGCCGCCGTAGTAATAACAGTAAATGAAAGCTTGTGCGGTTAAAAATCTATTATATTAGTACAAATCGCTCATCAGACATAACTACAGTTTTTAGTCCTTCGTTTTGTCTGTCATATGCTTGACGGTAATGATCCAATTTGCGTCATTTATGTTGTTATTCTAAATTTACTATTCCTTTCCTATCAATTTCTTATCGCATTATATTTTTTTTACAAAATTTAAAGTAATGGGGGAGTTAGTCATGTTGAAATGTAATGAGTTTTCCACATTACTGCAATACTATACACGCAATATTACTTTTAATGCAATAAAAGTAATAAAATATAGTGTATTTTTTGTACGAACGATATTAAATTTATCGTTAATTTAATCGCCCGCAATACGTTGACGTATGCGGCATCTTTAGTTCGCTATAGCTGTCCGCTACGAGCGCTAGTTAAAAATGAAAACATGAACGTATGTCTTCTATATTTGATATTGAAATAAAAAAATTATTTGATTTTAAATATGTAAACGTAAAACCTAGAAAATACGATAAACACAGAAATTAAATTGTCAAATGGAAACATAAACAGATGTCCGTGTTTTGCTTCTGTCTCTTTCTACGAAGCACGTTTTGGGCACGTAAACGTAAAACCTAGAAAATACGGTAAACAAAGAAATTAAATTGTCAAGTGTCAAATGTAAACATAAACAGATGGTCGTGTTTTGTTTTTGTCTCTTTCTACGAAGCACGTTTTGGGCTCGTCAACATAAAACCTAGAAAATACGGTAAACAAAGAAATTAAATTGTCAAGTATCAAATGTAAACATAAACATATGGTCGTGTTTTGCTTCTGGCTCTTTCTATGAAGCACGTTTTGAGCACGTATGTCGAGACCTAATTCGCACATAGTTGATTTTATGTACGCCTTAAGAGCAATATTTACCCCGGGCGTCTGAGTTGAAAAAAGAGCTACAGAATATACATTTTTTCTCGGGACCCATAAAAGATATTAATTTCAAATAAACAAATGTATTTAGTCAAAGAATGTATCTAGGCCTGGATGGTGTTAGATTTTCAATTTTTTGGTTATTATACTAAATAAAAATTAGTTAAAATAGCTTATCTTTCAATGAAAATTTGACTTTAATAAATATAAAATCTTAAAATTTCAACACAACCCAAACATAGATTTGACTTTGAAAAATACATTATAATTTTCAAATTTGTTTTATTATGCCAAAGAAGAAAAAATCTTTGTAATAATCTGAACCTCTGTATACCGTATTTTCGCAAAAGTTTAACCTACAAAATATGTTTACATATGTTGGAGCTCTTAGTATTAGTCTGAACTCTAAACATAACTTACAGTTTTGAAAGTAACGGTAAGCTTGCAACAGGTGGTATTTGATTAATGTATTTACAAATAATTAAATATTCTAAATTAATAATAATATAAGACAGGAGGAACAAAACAACTTTCTGACAATGCCACCGATTTGAAATAATACATAGATGTCAAATGTAGATCCAATTTCATTCGACAGGGAAAGACAATGTTATGATACTTTGACATAAGGTACGTTCTATCGGTGTCACAAATATTCCTACTAGAATAAGAATATTCTTATAGCAATAGAACGCTCAGTAGCAAATAACTGTCAAGTGCTGTCAAGTAAAAAATAAATACAATAGAAGAGTGGCAGTGGTTATGTGTTATTGTTAGTTAACAACTAAAGATAACTTTGTACGTTTATTTTGGATCTTCAAAATGTTGTTATGCAAATATTTCAGAGATTATAATTATATAAAAATATATTAAATAATAAAAACGTAAAGGAGATATTTTTGTTGAGCACAGTCTACTCTAAACATTCACAAATGTGACAGAAATTTACGCGCGACAGTCGGCTAGTAAAATTTTGAATTTATCTCCACTCTATATATCTTCCTACCAACGCTTCCAACTCTGAAGTTGGAATGATTCGTAGGAATATTTGGTTTTTTTTGACGCAAAAGAACTACCATTGATGTTCTACCAGAAGAAGTAGGAAGATTTCTGACAACAATAGAACGTACCTATAGCAAATTCAACAAATTTAAGTTATTATTAGAAGAGAAATAATACATTACTGACGACGAGCTATATTGAAATACAAGGCACTTCGTGCCGAGTATTGTACGGTTCTGAGTCAAGTACAAATATTTTACTGACGTGTCATGTATTAAATATTTTCTGAAACCTTTGCTTACGATAAAAATTAATTTTAAATTTAATAATTAAATCTAATTTTCTATCAGTATTTAATAGTGTTCTTCTGTAGTTTCTAAGATGACAGAAAAAAAATAGTAAATAAAGTAAAACCAATAAATTCCTGTCAGTTTTGCTCTTTCGCTGCGTGCGTTTTTGTTCATTTGCAATGTCTTTCGATGCAAATAATTGCGACTAGTACAATTTATTTTTTTAAGGTTGGTGGCTATATCAAAAAATATCAAATGTCAAATATCGCTAAATAAACGATTGTTAAGAATTTTATTTTTATATAATTTTGAATTTCAAAGTAAGAATAAATACAGAGAATTTATTTTAAAATGCAACATATGATTCACAATTATCACATTAAAATTATGAATTTTGGAAGCTAAAGTTTGTTAAGATGTGCTACATTACAGATTTATTTTTTTGTTAATCATATATAGGCTAATTTATTGGATAATACATAACTCCAAATTTTGTATGTTGCATTTTACAATGGACAAAAATTGCTTTGCTGTTATTTTTTGACAGAGATAGTGTGTAACCATGAAAGTGATAGACCATATGTTGCACGTTAAAATAAATTCCCTGTAGAAGAGAAGAAATACAGTAATACAGTTAGAAAGAAATAGAAAATATTACAAAGATAAGGTAAGAATTAAGTACAAATTAAATGGTAAATGTTCTAGCAAAAAGAACAAAATTATTTTTATAAAATATCTCAAAATATGTTTGTAATAAGATTGTATGCAATCTGCATAACTTTGTCATTACGACCTATGTAAACGTATCAGTTAGTGACGTCAAGAACCTAGTTACTTGTTTAATGACGTGCTGGTGCAGAATAAATTTTAAATCAAATATTAGATTAACTACATATGTTCGTAAATATTTTATCAAGTTTTTGTTTTTAATTTATTCATTCTCATACATGTTCTATTAAATAATTATTTCTGGGTATTTCCTCACATATTTTTGTAGTGCGTGCTTTTATTCATATCTAAGCGCACTGTAATTTTCATTCATGTTACATTATCTTCTGTCGTGATAGCAACACAGCGTCCAAATCCGTTTCCATCTTGCGATAATAATTAACAAGAATGAAAGTATTTCTCGGAAATGTGATTGCTTCAACTGCTCTGACATTGACTCCGTAATAGAAAAAGCAACTCTTGTTTCTATTTGGAAAATTTGGACATATAAGCTGATATTTAAACACTTATTTGCGTCACGTATAATGCTAGTGTACAAATAAAGTCATTAAAACACGTGCTAAGAGCACGACGCGAAGCCGAGTGCTTTTAATGGCTATCTTGCATCATACGTCATACGACACTTTACTTTTTATTATTCCTACATATCTTTCCATGATTTGCGAATCCAATCAATACTTTAATCACTAACAAATATTATACATCTGTCAAACTGAAAAACTCGAATTTAATTATCTATAACTTATATTTTGTAACGTTTCCACTTATTTGGGTGAAGTGTAAAAATCAAAGAATTATTATTAATAAAAATGACGATTCTGACTCTTCTGAGGGACTAACACTACATGTGACTGTCTGTCCTCACACACACGTACGTCGGTTATATAGTTGCTTTAATATTTTCTAGAAAACTTTCCACGTCATAACAATGTGCCGGTAATTACGTTTATCTCCCCTCTTGTTTACACATCTGCTAGCCTCACGTCGCCTGCTTAGCGCGCACTGCACTATGTTAACGATCGCCTACCGAGGCTCCTACTAGAACGTTTCTAAGCATAATCGTCGGTTCGCACGCGCATGGCACGGCTCGCAGACCAAGTGTTTTAGCAGGTACCTACCCTCTCACTTTACAATTTGAAACATTGTTTACTAAAGCCGTGGCACTTTGAGCGCGATCTTTTAAAGCTAGACGAATAAGATGACGGTCTTTCCTCTCTGCTGTGGGCCTCAGATCCTGTTTGCCGTCTCTCTGCACCTGTCTCTACTCACTGTCTCCAAATGCGTGATATTGTACTTACATTACGATTTACACGATCCACTATATCACGTAGTGATATACCGCTCTCACGCATACCCAAGATACGGCCTTTCAAAATCATTTGTCTGATCAAATGCACGTCGTTGTTTTCTACAAGACATATTTACCTATTTGAGAACAATCAAATTCGAACTGAATTTGAATCATTTTGCAAAAATTATTTAATAAACAAGTATGTACGATAATTAGGTTTGAACTAGTATATTTCTTCAAAAACTAACTCAGCAATGGCCGCATAAACCAATTATTTTATTCTTTAAAATGAAAATTTGTTTAATAACGGATTACAGCTCAATCGAATTAAGAGAAACCTATAAATATATAAACGAATACCGAATTAGGGGGTGGAGTCTACTACCAATGGAAGTAGATAAATTCAAATAGCGGACACGTGCTACCAGTCCATTACTGTAATTCTCAAACAGTTTTTATTTTAATATAAATTACTTGCATTAAACTTAATAATTTTGATACACTTGCAAATATAAAGCATGTAGACTTGTACAGTGTTATTATATTTGTTTTTATAAATATAATTTAAAAATAGCGTACATTTTAGGTCCACGAAGAAAACAGTTTTATATAAAAACTTATATACGTGACGTCACATCTATATTTTCAACTTCGGGGGACCATAACTCGCTTATTAATAGGATTTTTTCACCGGATTTTCACCAATAGTCTTAGTTTTACTTATACTTTCTGGTGAAATTAAAAAAATTATCCCCTATTTTGAACCAATTCGTAGTATTAAAAAGTCATGATTGTTTTTAGTTTATCTGCATTTGCTTTTTAACAAAACCTGTAGCTATCTTTCTCGCATCAGTTTCTGTAGTAGGCCGAGCGAGAAAGATAACAATAGTGTGACGTCATCTGTTGCACCGAAAACAAATTCAAATATCTCGCAGTTATTATTAAAAAAATATCTTAATTTTTATTTATTGAGTAGTACTTAGTGTACATTTTATTATTTTTTTGTTATGGTTTATGCACCCGTTCCAAATTTTAATCGTTTACATTACACTACTAATAATAAGAAACTTGTATGCTGAATCACATATTCCTAATATTTTTTCGGTGTTGCATATATTTAACGACCACTAGTGTAATTGTACATTCAACGTTAATTTGAAATAAAAATAAATAAATAAGAAAGTGATGATTTTCTTGTTGCTTATAACAACTTTAAAGTATAGCGTGTTTTAATGTTGCATTTACGCACGCTTTTTAGTTTGTTACACAAGAACTATGATGCAGGATGCAGGTATGATAAAAGGAACTAAATATTATTTTAAATTAATAATTTATTCGTCGTTGAATATAAAATATTAAAATACGCATTCTAAGAATTTTCTTAATACCGTGCGCATGACTTTTGACTTTTCTTCAGTTTTTCCATAAAGAACTTTACTCCTACGGTTTATTAGTATTATTTTTATAAAAGTTATTTCATTTCTAGGAAATTGCTCATTAATGTTACATTTTCACCAGAATATTTGCTATCGATTATTCATAAGATTTGTCTTCGACTTCTTTATTTGGAATATCTAGTGTCTCACTTTGATAAATTATTTAACGTAATAATTTTGCTTTCTCTGAATTCTTACACGGAAATTAAATTTCTGTGGAAATTACTGCAATACAAATCTTAATGGGCTGTAAGCTATAATTTCTTATATTTACAGTTATTTCTTTGTTCAAACATTAATATTGAACTTAATAGAGTTATAATAATAACCTGTCATTTTTTTTTTGTTTTAATATCACCATTAATATTTCCAAAAAGATATTAGTTATTTATTTTAGAGTTAATTGCTTCTCAATGAAATAAATTATGCAGGAAGTTGAAAATAGCAAGCTCTTGAGTAGTACAAGTTTTTATTTGATTAGTGTGAACCCATTTAAAAATACAGTTATTTCATTTAAGTACTTAATCGTTTATCTATTAAATAAAATATAACTAAGTATAGTATATAATTTTTAAATAATAAATTAAAGGGATTTATGTTCTGTCAGTGTTAATTGCTCATTTTATTTGATTCTTTAGAAGACTTTATGGTTGCACCAACGTAAGTTAAATGGGCCCGTAAACCGTAATCGACATACGGGATAGAATGCGAAATTGGAATAAATTCCAATGGTTTGGATAAAAGCGATCCGGGTATTCTTGTCTGTATAATCAGGGTTGGCCTGATTTAAATCATTTGATATAAATCATGATTTAAATGGTAATTTAATTCAACTGATTTTTACCTCCCGCTACTCTTGGTAAGGGAGGTTATAGGGATCGTGCTAGAAATCGCATATCGAGATTTTGGTAAAAGACCACGTTTTAAAGTGACTAGAATCTAATTTTAATATTTTCACGATGTCTGTGTGTATGTATGTGTGGATCCTCCACTCTAATTCAAATACTATCATTCAGAAAATTTTGAAACCTTGTATTTCGAACTTTTTCTGAAATGGAAAAAGCCCATTAGATTTTGGTGAAAATTGGATAACCGGAAATGGCACTTTACTAGAAACTCAAAATAGTTTTTCTTCGAAAAATACCTTTAAATGTTATTTTTTCGACATTAATGTTAGTATAAAAATTAAAGATTATTAAATATTCTATAGATTTTCATTAATACTTTTCCTATATATTTTATGAATAAATTTATAAAATTCCCAGAGCCTACGCTTTAAACAAACAAAACGCAGTTATTCAGATGTATGTAACTGACAGATAGGTATATGTCACTATCGAAGAACTAATAATTTCAAAATAATATTAGTAACGTTTTAAAAAGAAAAAAGTAAATAGATCAATAGAAAATAATTCATTACAGTTTCCAGGATAAGTATATATGTAGAATATAGGTATGTATTTAGATTAATCAAAATTAACGATTCACAAAAATGTTTAAGCTAATCCTCATTTTTGGATTAGTGAATTCTATTCTATCCCGGTATTTAAAATTTAATCTTCATTTTATTATGGCTCCGGTGGCGCAATGGTTTGAGCTCTGGGTTCGAATCCCACTAAGGCATATGGATGTGTGTGAATGTGAACCCACTATGTAATTGGGATTTAATCCTGTTGAGGGGTTTAAAAAAAGGTAGTTACTTGGATTAGATTAGACTATATTTTAAGAAATAAACTGTCAAAATTAGAGTAAAATTCGCAAATCCAAAAATAAGGATGAACTTAATCTTTTTTGTGACTCGGGCTGTAAATAGTTGATTTTTATCAAAGATGAAAAAAAAAGATTCGAATTATAATAAAAATTTATTTATCTACACCTGTTTAATAATATATTGATTATGTACGTAACCATGGATACATAATACCGTTCATAAACCACGCCCCGTGGATTATGACTCATAATCCACGAGGCGAGGTTACATAAGACACGGAACTGTCAAATTTATTGTTGAGGGTTCACAATCAACTTAATTTAGCGGTTATGCGCATGCATATACTCCCAAAACCGTTTCTGGACATGTGATAGACAAGATTTTATGTGCCGACTTTTATGTTTATTATTATTTATTACTCAAATTCTAAATTCTAGGGAAATTTTAATTTCAAATTAATGAATTTTATAAATATATTACAGTGTAAACATTATTTAAGTCAACATAATCCTTTCTTTTGTACGTTTCACGGCATTTCATTCCTATAACCTGAAAAATCAAAATATGTAATTTTATTTGGATTTTTCACTGCAAATTTAATTATAATTACTTACAATTAGATTCAAAACCTACAAATATTCTATTTTCTTGTATTAAAAATACTCAACTAAAGATTTTTTATAATATTTTTACGACAGTGAGTGACACATTTCATTTCAGTTTGCAGTAATCTGACAGTTCCTGAACGATTTTGATGCTTAAAACTTGACGGAAGCGCGAAAAAACAATTTTAAACCGAAAAAAAATGGAAAATAATAACGAAAGTGAAAACTTATTGTGTACACCCACGGAAATTGTGGAACCAATTAATATAACCTCACTTTCCTTACTACCTGAAAAATCTAAGAAAGTTATTTAGAGTGGACCATTTTTCAGTGTCATCCGGTATAATATGATTTCAATTGCAGGTGTAGATAAAATATCGTATTCTACTCGCGTATAATGGCTATTATTCACGAGGATGATTTTAGAACACGAGCCATAATACGCTCATTGAATAATATACTATTATTTGCTACAAAATTATTAAAATAAGAACAAAAATATGTTCTGTATACAATAATATGTAAAGAATAATAGTATATTATTCAACAAGCGTATTATGATGGCTATTATTCACGAGGATGATTTTAGAACACGAGCCGTAGGCGAGTGCGGTAATAATAGCCATTATACGCGAGTAGAATACGATATTTTATCTACACCTGCAATTGAAATCATATTATACAGGGTGACATTAAAATGGTCCACTCTAAATAACTTTCTTATTTATTATTATTTTTAATTTAATTCTAACTTAGATTTTTCAGGTAGTAAGGAAAGTGAGGTTATATCAGCTGGTTCCACAATTTCCGGAGGTGTACACAATAAGTTTTCACTTTCGTTATTATCTTCCATTTTTCTTCGGTTTAAAATTATTTTTTCGCGCTTCCGTCAAGTGTTAAGCATCAAAATTGTTCAAATTACTGCATGAGTCACTCACTGTCGTAAAAATATTATTAAAACTCTACAGTTGAGTATTTTTAATACAAGAAAATAGAATATTTATAGGTTTTGAACATAATTGTAAGTAATTATAATTAAATTTGCAGTGAAAAATCCAAATAAAATTATGTTGATTTTGAGTAATAAATAATAATAAACAGAAAAGTCGACACATAAAATATTGTCTATCACATGTCCAGAAACGGTTTTGCGAGTATTTGCATGCGCATAACCGCTAAATGAAGATGATTGTGAACCCTCAACAATAAATTTGACAGTTCCGTGTCTTATGTAACCTCGCCCCGTGGATTATGAGTCATAATCCACGGGGCGTGGTTAATGAACGGTATTATGTATCCATGGTTACGTACATAATCAATATATTATTAAACAGGTGTAGATAAATAATATTTTAACATTTTAACTTTCATATAATAGACGCGCGCGTCCGTGGACGTGTTATATGATACGATTAAGAAAAAATTCAAATGCATTTTTTGGGGATTTATTAAATATTTAGTTTTTGTTTATGAAATAAAATATTTATATTGCTTTTATAACAATTAAAAAAGAGCAATAACACCAATAGATCTTTCAAATTTTAAATGGCACAAAATTGATCCCTGTGTTTACTCTCCACGCTAGCAATGAGTGCCCGTGAGGTGACGCCTAGTAAGCACCTGCAGGGTGCAAATATTTCATCATTACCGATATCTGTGTACAAAGCAGATTGGCACACCCAGCCATGATGATATATTATTATTTTAGATTTTTTAAGTATTTCATGATTTTTAACAACGTTGTGTATAATTGCTGGGCTTGTCTTGAATTATTATTTGTTAAATAATATTTTATCACTACTAACTTCTCATTAATTGAATAATCTGCCATTATTGACACATTGCACAATTTTTTTTAGCACAAATACAATTCAAAATAACAACTGTCAACAAATTTTGTTTTCAACGCACGCTTCATTTTGAGAAGAAACATTTAAATATTTTCATTAATATCTCAAAAACTATCAAGTTTAAAAGGTAAGAAACTCTAATCTCAATCTCTACCTAACCTAAACTAACTTAATCTTTTCTAGGCCTCAATTTTGTAACTTTAAATTGTTTCAGATTTCAAATTCTGTCAGAATTGAGGTTTCCCCTATTCTTTCTCCGGATAGATTTCAAATTCTACTGGTCTAGAGCAGTAGAATTCGTTGTAGGGAAAATCCAAGTCTGACAGAATTTGAAATCTGACAAAATTTAAAGTTAAAATCGAGGCCGTGAAGATAACATTCATATAAATAGGCCTTGGTATTTATTTTACAAAATACTAACTATTAATGACAAATACCACATTCGGCAAAGAGTAAAATGATATAAATAGTTATTTGTATCACTAGTCCAGAAACTGGATATTTGCGAGAACGAGTTTATTTTGACAGGCCGAGCTGAAAGCGAGGCCTGCAAATACGAGATCTCGCAAAACAGTTTCTGGGCGTGTGATACACAAAATTTTTTGTGCCGACATCTCCATAAATTCTTCGTATATTCTCAACACTTTATTCTATTTTACATAACCTAAAAAAATGAACATATATTTTTATCGGTTTTGCATTGCAAGTTTAAATATAATTACTTACATTTGAGCTTAAAATGCGTAATTATTTTATATTTATTGAAAATATATCATTTAAACATAAGTTATATATATTTTATATACTTTCGCATATTTTCAAAGATAGCGGAAATTCAATTGTATCACGTGAAGTTAGTTGTAGTTACAAAACAAACGAAACAAATTAGTCCTAAAGTTGGAACTTTTAATTAAGTAATCTATACGAGATGACAGCAATGACAGCATATTATTATTTTTGACAAAATTTAGTTGTTTAAGGTACAATAATTAAAGATTTAGCCCTAAAATTTGTAAACATTTTGCTAATTCTTGTGTTGAAAATAATCTTAAATTGACATATCACCAGAACAGTAATGCCAACTCCTTTTGCTGGCCTAGGTCAGCAACAGCGCATTTCTGGACGATTTTGAGGTCTGTAATACTAGTCAAAATGGACGGAGGTACGAAAACATTTTTTTAATATTAATATTCTACATTGTATGATGTACAGCATTTTGTATTATTTGCAATCAAAAATAATATTTAAATTCTCAAAACTATTTTTTTCTTTTTTTTTGAGAAATCTATTTGAAATCTTTTCCAGCGAGTCTAGTTTCGCAAACCATTACCCAACAACAGAAAACAGAACAGTTACGGTGACTTAGTATTTTATAACCGACCCATCACCGGAAATAACGGTTATCTATTTCAAGAACTTGGTGGTTTCATTTTAATCATAATACCGCACTGGTGCTCGCTTTTCTGCGAACTATTTCCCCGATTCTTCCCACTTTACAAAAGAACTGTGTGACGGCGACCCAGCTGCGACTCCGACAGCGACCCAGTAGAAATACGTTGCATAAGCCTACTAAGCCTAGCATTTGCTAGCTCTGCTTCTCAGAACGTTTATTTATAAGTGGATCTGTAAATAAATGGAAATTGTAAAAAATAAGGATGATAACTTACAAATTGAAAAAAAAAACAAATGCACATCATTCAGACTAAAAAGTGATCAAATATTCTGTTTGATTCTTGTGATACAATGATACAAATAAATTACGGGAGTATTAAACAGTGGGTGTTAAAATATTCCAAAAATTTTGGAGTATAATACTACAAACAAAAATGAGTGAAAAAAAAAGAAAATAAGATAGGAAATGGAAAAAAAAATTTACACTATATTATTTTATACAGTTATTTATCTATCATCAGGGGCGAACTGGGATTTAAATATCAATATGGAAAATTTTGAACGGCCCACAAAAATTCAACCCCCACCCATGTTAAAAATATGTTTTTCTCTAACTAAAATATATTATTATTTATGTCATTATCATTATTGTAATCAACTTTTCTTTATTGTAATCAAGAAGTTTATTAATGTAATCAAATCTTTTTTTCTATGAACTGAAGAGCTATAAGATTTACCTTCAGCCTTAACATTTTAAAGAATACAAAAATAATAAACTACATTAATTTATTTAACACTCAGTAGGTAGTAAATAAATGCGGGGCCCTTTGAAACACAGGGCCTGGTTACACCGTTCGCACCAGCGTCAATCCGGCTCCATTTTTAATTCTTTAATTAGTCGTACCTATTAAACTAATTGTATATATATAAATCTGGTGTGGCCAACACAATACCTCCCGCCATTTACAGCCCGAGTCACAAAAAAGATTAACATCCTTATTTTTGGATTAGCAAATTTTACTCTAATTATGGCAGTTTTTTCTTAAAATATAGTCTAATCTAATCCAAGTAACTACCGTTTTTGGTAATAAAATGAAGATTAAATTTTAAATACAGGAATAGAATAAAATTCACTAATCCAAAAATGAGTATTAGCTTAAACTATTTTGAGAATCATTAATTTTTATTAATCTAAATACATACCTACATATTTACTTACATGTGCTGGAAACTGTATTGATTTCCTTTAATATTGTTCTATTTGTTTGTTTAAAGCGTAGGCTCCGGGATTTAAATTATAGATAATTTTATAAATTTATCCATAAAATATGTAGAAAAAGTATTAATGGAAGTCTGTAGAAAATTTAATCTTTAATTTTTATAACATTAATCTTGATAAAATAACATTTAAAGGTATTTTTCGAAGAAAAACTATTTTAAGCTTCAAGTAAAGTGCCATTTCCGGTTATCCGATTTACACCAAAATCTAGTGAGCTCTTTGCATATTAGAAAAAGGTCGAAATACACGGTTTCAAAATTTTCTGATTGATAGTATTTGAATTAGAGCGGAGGATCCACACATACGCACATGCCTCATCATGAAAATGTTAAAAATGGATGCTACCATTACCAAGGGTAGCGGGAGGTAAAAAGTGTACTTTTTACTATAAAAGGATAAATTTGATAAAAAAAAGGCCCTGGATTTATTGCGGCTAATTTCGCATTTCTCGGGTGCTAGTTTAGACTGAATATTGTATAACAAAAAATTAATGCCTTGATTTAAAAATGCACACGATATAAATCAATTTATAAAATTAGAAAAAAGCAACAATGAACCGGCCCTTAATCAGACCGGCCCATGTGGACATTTCCTCATTCCCCACATGCCCAGTCCGCCACTGTCTATCATTTGAAATTAAGTTGCGAAAGTTAAGTTAGAACGTAGTTAATCAATTTTTTGAAGTAACTCAAAGACCATTTTCTTCTGTTTTGACGAAGAAAACTATGTAAAACAGAACATCCACAATACCTACTCATCTTTGGCAATGTGCGACTTTTGTATTTGTTTCCGACTAGGTTTTCTTATGAACTTCTTCATATTGATGCTGCGATAGTGCAATTCTTGATTTTTGTGAAAACAATCCAAAAGATGATTGGTTGGGAGCTTTTCAGAAGTAAAAAAAGAGTTGTGAAATGTAATATTCTTGAAGGGAACTAAAGCAACACTGGGTCCTTAACCTATTAATGAAGGATCTAGGGTGTGACGAGCGAGGCACTTGCCTCAGGTTTAAAGTTTAAAGGGGCGCCAACCAAAAGACCAAAAGAGCATTGTTTACTATTTATAAAAACGCCTCAATGAGATAATTACCTCAATAATGAAAATTATTTAATTGCAATATTTAATAATAAAAAGTACATTAATGTTTAGCACAGACTGCGCAGGTGAATTTAAATAATGCAGTCAGCATTTAGGGCAGGGCGCCTTCGTGCTGCGCACGCGCCTGTGTAACTTGATATTACAGAAATAATTGGCATAAAAACGAAAATTAATTACAAACTTTTGTGTACGCTATCAATTTAGGATAATATTTTAACTCACGTAGATAAAGTAGTATAGTCAAAAAATATAACTGTGCTTCTCAACTTATTAAAGGACTGGTAATGTGTTTGCAAGAAATGAGAGATCATGGTTTCGAAGACGTATTTGAGGAATGGAAAAATATTGCGGCACGTTTAAACATTACACCTGAATTTAAAAATAAAAGGAAAAGGAGGGCAAAGATGTTGCATTTGTATTAAGCACAGAACGAAAGAAGCAAATTTTCTGACCAGAAATTTTTGTAATTGAAATAAATCGATGATTGGATGCTCATATATTTCATTTAAACTAAAAATTTAAGAACGTAACAACAGATTTTGGATTTCTTACTGGTGAGAAACTAGCCGCTGTGATTTGCAAAAATCAACTGGGGGAAGGGGGGGGGGCGCAATTTTTCTTTTGTCCTCAGGTGCTAAAATATCTAGATCCGATTCTGAATATAAATTCTGAAACTAGTTAGTTTGACGTTTGAGAAAAGACAGTTTGAATTTTTGATTCGTGAAGATATATTAATGATTTGTATTTTAAAGGATAAATAAAAATATCTATTTAAATAGTAAATATAATATTCTTTCAGCGTAAAACATTAATACTTTGAACATATTAAATTAAATTCTAAGAAATATGAACCATGTGACTGTTAATAAAACAGAAAATAGACTGTTCTAGTACGAGATAGAAATTCGGACACCAACCGCGCAGTGGCACGTGAGAAACTAACCAGTGCTTGAATAGTCTTATGATGTAATGTGTGTTTTATACTATTTTCTTTATTTCGGTTTCATTTACATTATTTCTTTACAAAACCATTAGATAATGGTAATGGAAATTTTTGGTAGAATAGTTACGTTGGTGACAGTACAGTTCGTCGCCTGGATATTTTGTATATTTAATACATTCATACCAATTTACCAATCGAATCGCAAATATCAAAGTATCAACAAAAATCGTTTGAATGAAGTTTAAGGTAAACGCGCACTTGAGCGACCGAAGTGAAGCGAGGGAAGAGAAGTTTTTTCATTCACTGTATTATTATGTGTTTACGCGCATTTTAGAGCAGCGTAGAGCAGAGCAGCGTGGCGACTATTGGCGACTAAAACTACCGATGGCGGCGCTAGTGTTGTAGCATACACGTGCTCTGAAAATGGTATTGTGCTATAAGATCGCATACAGAAACATTGTGTAACCAACATTCGTTTTGAAGTATTTCATTAAACTTTTTATAAATACTGTTAGTAATAATTTTGTGTGCGTAATTGTAATGACATTCGAAGAAAGTTATCTTAGACTTATTTCTACGGATATGTTCACTTATTTGGAGGCAACGAATATTTTCGAAGTTTTATAAAAGGGGGAGAATTGTTTAATCGTGGGTTATTTTTATGTGGCGTTATTGAAGATAGTGCTACAGACTAAAAAAAAAATTGGGCTGTGTTTAAACAAGTGCTCTAACGACACATCCTCATGAGATTAGAAGAACTTTAAATTTACAATTGATTATTTACAAAATGCTCTTGTATAGCTGGTCATAGTGGCCAATGTAAACACATTATAGCTGTCTTAATATTTTGTACAAGATAGTAAAATAGTACCAAATATTATTCATGGATGTTAAATAAATATGTATTCACTTTACTTAGTTAAGAAAATTAAAATGGAACTAATGTCAAAAGTCTTTCATATTGAATGCTACACATAAAATGAAAAGTGTATCACTTTACTCATGAATTGGTCAGGAAATACAAAGTAATACAATACTTTTCATTTTTGTTATCCTCTTATGATTCGTCACTTGTTTTCCATGTCGTATTTTCCTAATCCAGCCCTCTCTTTTGTCGATAGACTCCATTTTACCAAATTTATTTTGGATGTCACTCTTCCTCTCACCAATTTTTGGGACAGATAATTTCTTACTACTCCGAGAATGACAAACGCAGCAATTGATGTCGTTAATATTTTTTCGTTCTTTGCTCATATTGCAAAGTAATTTATATGTACTTTAAAACAAAAAGACAAACAAGAAACCGGCAAGGAATCCAATGTACTATATATATTTACTGTAAAGTTGAATAACAGAATACTATTTTCAATAGTTGCAAATATCGTCCGCTTGAGGGATTCACGTTAATTTTAGTCGCCAATACACATAGAATACATTGAATGAAAAAAGTTCTCTTCGGTGCGCTTCGCTTTGCCGCGCTTCGCTTTGCCGCTCTTCGCGTCGCTCAAGTGCGCGTCGGCCTTAAGGCGCGTATTCACATAATAATACATTGAATGAAAAAAATTCTCTTCGCCGCGCTTCGCTTCGGTCGCTGAAGTGCGCGTTGGCCTTTATTCTACATAAGTACAACAATTACTTGCTAGATCATTCTTGTTACCGAAACAGAGAATTTTTTTAACTACATTATTAAAGTTACAACATAATATATGTATGGCATAATTGTCTAATTAATCGTATCTGTTCAAATAAAAAAGTTGGCAATAGTAAGCAAAAGTAGTTCTGTATAGTTAATGTTTCTCAATTATAATTTTTATATAAAGTTCTTTGTTTTCGGTAAACTCTGTAGGTCAAAGAAATCTGTTCCGGAAACTGAGGTATTTTATTTATGTTTACTTCAAAAATTTTAATAATACCAATTTTCCTTGAGTAACAGGAATTTATTGTTTGGTTTTACGCTTATCAGGTAGATTCGAGATATAATTTTGGTTAACTTCCAGGGAACAATATCTACCTAATTTTTTTCATACACTGTTTCAACAATATTTTCATAGAAAAACCGAAAATTATACATTTAGCAACAAAAAATTTAAATGACAAACCGGAAATCTTTTATGAAGAAATTTGTTATTATTTCGTCTTTTTGTAATATAGCAAACTTTGAAAACAATTTACGTACGAGAAACAGTTAATTTAATGCATACTGTGCTAGGGATGTTGGGCGTTACATTTTAACCATTTAACCCCTATAAAGAGAGGCACTATCATGTTACACCAGCAACATTAAATTAACGATAATGAAGTTTGCGAAATTAGCTCAGATTTAATCTAAATGCATGATATACTTAAAGAATCATAAAATAATTGAACTTGTCACTATAACTTATAACTTCATGCAAATAAAACTTCTAAATCGAGTTATGGAATGCGTTGCAGAGCACACTATAGTCCATTTAAACAAAGAGGACTAAATTCCCTTGTACAATCTATAGGCGGTGTGTACAAAAGTAGTCAGCGCCGACAGCGTACAAAAATGACAGTTATGGCTTATTTTAGTAACGTAACAAGGTTATGTTTTATGTCAGAATAATTTTGAAATTTTTATTTTATGAAATATTTGCGAATGATAGAACGTCAAATATTACGTGATACAGTGAGGCATGTAATAATTCTTACAAAATTACCGATCGAAATATGAAAATTTATAAATTTCACAGAACATTACACGAGGAATAGATGCTCAAGAAAATAACTTTTCAACAGATAACTAACATGAAAAATTCTTTTATACTGTATTTCAGATAAGAATAGACTTGGTGGCGTTGCAGAGCCTGTCTGTTTCACACGCATAAAACTTATGAATTAGTTTTGTTTCGTGCATGACATACTTGACAACCCGAAACGTCAAAATTTGATCATTTTTAATTCTTTAGTAAAGAAACAGTTACTTAAAAATTGTTAAATGGATTATAAGTTCAAAATGAAGTAAATAATATACCTGCTTACATATACTGCTACTGTAAAATTGGTTTGCGTTTAGACCAATCAGAAAGCTGGAATCGCAAGCCCTTTCTTACTCCTAAGTCTATGCTTATTTGAAATACAGTATAGGTATACATATTTTCTCATTGTAAAAGATAATTATCGTATGAATAGAATTCTAACAATGGTCGTTTGATTGCAATAATGAATTGTATAAAAATGTGTTTCTTAAGTTAATATTTGAACAAGATATAATACAAGAAACAGAAAACTGTTTTAAATTGTATATTACTTGCATTTGTATGAAATAGAAGATTTTTTTGACATAATTCGTTTATTTATTTTAGATTTTGTACATGTACTGTTAATATTAAACAACTGATTCCACTTAGAGCCTGGTATATTTTCAATGAAGAATCTTCTTCATTTATTGCGAATATAACAGAAAGATGCTAAAATCATCCACTCATATCGTGATATCCAGAAACTTTCTTCTTTCCAATCGTCTAAGTTCTCCAACTCTTCAATCGCAATTTCCATGTATTGTAATTCTTGTAATATTTAACTAATATTATAAAATATAACATACAACTAAATATGATAAAATGGTTTACAGAAATCACACATATTATTAGAAAAGTTATATTTTCTCTTACAGTACCTTCGCCGGTATTTCGACTTTTTTGAATTAGTCACATGTCACATCACTTGTAGCATTTTAAATATTTTCTCTATTCATTTCAATATACTATGATGTATAATATACATATACAATAGCAAAACTCAAAATAAAATTATTGTAAGTTGTATCACTTTCTCGAAATGTCAAAATTAATTCGGTAATCAAAAATGCCAACTTAACCGTTAGAGGCGCTGACGCTCAAAATGTGCACATCGCCTATACGTTGATTGGCCACTGCTCAGCTATGTTTACATTAAAACACCAATTTTTTTTCCATTTTGACATTTAGTTATTATCCTGAAACCTATTTAATTCAAAAACAGATAGTACTTACAAAAACAAAGGCCCGTATTCCGAGCGCACTTTTATAATAAAAGCGCTTTTATGGAGCAAACTCCTCATAAGAATATAATGTAAAAGCGCGCTCCATAAAAGCGCTTTTATTATAAAAGTGCGCTCAGAATACGGGCCAAAGTGTGTATAATATATTTATAAGACTGAAAGTTCAATAATTTACATTTATTATAAATATTTTCTCTAGTTTTTTATTTCTGTAAACCTGTCTTTTGAATTTACTCCTTCTAGTTTAAAAAAAGGGTTTAATAACTATTATTATTTGAAATTTGAAATCACTGTATTTGAATTGACTGCAAAATTTTGTAACTAAAATTGAAAGATTTCACAATGTAAACAGGCCCGGATTACCCATAAGGCCAACCTAGGCCATGGCCTAGGGTGCAGGCACGGAGGGTGCGTACATTGAGTAGTTGGATAAATGAGAAAACGGAAAGAGAGAAGTGCCTGCAGTTATAACCGTGCCAAATCTCAAGAGTTGTTGCGCAGAAAGCAAAACTCTATCTTTCTCTCTCCCCAGTGGCGGATTTAGAGGGGGGGCACTCGGGCACGTGCCCCCCCTGTTATTTTTAAAAATTAAATTATTACATATTACCATTCACGTATTACACATCATAGATAAATAAAAGAATAAACATACTAATAAAAATAATAAAAATACAGAATTTCTATTTATTTTTCAAATTGTTCATTATTTTGGATATGCCCCCCGAACTTTTTTATTATAAGTAATAGAATAAATGGTTCATATAAAAGTTTTATTATTTTTATTATACTATTTGATGGCAGATGTATATATTTTTTATAGTCACGTTTAAAAGATACGACTATCAACTTTTATTTTTTAAATAGCAAACAATATTTATTTCACTAAAATATGAACCGCCATTTTTTGTCTTAAGTTGTTCTTATTACTTAATTTGATGTTTTAACTTGTTTTGTATAACATTGTTGGATTTTATTTATTTTCACATGGCTACTTAGAATATTTGAATAAACATTATTTCTCATATTTCTCAAACTCATTTACTTGTTTGGGGTCCTGCACACTGATTTTTTCATTATTTTATATTAAAGTTTTTTACCTTCCGTCACCTTTAGGTAAGGAAGGTATTGTCTTTGGTCAAAAAATTCGATGATGAGTTTTTAATCAATAAGCACGTTTTAGGGTCCCTAGAATACGAATTTACTATTTTTACGATGATGTCTGTATGTGTGTGTGTGTGTGTGTGTGTGTGTGTGTGTGTGTGTGTGTGTGTGTGTGTGTGTGTGTGTGTGTGTGTGGATGTGTGTGTGTGTGTGTGGATGTGTGTGGATGTGTGTGTGTGTGTGTGTGGATGTGTGTGTGTGTGTGTGTGTGTGTGTGTGTGTGTGTGTGTGTGTGTGTGTGTGTGTGTGTGTGTAACAAAATTTTCGTCTGCGATAACTTTAATACTACAGTTACAAAAATTATAATTTTTTCGTATACTTCTTCGTTACATCCATATGAAGAGCTGATTAGATTTTGGTTACAATTGGTCAACCGGAAGTACCATCATTTGAAGATTTTAACAGTTTTTCTTGAAAAAACTATTTTGAATATAATTTTTTCACATTTGATGTTATTATAAATATTATAGAATATTTTATTCTCTATACGATTTGACTGCATTTTATACTTAATATTAAATGGATATAGAGTCAAAAAATTATAAATAAATTAAATTTCATAAAGTAGCCATAGCTATGGAAACAGCTACTATATTAAGAAAATTCTGATTGAAAGATGTCAGTGTCAAGTGAAATTGACATAGTGTGTTTGTCTTATAATTTTAATGAAAATATATGATCTTTTGCTTTCTGTATGGAATTTATATAAAATACATACAACTGCTTTAAGATAATGTACAAGAAATAATAATAGGTAATAATAAATCTTTAATTTCTGCAGATACATTACACTGTATATAGAAAACGTCACAAAATAATAATTTTCTGTATGAAATTTGCATAAAATATATGCAACTGCCGGAAGGTAATGTACAAGAAATCGAATATTTACTTTAGCAAGGAACTTTCCGTATGAAATTTGTACAAAATACATAGAACTGACGGAAGGTAATGTGCTGGCCACATCAGATTTTTTTAAATTTGAAGCAATTCGTAGTATTAAAAAGTGTTATTTGTTTTTGGTTTAACTAAATTTGATTTTTAAAGTCAACGTGACGTCACGGCGACACCTTTTGCTATATCTTTCTCTCGCACAAGTTCTATAGTAGGCAGCGAGAGAAAGGTAGCACTTATGTGACGTCACAGTAATACTGACAACAACCCGCAAATATCTCGCAAAGTAATTATTAAAAATTTGTTTTCTTCATCTTAATCCCTATTTATTTAAGTATAAATGTACATTTTATTATTTTTTGTTATGGTGCAGGACCCCAAATATATCATTAAAAAGACAAAAAATGGGGTTTTATATTTTAGTAAAGTAATTATAGGTTGCTATTTAAAAAATAAAAGTTCTGACTAAAAAATATTTATATCTGCCATCAAATAGTATATTTAAAATAATAAAGCAATTTTTTACAATATAACACAAAAGTTAACGAGGTGGGGGGGGGGGCTCACCCTATATATTTAAAATTTGTTTTTCCGAATTTAGTGCCCCCCCTATTTTAATTTTCTAAATCCGCCACTGTCTCTCCCCTATTGCCCGACCTTTCTCTAGCTGTCTCTCTTCTTGATCTGCGCATTTCATAGCTCATGATATTTGGTACCAGCTCTATTAGACGACGTAAGCAGTTACATTTGCTTTAATTATACAAAATCACTATAGCAGAGTGATTGCTAAATCCTGTTGAGCTATGACAGTTGTCGAAGAATTTAAATAATTCTAATATTTATATACCGGGTATCTACTTATGAATCTTATCAAATACAATGGTAAAATTTTCATGACTGTAATACTGTAAAACTATTCAGATTTAAAAACTGCATCTAATAAGTCCAAAATTATTGTTTACATGCGTTTCATTTGAGAGATAGAGAAGCAAAATAAAAGTGGTAATCTTTAGCTAGTTATAAAAAGCTGGTAAATGTAGCTTTGATGACTGATAATAGTGGGTTTATTGAAAACAAATTTCATAAGATAATCTGTTAACCCATGAGTCGCGGTGAGTTTTATAAAGGACGAGTGCGATTACAGTTCTTATGAAACATGTTTTTATATAATTTTTTCTATTGGGGTAATTTTATAATTCTATTAGATTTTTAATAAATGCGACTTGTAAAATCAGTTACGTTGGTAGCATTTCAGGGATGAAAATTCTTTGTTGACTGTCAACAATTTGATGTTGATATGTCATTTATGTATCAGTTTTAAAAGCAGTAAGTCATAGAAAACGAAAAGCTCCAAAAACAATACGTTTATAGATCCTCTTAACACGTTTTCAGTGCGTTTATAGACTCATAAAGGCACCGATATAGAACAAGAATTTAAAACTCGGTATATATTGAGAGGGAGAGGGGGCGCAGTCAAGAATTTTGGCCTAGGGCGTAAAGAAATGATAATCCGGGCCTGAATGTAAATCAGTCTTCTAGGTAGAAAATTCTAAAAATAAAAAAATTGAACTATGGTTTCTGTATAAACTTCCCAGGTCAAATTTAATCTTAAATAAGTAAAATGTGTTTATCGCATAAAAAACTGTTTTCTATGATGCACTTTCAACCACAACTTTATGTTTCCTTGAACTTAACATCTAAATAAACACGGTTTTTACGGTAAGTAATATACATACATATTATCATTGTATCAAACTAATGTACAAACTTCTACGTTCAACAAATAGACCCGTCGAAGTACGTATACGACTTTTTATAAATTACATTTTGCGTATGAAATTTGTATACGAATGAAAACAAAATAAAAATTTCAATATTTTTAATACATAAAATGTAATTAAAAACTTTCATGTGAACTAGTGACTCTGACGTCACTCACTAAAGGCATTCGTAGAACAAATTTATCAACTTTGAAACTTTCTTCTTATACCACAATGACGCTGACGTCACACTTTATTTTATTTTTATTTATTTTATCCTTTATAAAGCATTATGTCTCGCGGTACATGTTATGCGATTTGATAACGGAAGACACCCGAAAATCGCCCTGACTTGGTTTCCACCAAGAGGGAAGCGACCCACCTGGACAGAAATAGAACAAGCTGCAATAAACCGAATCCAATGGAGAACTCTAGTCGCCCAATATGCTTCTTAGCATTTATGGAATTAATTATCATTTATTATTAAAGCATTATGTCATAAAAACAAAGAATTTTTATTTTTAAATTTCAAATCACAAAAGAATCAGAAAGCAATTAACTTTAAAAATAGTACAATGTTCCTTTTCAATTTAAAGAGATAAAAGATATGCGCAATGGGGATCTGCGCATAGTATAAGAACAACTGAGATCTATGGCCTTTGTTTCTAAAATATTTAGACGTGAAATGTGAGAATATCTCAGATAACTTTAAAAAATCTTATCGACATAAGTTACAAAAGCTTTTACTGAAGTTAAAATGTCTAGCGATGCAAATTTTCACTGAGAATACAGGTATTTTAAAGACTGAAATATTTTTGACGTTTCGTTTGACAGCCCAACTGGCAGTTGTTCGCGCCATTTTCTTACTATTTGCAGCGATAAAAAGAAGTAGCCGTTAAACTAAAAAGGTCCAATATTAAAGAACGAATGTCATAATTGTAATTTTATTTTGTGAGAAGGAAGTTTGGGTACCACAACCCTTCGAACAAAATAATCGACAATTATGAAATGAGTTCTTTATACTATTTTTTTTTCTATTTTGCCCCTTATATGCGCTTTTAAAATAAAAATCGTAATTTCAAAATTTACGGAATTTTGTGCCAGTTGGTGATTATTGTGACGTTTGACTTTCAACAACGTAACCTTATTTTTCTAACATCAACTATCTACGATATATTCTATTGCTTTATAATTTTACTACTCTATTTTTTCTCTCTTCTTATTATTACTACTTTTAAATTCTTAATTATATAAAAATTATATTCTTAACAGTAGTTTGTGTTCGCTAATTTAGCGAGATTTGAAATTTGATATTTCTTGACATTCCTAGCCACCAACCTTAAATAAATAAATTATACTAATCTATTTCAAAACTTGAATGAGCTGTTAACGAACTCTTTTGGGTGGTGCAATGCCTTTGATACAAACGCAAAATAAAAAAATCTAATATGGACACAACACGACTTCCTTGTACGCAAGACCAACATGAAATATATACCCAATTATAAAATTGCACGTATTTGACATTAACATTAATTTTTTTATTTTTTGTACTTTTTTGTCCTAATCCATAGCAAGCTTTATTACAAAAATCAAACAGTATATAATTTTTAAATTTACATATCTCGCTTACAAAGGGCTAATTTAATAACATTGGTTGTGCGAGACGCAGAATTTAATACTCTAAAACTATTATTTGAAGCATTTATTTCTAAAATCAAAATAAAGCCATTTTATTCAAGAATAACTGTTAATAACTTCAGGTAATATGTCACTTCCGGTTAGCCTATTTTAATCAAAATCTACTGTTATTATAAAATAATTTTTCATTCAAATCTATTATAGGCTTCAAGTAAAGTACCACTTCTGGAAATTATGTAAGGACCAAAAGGGAAGTGCACAACTAGATACTAGATGTCATAATATTCCTAAATACAAAATTTCAATTTTCTACGGCTTAACGAAATACGTACGGACGTATACATACATACGTACGTACAGACGTCACGACGAAATTAGTCAAAATGGATTCAGGGATGGTCAATATGGATATTTCCGTTGAAATCTGAAAACCGAAATTTTTCGCGATTACAATACTTCCTTTACTATGTACAAGGAAGTAAAAAATAGGTTATGAGTTGAGTTATGAAAAACATATAAATATGAAATTAAAACTAAATTATGCAACGGAATAATGAATTTTTATTGCAAAATCAAATACGGGTTCCATTAAGAAAATATAAGTTTGTGTTTACGTATCTAAAAAATTAAACAATGGAAAAATTATTGTTCTCAATTATCAATTATTGTTGAAGAGTTACCTGACAATAAAAATTTCGACCAAAATCAGTTTTTCAGCACACAAGATGTCCTATTTAACAATTTAAAGTTGTATCTCTTATGATTTTTGGATCTCAATCTCAATGTTGTCAATCGAAACCCGGACGCGTATTTCCGTAATATACCACGTAGAGAAAGTAGACCTTAATTTAGTTTCCATATTTCTCTAAAAACAACAATAAAAACATATACCTAACGCACAAAAGACATGCTTGGAGCAGAGTTTTGTCCGTTAGGTAGGTATATGTTATTGTTTATTGTTGTTTGCGTAGTAAACCTAGAAGCCACGACAGCCGACGAATAGCTTAGTTTGTATATTTCTCTAAAAAATAACAATAAATAATAACCTATATACCTACCCAGCGCATAAAACTCTGCTCGAGTTTTCCAATCGTGTCTTTTGTGCGTTAAGTTTAAGTTTTTGTTTTGTTGTTGTTTTTAGAAAAACATGCAAACTAAATTAAGGCATCTATATGTTCTCTACGTGGTATATTACGGAAATACGCAACCCGAATATATTCTGTATATTTTATTCCACTTTTTGAATATAAATTCTTCAATTAATAAAAAGTGTAATGATATATTCATTCATTGATATAAATATTATTCATTCAAATTTTGTTTTATATGTTTTTGCGCTGTCAATCAA
Source organism: Harpalus rubripes (assembly GCA_963082715.1). Lineage (NCBI taxonomy): Eukaryota > Metazoa > Arthropoda > Insecta > Coleoptera > Carabidae > Harpalus > Harpalus rubripes. Next base: position 19,296,069 of record OY720451.1, read on the forward strand.
TAATTTATCAGTTACATTTGTATGATGATTTATTTCAAAATTGGATATTAGTATGAATGATCTCAGTGTTATTTTACTTAGAAATTTGTAAATAAATATAGGTCATTACTCCAGTTATGCACGACCTACTTTGACTTCTTTATTATTTATTACTTGTCAAGTACAGTTGTCTCTCTTACAGCGCGGTAATTAAGTTTAGGTAAATATATTATAATTATGACAGTTTCAGTATTATATCTTCACGCCAAAGATAAAACATAGTCTCTGTTGAAAGAACGAGAAGTCAAAAAATTCGGAGAATAAAAGATAGATAATATAATTTGGCTGATATCCAGTGGTTGTTGTCCATTTAATTATTACATAATTATTGTTGAAATTAAAAGTAGGCGTAACTGGAATGGATGGGGATAAATGTAACAAATCACAAGCAGTAAGACTTCAGATACAAGCCCGCCTTCCTCCTACTCGCCACCACATGTTTGCGCCCCTCTAAAACGAGAAGAAGTAAAGGGCCTTAAAGAGGCCACAGGAGAATGCAGGCCTGAATGCTCAATTCGTGACGTCACAGCTACGCCTTGAACGACAGCAGTGTAAGCATAGGAAATATACGGAATTTTAAACAAATAGGATTGTAAAATGTGATTTATAAATATATACAACTGGTAAATTAAATAACCGTATTAGTTGAATTTGCACCATGTTGTGAGAGGTGCTATATGTTAAAACACGTTTTTAATAATTATTTTACGGAAAAGAGAACGACTGATGACTGATATCAAAAGGCATTCACTTTACCTAACTATTTGATGAAAAATGAATAAGTATATCGTCAAATATGTCAAAAACACCTATAACATGTGTTAATTCATTCATTTTTACCCTAAAGCAAAAAAACAATAATGCACATTTCATTAGCATTAGCATACCATTCATTACCTGAAAACTATGTTATACATATTTGTTTACATAATTAACTTGTACATTCTACAAGACAACCTGTTCACTCTTACATAACAGTTACAACATCCAGGAACATAAATAATTTCTCTTACGAATGAAGCTGTAAGTCGTACGCAACGAACAGTAAATCGCGTGTATATGGCTCCATTATGAAAGTGGAGTAAAATGATAAGAATGAATAAATAAATAAATCAAACAATAGCTTTACTTTATGTATGTATATTGCATATTCTTAGTTCAGCAATTTTGTTTGAGATTGATCGCATAGTGTTGTAGAATGTATACAAACAGCACTGAATATTTACGACTATATTTATTTTACCTCCATAACTTTGATAGGATATTACAAGAGCGCGCCGTCACAGGGTGCGATGTGTGCGTCGCACACGGGCGACACTTGGTCAGGGGCGATACGGCGAGTAAAATTGTAATAAGTCTTAAGTTTTTTAATTTAATATGCCCGTTTTTCGAGGCTCACATTGAGATCTCGTAAACTATAAGAGAAACAAAGTCGACTAAATTAGGGCAAAGTTGCCCCATCAGTAGACTATTTTAAAGATGTTTTTGTTTTTCCCGAAACTGTACAAAACTCCAAATGGCGTGATTTAGTACCTCGTTTAGTACTAGAAACGTCGAAGAGGCGTGTCTTACCATTCGGGACCGTTGTTAAAAATTCAAATCCCGGCACGAACGCGGGACCGTTATTAAATAGCTTACTAAGGTTGCTTTTATACATATTACTCTAAAAAGAACAACAATAACCTCACCTACCGCATAATACTTGGCCCGCGTTTTCCAAGCCTGAGTTTGGGCGTTAGGTTGGGTAATATTGGGGTATATTTAGAGAAATTGCGAAAACCATGTCAATTTGAGATCTTAAGTTTTTGAACACGGTCCCGCGTTCGGTACTCTAGCCACATCCATTTATATTCACAAATAACTTCCAAATATGAAATTATATGGAATTTTGGTTTGCACGTCTTTAAGGAACCTTTTTAATTTTCCTTCAAACGACGATGCTCAGATTGTTTATCACTATTAGATTTCAAGTAATGGGGTCCAATTTATAATTTCCATAGTCGCAAAATTATACCATTGGAAGAGAGTTTATTTTAGCTTTCCAACGATGTATCATGTTTCAAGAGGAAAATGCAAGAATTATTCATTTTTTAGGGTAAAAACAATTATTGTGGTTTATTTAAAACATATGGTAACTATGAAAAAGTACACAGGCTGTTCAAGTTAACGTGTTCACATAATTATTGCCCCATTACAAAACCATTTTAGTGGTGCCGTTATTTTAAAAAATCCGTAGGTCATTAGATATACACCCCTATTTTGTAAAGAAGTTGTTAAGTCATAGCAACGTTGCTATACATTTTAACCAATAGAAACAAATGTAAAGCTTGTCATTTTCATGTTTTATTCAGTGTTCGTAATTATTATTGGTTATTTGCAATAACAACGTTGCTAAGAAATAACAACGTTCTTACAAAATAGGGCTGATAGGCAAAAATGTAAATTTTGCAGTATTTTTGTGAATACATACTTTCCAAATATGAAATAGTACTAGATTTTAGTTTGCAGCAGGGGGAGGGGGAGGGGTCGTCAAGATGAGCTTTGGCACACGGGCGACACAATGGTACGGCGCGCCCCTGGGATATAAAACAATATAATTTAAAAAGTACATGAAAAATTTGGGAGAAACGGCTATCTTCTTTATTATTAATTTTAGACCTTTATGAGTAGTTTAAATTACAAAGATGTGGGTGAACTTAAATGCCACTTTTTGATATAAAAAGTTCCTGAATTCTACTTTCAGTTTCACCGGAAACGATATTATTCCTGACTTTTTAAATGGAATTTAAATGAAATTAATATAAATTAGCCGTAATGCCAAATACTTACATTTTCATCAAAAAATAATATTTTTCTAATGTTACATTACTTAAATGTGTCTGTCGGATACCCCCCATGTTTTTTTTAACAAATTAAGAAAGAACGTTATCTGTGACGTCATTATTTTAAACTGGAAAAAGGAAAGCATATTAAAGAATGTAACCTGTAGATGGCGTGCGAGCTCGAGTTCTAATTTGAATTTGACATTAGTTCATTTTTCTCTCTCTGTCTCTCTTGTTTATTATTTGCAATTTGCGTGGTTTCTGTTACTTTTATGACGTATTTCGATTTGTTAAGCAAGATTTTGAAGGATTTTAACTTAGCTTATGTTCGTACAAGATTCAAATGACAAGCTCCATGTATATATATTAGAGCACTGTCCCGGCAAGATAGGTGTCTCGGGTTCGAATCCCGATGGCTGACAATTTTTCACAATTTATTCCATAATATTGTTCAAATGTTAAACGGGTTATCTGTCATGTTTAAATTACCCGCACATGCCGATGCTATGGCTTTACGGTCATTCATGTGTTTGGCATAATTCTACGTCATATAAGGCGCGAGCAGACACGTGACTCGAGGGACCTTGACGTGCTTAGAATCAGCTGATTTGTGTGCGCATGTCATTTTGACAAGAACAATGTCATGTTGACAAGACCAATGTTTTGACTTATTTTGATTTTTAACTTAAAATGTTGTTATTTTAAGGCGATTTCGGGCGACATACCCGTTCACTTGTTAGGATTATTTACGGTTAGTTACGGTATGATATTGTCAATGGTGGCGCCAAAAATCGTTGGTTCACTTGTTGACACCGTGCTTGGTGGTTATGTATATTCTGCGATATCTAAAATAGTGTCTAACAATTAAAATGCATTAACGGAGAAAGACAGTTCTTCCATATTTGTTCAAAAAAGAGTCAACGATAATAATGTCACCCTGTTTGACATAAAGACCACGATACCGACTGTTTTGACATTTCAAAAAAGAGATAGAAATAGTGAACAGAGAGCTGACCCGACTCACAAACCCGTTCAGCTGTGAGCACTGATCCAAACATACCGGGTAAGTTGTTCCTATCGCCCGAATGTGTGAACGTATCTGAACGCAACCTACCGCAAGTGAACGGTTGTCGCCCGAATTCGCCTTTAATTACACGTGTTTTACTGCCAAAAAATTATAAAATAATAACATTAAAACAGTTCAAAATCAAAATAAGTCAAAACATTGGTACTGTCAACGTGACATTGGTCTTGTCAAAATGACAAGCGCACACAAATCAGCTGATTCCAAGCACGTCAAGGTCGCTCGAGTCACGTGTTTGCTCGCGCCCTATATGGCGGTAATTTAAATATTCAAATTTCATTCATTTTTATTTTGTAACCAATTAGTGAAAGATATGGGTAGCAATTTTTTATCGTCTCTTCAAAAATATTAAATAAAAAATGGCACGCTAGTAGCAGTAGCCCATTGTGTCTACTTTTTTTTTAATTTAAATGTCTGCATAAACCCAGCATACTTATAGTTAGAACAGCTATCATACTTAAAAATAAAATCTATCAGCAATTTTTTTTGTTTAAAATCTTACGTGTGTAGTACCATAGACTAATATCACAGTGATGTTAGTCTATGGTAGTACATCATTTATTTTCAAAATTCCTTATAGATTTTTTTTCTTCTTTTCCATATATTCAAAGACATTATATATGGAATTTAAAGAATATGTAATATTATTGTCAGAATAATTAATTTGTTTCTACTATTGTTAAAAGTCCTTAATTGTATTTTTTTAAATATCTTGTGGAAGAAAGTATTTCTGATGTAATATTTTAGCAACAACAAAGAGATTAATCATATTTGATCAGAAGCGTTTATTGAAATAGCTTTTTAAATTCAGCGGTTCTAGGAAACTGCTTACATGCAATTCGACCTTGTTTATCAAATGTTTCTGTGATCATTGATTTCTTTATTTCGAGGTCATCATACGATTACGATGTGTTGTTGTTATATACAGGGTGGACAACCGGATACTGTTTTTATTTACAAAAAAATATATTTACTAATTTCTATAATTATTTATTACAACTATGTATGTATATTATTGTATGTGATATTTGATAAAAGTTTTTAATTTTGATAGGAAAAAAATATAAATTGAGGTCACACACAATCTCATTTTTTTATACAAAATCTTTATAAATATCAACATATACATTTCATATCCAGCTACTCTGCTTCAAAACTTTTTAAAAAAAGTTTAATAAATATGAAAATATTTTTTGTACCCAGTAATTTTGTAATTGTTTAATACCTTAAAAGCAATTTATTTTTGAGTTTAGTTTAAACGAAACGAATGTTAATTGGTAACGAAAAAGGACTTTGCTGTTTGATACAAAGATTAGTAACATATTTACAACTATAGATATTTCAGTTCCTAGAAAAAACTGTATTATTTTCTTATCTAAATAGTAACTAATTTCTCTTAAGTAAGAAGCATTACTTTAGTTGCTGAATCATTTTTATGAAGGCTTAAATAATGTTCCAGAAATACGAGAAAAATAATTGCTGACGATAACAGTTATTAAGGAATATGAGATATGAAAATAGAAATATTATATTCGGAAAATATTAAATCTGAAGATGAATTAAAAAATTATATGAGCCGTGTTAATTTACCTAAATAGATTCTAATTTAATTGATTATATTAATAAAATGAAGTAAAATGTAAATATTTGATTAATTCGACCACACGGTCATTATCACGTTCCTTTACAAATTGAATGAATATAATATACAACTGTAAGATAGATATTAATACTTAATATTTTCTTCAAAAATCTATTAATATTGTATTTAAATTAATTTTCTGGCAGCCGTCATGTAAGTTTTCAATTGCAGGACTATATTTAGGCAGGAGAGTTACAGGACTATAGTCATGTTATGTAATGACTTTGCAAGACAATTTGCGTAAAAAATTGTAAATAATATTTATTATTTTTGAGTATTACATTTGAGAAATAAACATGTTTTCGAAGCACAAGTACCTAACTGCTAAATTCATCATTTTTAACTGTCAATAATATTTATAATAACTGTCATTTGAAATTATAATTTGTTTAAATTACCAATGGTTGTCAGAAAAAAAGTACCTACCTAATTATACGAAACATGCCCGGAAAATGTTAAAAATGTCCCAGGGCTCACAGTGGCGTAGCCAGGGGGGGGTTCGGATTTAAACCCTCCCCATTGAAAATATTAATATTTCCAAATGTATTAGGTAAGATATTAACAAATTTGCCCGTAACAACATGTACAGCCGAAATGTAATTTTCGACATAAAGAAGATTAAACTCATATTTGAGAAAAACAATGTCAGAAAACAGACTAGGGCCAGTTGCATAAAACGTTGTTAGCTGATCATGTGTTTAACTACACATTGTAACCATGGATACGTATAAAAATACATTGGAAAATAACCCTTGTCAAAGTTAACAACGTGATTAAAGTTAACAATGTTTTATGCAACTGGGCTTAAATGGATTAGCCTTACTTAACACCTACAGAGATACCGGAATTTGTAGGGAAGAAATATTGCAGGAATTGACTAAAATTTTGTAACAATGAGTTTGTACCTGTTTTTTTAAATAATGTAATACATAAGTGGGATAATGTATGAGAAGTTATTTCGTATATAACCCCCCCCCCTAGTTACGCCATAAATTTTTGTGACATCATATCCCCCCCACATTTGAAAACCTTAGCTACGCCACTGAGGGCTCATATGCTTCCATATGTAACCGAATTATCTTTAACAAAAAAGAATCTTGAATATTCTTTGGTTTATTTTAAAATCACAGACTGCAGGATTATTAGAAAAAATATCAATACAAACCTACAGAAAATTCAATAATCTTGTAACTTTTATAACAAAAAAATATAGGTAAAGGCATTTTTTTCAAGAAAATTTTTAGAATTTCAATGTCATTTCTAGTTTTTAGATTGCCATATTGCCACCAAACTCTAATCCTCTATTCCATTTTGGTAATGAAAGTTTTCATACTTTTTGGATTCGTAGGAATTTAGTTACAGAATATACACGCCACACCCATAGACATCATCGTAAAAGTGTTAAATCGGATTCTAAGAACCTTAAAACGTACCTAGTTATTTAGCAAAATTCGACATGCGCATTCAGCACGATCCCTAGACCTATACCTCTGTTACCAAAGGGCGGGAGATAAAAAGAATCATTACAAATTTTATTTCAAAATTTCTAGACTAATCTAAAATATGTTTTTTTCCAGAAAATATTACAATCTGGTGTAAGTCAATCTAATAATTTAAATATTTAAACCACACTTAAGTTTTTTTTTTGTGATGCACTCTCAACAGCTTTGAGTGCCTCTATAAAACAGATTATACATTTATTGTTATTTAAAAAAAATGCTCATAAGTAGCTTAGAACCCCGTATAAAGAGATACCATAGTCAAATTTTAACTATCTTAGATAAAAAGCGAAAATACGTAAGTAGTGAGTATTAGTGAAAAAAGTTTGTTTAAATATTAATTAATACGCAAACTACAAGCGATTGAAGTCGTTTATTAGTTAGTATGACGTATTATGTTCTAAGCAATTTGATTGGTTGCCTGATTTAAAAAGCGAGACTCTCGCGCCTTGTACGCCCGCCCACCGTGAAACCATCAATGGAAAACACTAGCGTCACCCACCGTCATACTTTGTGTCACAATATTGTCGAACAATGATCAAACTCGTTTGCGACTTGCGACTTTAGCGACTTGCGACTTTAGCAACATACGACTTTAGGGACACTTGTTGACCGAGTTGCGGTTCTAGTCATACCGTTTGTTTTCCGAGGAGGGGTAGTACGAAGCTCCTCGGAAAACAAACGGTATGACCAGAACCGCAACTCGGTCAACAAGTGTCCCTAATGATCAAACTGTTTCAATGTTCTATAATTTATTAGGAAAAAATGAATTTTATTTTGTTTTTTATACTTAATAATAATTTTTTCATGAATATAATGGATAAGTTTATACATATAAAAATATTTCAGCTATGCGAACATGAAAAATTTATACTCGCTAGAACTAACAATTTGTCGACCACTGATGAGGACATGCTAAGTCATCTGGCGCCAAATTTTGATCTTTAAAAATTCATATCTCGCTTATTACGTAAAATGTTTAAGTAATTAAGTTTAGTAATATTATAAATACCATAAAATGAATAAAATTGATTCGTACATGTTAATTTATATAAATTTAGTATGGAATTAAATTTATTCTTTCATTTATAAAACCGGCGGTAATAAAAATTGTAGGCTGACAATCCTCACATAATTCATTTCATTAAAATATAAATATTCATATTGATACAATAATTTACAGAGGAAGTAATGCATCATAATTGATATATTGATCTGTTGAAGAATAAAATTATTATATTTTCTTAATTAACTATTGTTATTAATTGACTAAAATAGTGTGTGTTCTGTTTATTGCTTCGAGCTAGTATCGTTAACCTTTAATTAGAATTAGATCAATTAATTTTAATAATTGTCAGTCTTAATTTATTTTTGAAATATACAGGGTGGTGACTCGAACACCCGAACATAGGACTTTAACATGTAAAAACAGATTTTTATAATTTCCTAATTGTTTTAGGCAAAATACCTTCACATAAAAGTTACAGAGTTTAAAATTCTCATCTGAATCATTAAGCACAATAAATTTTGAATGCTTTTTATCGGCAGAAATTAGGTATGAGAATGTCTAAAATACGAAAATAATGATAGCCATGGAATTAAAGCAAAAAATTAACAAATGTTATGTTTATTTATCAAGCTAGCTTAATTTTTTTGAATTTTATTTGTAATTTATGTTCAAGTGAATAGTTATGTATTTAAATTTATTTGTAGGATATTTTCTTGGATTCAAAGCTTCAATTGGTTATTTTTTTTAATCCTTTATTGTTAAAAACAGGATTTGACAACGTTTCGGCCTTGAATAAGGCCATTCTCAAGTCAAAACAATTGTGGTTTACAATAGTAAAGTATTGTCAAAAATTATACATAATATGATGTTGATTTATAGTTGCATTTTGTTAAAACCATATTTGAGTCAAAGAATATAAATTACATTTTTCACAGCCTGCACAGTCGTTGTCAAATCCTGTTTTTAACAATAAAGGATTAAATGAAAATAACCAATTGAAGCTTTGAATCCAAGAAAATATCCTACAAATAAACGTCCATAGCTTCAGAAACTTCCATTACAAAGTAATTAAATTTAGATAATTGTTCACTTGAACAGAAATTATAAAAAATATCTAATAAAAATATACTAACCTAAATAGACCTTTTCAATTTAACGGCTATCTCTTTCTATCGCTGCAAATAGTAAGAAAATGGCGCGAACAACTGCCAGTTGCGCTGTCAAACTAAACGTCAAAAATATTGCAGTCATTAAAATACTTGTATTCTCGGTAAAATTTGCATCGTTAGGCATTTTAACTTCAATAAAAGCTTTTGTAACTTATTTTGATAAGATTTTTTAAAGTTATCTGAGACATTTCTCACATTTTACGTCTAAATTTTTTAGAAACAAACGCCATGGATCTCATTTGTTCTTACTATGCGCAGATCCCCATTGCGCATACTTCTATTGGGATTTTCCAATAAGTAAACGCTAACTAGCAGCGAATATTAGAATTACAAACAGTGGTACACATTTGACATTTACAAGAAACTACAACTATACAACTACAAAAACTATTATACATACTTGAATTATAAATAAAAATACTAATAAATGAGAAAATAATACGAAAACTAAAGAAACACAATTGAAAGTAAAGCTGCTTTTACAGATGTCAAGAAAAAGTGTACCCAACGATCACAAATACACTAGATATAACTTCATAGCATTTGTTTTGTTTTCGGCTGGACAGAAAGAGACAACTAAGGATAGAGATATGTAAAGTCCCCTCACGGAGTATTCGCTAGATGTCACTACTTGTTTTATTAAAATGAACTGTACTATATCTGAAACATTTGAATTATTATTAACGAAAACCAATTATAAAATGCATGAAACAAATTATTATTAATATTAAGAAAAGGTAAAAAGAATTGTATGTAATTATTTATTTTATTCTATCGATTTTTAAACAATGTTGTTTTTGTATACTTCCTTCAATTCTATTTGTAGTTTTTTCAAAATTTATTTTTGTTTCATGGTGGATCCGGATATTCAAATAAATGTCTAAAATTAAATTGAGCAATTGAATGCCATGATTATTTAATGGATCGTAATCCAGGATATCGTTATGAATACAGTCCGACCGAAATTCCTGCAGGTAAATTTCTCATGGTAATATTAATTAATAAGAGTTTTTAGAATTATGTACATTTTATTTCAAAACTTGAAAAAGGCATATTTATAAAGAACAATGAAACCAGAAAACTTTGAACAAGCGACCCTCGATATTTTAACTTTAAGTTAAATTCTGTCTGATTTCAAATTCTGTTGGAATTGGGGTTTCCCCACAACGAATTCTACTGCTCCAGACATTTGAAATGACAGAATTGAGATTTCCCCAATTCTTTCTCCGGGTAGATTTCAAATTCTATTAGCCTGGAGCAGTAGAATTTGTAGTGGGGTAAACCCAATTCTGACAGAATTTGAAATCAGACAGAATTTAAAGTTACAAAATCGAGGCCCGAACGACCACAACTTCCAAACAAAGGAGCAAAATGTCACAAATACATTATATGGACCGTAGAGACATCTCTCGACAAACTTTAGAGTAGACTTTATATATCTCTATCTCTAGTTGTCTCTTTCCGTCCAGCCGAGAACATAACAAACAATACTGACGTATAGGGCATATTTTGTCTAGTATATTTGTGGTCGTTGAGTGTACCATTGTTTAATGCAATGCAATCAGCGCCATCTCTTGATACTTGAAAATCCCAATCTCTTCAAATTGAAAAGGTCTATTGATATTGACAGATAAATGGTAAACTTTGTTGAGTTGAGTCGAGAAGGATCAGCTGGGAAATCGGTGAAAAAATGAGCAAGGCCTTGGTGATCCAGAATGTTTTTTTTTTATATAATTAAAAAAACGAACCCTAGTGGTTCATCATCAGCATATTACAAGATATAATGTAAAAAAGTAGTTATTGTTTAATAACAATTTGACAAAAAAAAATTTAGTTAATACTATAAAAATATTTAAACTGCAATACAACTTGATAAAAACCCATCTTTAACTTATGGGTGTACCTGCATAAATGGTAAACATTTGTTACTTTGTTTCAATTCCATGGCTATTGCTAAATTGAGGTGATATTCGACATTTTCACAACTAATTTCCGCTGTTACAAAATATGCAAATTTAATTTTGCTTATTGATTCAGATGCAGAACTTTAAGCTCTAGAACTTTTATTTGAAACTTTTTTACCTAAAATAATCAGGGAAAGCAGAAAATTATGAACGTATGATTTTACATGTTAAAGTCCTATGTTCGTGTTTTCGAGTCCTTGGTTCAAGTCATCAGCACCACCCTGTATGTATAGTGTCATTATAATACGATTGTAAAGCTTTATAAACATTTTAAACTGTTGTGAAATTGTTGTGATTATAATGAAAGAGAAAAATAATCCTTGTGCCGTGCGTAAAAACTTATTAAAGAGCTGGGTCATCAGTTCATTGTCATCTCTGCAATTCATCATTCATCCCATTGTCGCCTAACTGCAGCCCCGTCAATTGTCGAGTTAATCATTTCAGAGAATATTGCATTTAGTCCACCCATTCTATACACTTCAATTCGCTTCTCTTTCATTGCAGATTTTATTTGTTACTTCCTCTCAAACTGCTCGTCACACAAGCAAACTGCATGAATTATCAACTAGAATGGACAGTAGCTATTATATTATTGTTTCATGGAAACAATTACGTTCTCAAGTTTATAAAACGTTCACAGAATAAAGAAAAAAAAAGTCATTTCGCAAGGAAGTGTACAACATAAGAATGAAACACAAAACGCTGTGAAATACACAGAAGCCGGTTTACGTAATCGGGATGTTTACAAGGTTTGCATGTTGCCGTTACCGCTAAATCACCGTGAATTAAGAAAGCTTTTTAGGTTATGTTCTTTTATAATTCAGTTACCGGAAAATGAGTTATTTTCCTGACGGTGGATGCTAAATTTAAATAGGTCATCGAAAATATATATATAATGGTGTCAGACTTTCGTGACGTATAATAACAGCGTACGAAATCGCGTGCAAAAGATTCAATGACGGCAATAGTTGCGAACTAAAATTACAATTACTTCTAAGAAATTGTTCATATGTATGTTCAATTTTTTACTCTCAAGGTTTTCGGAATTCTCCTACCGATAAAATACATTTATTATCCTTTTTCTTAGTACACATTCCAACTTTGAACAATACCATTCACTTAATTTATTTTTATTACTATTTCCTAGCTCATCTATAATAAAGGTATAAATATAAATTATTAATTTACGTTAAACTTTAGGTTTTCTTATAAATATTTCATTGAAAATGCAGTATTTTTTACCTCCCGCTACTCTTGGTAAGGGATCGTGCTAAAAATCGTATATCGAGATTTTGGTAAATGACCATGTCCAAGGTCCCTAGAATCCAATTTTAACATTTTCACGATGATTGTGTTTGTGTGCGTGCGTGCGTGCGTGTGTGTGTGTATGTATGTGTGGATCCTCCACTCTAACTCAAATACTATCTTTCAGAAAATTTAAAACCTTGTATTTCGACCTTTTTCCTGTAACGGAAAGAGCCCATTAAATTTTGGTGAAAATCGGATAACCGGAAATGGCAATTTACTAGAAGCTCAAAATAGTTTCTCTTCGAAAAATACCTTTAAATGTTATTTTTTCGAGATTAATGTTATTATAAAATTAAGGATTATTAAATTTTTTATAGATTTGCATTAATACTTTTTCTATATATTTTATGTGTAAATTTATAAAATTATCCATAATTTAAATCCCAGAACCTACGCTTTAAACAAACAAAACGCAGTTATTCCAATGTATGTAACTGACAGATAAATGTCACTATCAAAGAACTAATCATTTCAAAATAATATTAGTAACGTTTTAAAATGAATAAAGTAATTAGAACAATAGAAAAGGAATTATATACAGTTTCCAGCATAAGTAAATATGTAGGTATTTGGATTAATAAAAATTAACGATTCACAAAAATGTTTAAGGTAATCCTCATTTTTACCTCTCGCTAAGAGAGGTATTGTATTCCTGCTAAAAATCGCATATCCAGATTTTAGTGAATAAGCACGTTTTAAGGTCCCTAGAATTCGATTATAACATTTTTACGATGATGTCCGTATGAGTGTGTGTGTATGTGTAGATGTGTGTGTGTGGATATGTGTGTGTGTGTGTGTGTGTGGATGTGTGTGTGGATGTTGGATTCACGATATCTCAAATACTATAAGACTTAAGACATTTTTAACTACGGATTCCTCAATCTAACAATAATGGGATGAGGTGATTAAGTTTTGGTAACAATTGGACAACCGGAAGTAGTAGTTACAAGAAAAAAATCATCTAAATATTATTTATCGAAAATTTATGTAAATACTTATATTAAAGAATGTTAAATTCTTTATTCGATAAATATAAATTCATTATTATATCTTCTATAGATTTAGAGATAAAGAAATGCATATAAAATAATTTGATGTAAAAATTCTCAAATCAAACTACTTCAAGGCAAGAAATTCAAATGTTTGTAATTGACACATAAATGTCACTGTCAAAAATATTTATATGCCGCTGTCAAAAATATTTGTACATTAGATTATGAAAATAAAAAAAGTCAACAACGTAAAAGAATATACGTAAAAAAGAATATAAGAAGAATGTGCGAAAAAATTACGAATATAAAGAAAAAGAAAAGGAAAGTAGAAAAAGAAAATTTCAGGATATTGAATATAAAGAAAATGTATGTATTGTACATAATTTATATTAAAATATCCCATAGATTTTGCAAATATATGTAAGAATTATTTTGTAGTGAGACATGAATATGTATTTGTATTTAAAATATTTTTCGTTTTATGCGTACAACCAGGTAAAATATCTGGCGAGAGGTTATGTGCTGGCTACATCAGATTTTTGGATTAGTGAATTCTATTCTATCCCGGTATTTTTTGTGACTCGGGTTGTAAATGGCGGGAGGTATTGTATTGGCCACACCAGATTTTCTTTTTTATATTTATTTAAGAATTTGTTAAATTATTTTAAAATCTTCCAAAAATCATAATATGTATAACAATAAAAGAGCACTTACTGACCGTAATTCTTATTAGGTTTATGTGCAATCGATCGACGCACAAAATTAAAAAAAGAAATAATATTTGGAAATTATTTTGGCATATTAAAAAATATATGGCCAGCACATGACCTCCCGCCAAGTCCATGTTTAAAATAGCAATGAGCTTTAAGCAACATATCACTTCCGGTTGATCATTTTAAACAAAATATATAATTTGTTGTTCCAATAAATAGAAAAGCGTGTAATAGCAAATTTTGAATTATATTTTATTGTTTTTCCTTGAAAATCTGTGTTAAGAGCTCCAAGTTAAGTACCACATCCGGTTTATCATTATAGTCAAAATCTAAGATGTTGTTTCCAATCATATACCAAATTTCAGAAGTTTCGGAACATATTTTAAATATATTTTTCCAAGGTAGGATTGCCAGGCGTCCCGTATATACGGGATTGTCCCCTATTTCAGGTAAAATTTGAGCGTCCCGTAAATTATTGTTCGGGACGCCCAATAGTCCCGTATTTTGTGAGGAGCGCGATTTAATTAACATTTAATTATTATAAATTTTATTTTGAGCAGTTCAATAGAATAATTATATTGTTACTCACTAATATATAATCGTTTAATGCAACATTGTATTTTGATTTTTTTTTTTTTGTTTCTGTAGTTATTGCTTAGATGCTCGCATTTCGCATCATAATTATATTTCAATTACTACATGTCTTGTAATAAAATCGCAAATTTTATTAGAAAAAATAAAGATGTGAATAGAAATTTATTGACAGCTGCAAAATCGCAATAGAAATATAAATTTAAAATCCAAATTTCGTGTCCTGTATTGCAGCTGCAAAATGCTTATTTTACGTCCGGTTGCACAAAAAATTAATTATTAGTTACTGATTTCTATCAGATTTTAATTTTTTAAGAATTTGTTTTGCTTCATTGTAAAGAACTCTATATTATCTTACTTTGCATTAAAACATGTTTGAACTTGAAATTTTACAAAAAATCGCCTGCGGCTCGTTTTTTCTCACAAATTTTAAATCCATCGATGCCCCGTATTGTGACATAAATCTGGCAACCCTATTCCAAGGAAATCTGTTCAGAGTTTATCAATTTAAGTAAAAATCTAATATTTCGTTCTCATTAATATAAATATATCGTTCGCAGCTTCAAATAAAGTATAAAGTATCACTTTCAGTTTTTCAATTTTGGCTAAAATCTAATATGTTATTCCCCTTGATATAAAAGTCTTAAATACTAAAATTGAAAAGGATGAATTATATTTTATTATAGTTTTTGTTAAAAAAACTCCCGGTTGTCCAATTTTACCCAAAATTTAATCAACTCTTTATATGAATGCAGAAAGCTTCAAATCTTAATTACGGAAAATAGAAATTTTCAGAGTTATCGTGAAAGAAAAAATCATCACACGCACGCAGACATCCATCCACACCAGACAATAAACATCCTTGTAAAAATAGTGAAAACGAGGTGTGGGGACCCTGATTCGTGCTTATTCACTGATTATATATTTTTGGATCGACAACATTACCTCCCTTACCTATGTTATGGCGGGAATTAAAAATTTAGTTGTCATTTTTAAAGTAAGCTTTGATCGTTGTTTTTATTTACTTACCGCCTCGCCTCCTGATTGGTAACTTGTTACAGATCAGTAATTTGTAAATAAAACCTACTGCCTTGGAAACCCTATCGGTAAACATGAAAAAAACGATCGTACAAAAAGATTGTTTAATTGTTAAAGCTTTTGTTCTTTCTGCTCTGCGATCTTCTTTCTGTACCTACATTGTTTATAATTCGAGACTGAACTCAACTTTCATTTTTGTATTTGTGGAATTATAATAAACAAAGCCATTGTATTTGTTGTTATTTACTGAACAGGATGCACTGTTAGAAATCCACAAAACCAAAACACATTAAATAGTTGCTACAGAAATGAATTAGGTTAAAACAGTTTTTTGTGAATCTGAAAACTTTATTGAAGTGAATTTAATTAATAAGGGCTTTTGATTTGGATCCTAGGGGATTCTAGGATACAATGGTAAAATTTCCATATGGCTGTAAATTCTGCCCTATTTATTTTAGAACTACATTGTAAATACAAAAAAATGTTTAGAATGCGGTCCTGCATCATAACAAAAAACAATATAATGTACACTTTATACTTGAAGTATTACTCAATAAATAGGGATTAAGATGAAAAAAACAATTTTTAAATAATTACTTTGCGAGATATTTGAGGTTTGTTGTGTGTCATTGTGACGTCACATTAGTGCTACCTTTCTCTCGCTGCCTACTATTGAGTTTGTGCGAGAGAAAAATATAGCAATAGGGGTATCGTGACGTCATGTTAACTGACTTGTCCGCCATTTTGGAGCCACTTAAATCATTCAAAACCAGTATTACAGTATTATTAATCATAGAAATTATCCACAATGACGGGTTGTTCTGCTCCAAACTGTGCAAATTTTTGAGAAATGGTTATAATTTTTACAGGTAACTTATGCAATACATATATTTTTCTCTAAAAAAAATCTTAAGGAACCGTATTTTTTTCTTGTTTTATTATTTTAAATCAATATAATATGGCAAATATGGACGTTATATTTAATTATGAAAAATAGTTACCACATAAACTTAGAGAAAATGCACTTTTATTTCATAATTTATTGCGTTCATTTTGGCTCCAATATGGCGGACAAGTCAGCTATGTATTATCTAGTATCTGTAGGTGTTAAACTGAAACACTTAAGACTTTAATACTATGAATTGCTTCATAATTAAAAGAACTTTCATTTAAAATAATAAAAAAATCAGAGTGCATCAAAATGAACCTAAATTTATTAATGAGATAAACGTAAAATAAAATATCCGTCTTTAAGCTTTTTACAGAGTGCCATGCAACACAAAACATACAATTCAAATAGTCGTACTGTTTCACTGACAGATAAAAGTGTATTAATTGATATTTAATTGTTAATATTTTTTCATTGATTTTTTTCTGCGATGGTAAATATATCCATGCTTACTGAAAAATAAATGATGAATTCAATAATTATTAAAACTTTATGACAAATATCATAGGCCAAACTCTAGCAATACAACTGTTTAAAATTCTGTGTTATTGCTCATGGCACTCTGTAAATATTTAAAAATGACTTTTATTTTGCCACTCTTTCGCAAACGAAACGCATGTAAACAATAATTTTGGACTGTTAGATGCAGTTTTTAATTCTGAACTGTTTTGTCTATGTACACTTTTGTTCTAAAGTTAATAGGGCAGAATTTGCAGAAATATGTAAATTTTACAATTGTTTTTCCTATTGTCCACAATAGTCACCCGGTATGTTCATTATAACATTATTTCAATTGGTCTAAAAATAGTAATTTACGCTTGTATGTATTAACTTGTATATAATAAAAAATTAATGTTTTGTTTTTTGTTTCGAAAGTCCAAAGAACTTCCGTTATTTCGAAATGCTACTCGTACTGACATCTGTACAAAACGCGGTCAAGTTCGAGTTGGTTAAAGTGAAAACAAAGTTACCGACCTAGTTACATGTTATTAAAATGACGTCATCCGTTTATATTTATCTGGTAGTTCGTTAAAAAGGTGTTCTGTGACCGTTTTAAAGGTTTTTGTGAAGTTACATTTAAAATAACAGTTAAAAGATAGTGCACGTGATTAAATAAGTGTATAATTTATTGATTGTGATAATTATTAACTAGAATCTTATGAATATTGGTGAATTATGATTCATGTATGTAAATAATCTACCGTTAGTGGGTTAACGCACAAGGCTAACTTAGAGTAGGTCTGATCTAAAATTATACAAGGTAGGAGACAAAATTATTTTTATATACGAAATAGGTGAACAAAGTGCATGTTGTGCATTTTTTAGCATGACCATGGAATTGCGTTCAAGCCGATCTCGGTCTCGTACCCCATTCATCCAAACAACGCTTGAACAACAAGAAGTAATCTCTAATAATGAGGAAAATCACATCATCGAAGAAACTGTTGTGAAACATTCTTATTCTATGCGAAATAGATCAGCAAAGTTAGTATTATTGTTTGTCAATTATTACAAGTTTCTCAAATTATCTTAATTCCAGAGTAAACAATATTAACAGTTCAGTAACAGAAGAAGTTTTCGAAGCACCAGTAACAACAATAAAAACAAGATCTCCGAAAACTATTAATAGATCTCGCCATAAAACATCGGATTATTCATCCGAGGAGGGTGAAAATGAAATAACTTCTTCCAAAGGCAATGGCCATACAAGATCTCAAGCAAGTGCTGAAAAATCTTTATCAGATAACGGGGAAGTTAAATCAGCACTTCAAGTTTACAAGGAGGCTGGAGAATATTGGAAGTATGTGTTACAGTAAATAAATACTATTGACATTCGGTCCTATGCATTAATTTTTTCTTGTAAGGTTAACTTGTTGTTCATGTTGCATAATTGGTAACATATAGAGATTTAGAGAGCCAGTTATTCGTGAGAACCTGTTTGAGTTCGCTTCATTAATTTATTAGACTAGTCAATGACAAAGTTGTAAATTTTACAAATGTTTAGTAGTGTAGAGCTTATGTTGATAAACCTACATTTAACATTTCCTGTTTCTCTGCAGCATGGAGTTCTTCAAGTTTGTTTTTACTTTCACAAATTTATTAAAAATGTAGATCATGTTTGACTTAACATTTTTCGTCAACGGTGGCTATGATTTTACTTCATTTTTCATTTCATAGCCACCGTTGATGAAGTTATATCTAAAACATAAAGTTAATCGTGCTGTTACTTCTTGCAACAATAACAAATATGTGGATTATTCAAACTATGACATGACGTCACTTATTTTTATATTTACTCACAATCGGTTAGTAATGTGTGCGTTTCCAACCTTCAAAACAGTGGAGAAGTGTGTCATTCTTTACTTCACTTCTTCCGGTAGGTACACTTTTATGGCCTTAATCCGTTAACACTTGACAACATTTGTTTTGAGGTAAGGGTTTTAGTTTTAAATATACAATTTATAACGCTTTATTTGAAAATGAACCGATTTGAGAGATTGTCAATGTGAGATTTCAGAATTATCCCAAATTATTTGCTTTTAAAGTGGTTCAATAAACAAAAAAATTATACGACACACGGCCTGTATCTGGCACAGATGTCGGCGCCGTCTGCTGAATGACTTAAATGAAACAGTATAAGTCATAAATAGCTATTTCGTCTAGTCGAACCGCTAAAATTCCATTCTCATTTTGACAAATCAAATTGTAATGAAAAGTGTTCAGATTCAATAAACATTTTGTCATAGCAACACAGCCATAGACCATACTTTTATGATGAAGCAAACTAATGGGTCGATCTGTTCACTCAAATCTGAATAAGTCTTACAGATCTGTAAATAATGAACAAAATGGGGGAGTTATATTTTAAATCTACAGCGGTTTTACTTTTATATTATATAAAATTTTAAAAAATACAGGAGAAAAAAATGATAGCAATGTTTTCTTCCCGCCATTACGGCGTATATAGGGCGCGAGCAGACACGTGACTCAAGGGACCTTGATGTACTTAGAATCAGCTGATTTGTGTGCGTATGTCATTTTGACAAGAACAATGGCATGTTGACAAGACCAATGTTTTGACTTATTTTGATTTTTAACTGCTAAAATGTTATTATTTTTAATTTCATGTGTTTTATTATAAAATATTAATATTTTAGCAATTCAAAATCAAAATAAGTCAAAACATTGGCCTTGTCAAAATGACATGCGCACACAAGTCAGCTGATTCTAAGCACGTCAAGGTCCCTCGAGTCACGTGTCTGCTCGCGCTCTATAACATCAACTATGTGCGAATTAGGTCTCGACAAACGTGCTCAAAACCTGGTTCATAGAAAAAGACAGAACCAAAACACGTCCACCTGTTTATGTTTATATTTTTTTGGTTTTACATTTACATATTTAAAATCAAATAATTTGTGTTTTGCGATATGACATTGAATTTGACGTTTCAATATCAAATATAGAAGATACACGTTCATGTTTTCATTCTAAGCTAGCGCTCGTAGCGGACAACTACGACGAACCAAAGATGCTGCATACGTCATCGTATTGTGGGCGATTTAACTAACGATAAATTTAATATCGCTCGTACAAAAAAATACGCTATATTTTATTACTCTTATTGCATTAATAGTAATATTGCGTATATAGTTTTGCAATAATGTGGAAAGATTATTACATTTCAACATGACTAAACTCCCCCATCGCAACGAAAGCTGCCATTAATCTACATTAATCAAGTAGAATTTTTTACAGATTTACTCGTAAGAAGTTTATTAGACACATTTAATATCTTTAAATTCACTATAAACCAACAAGTTAAGTCGTAAATTTCAAATCAAAATTTGTAAATCTAAATTTATAAATAAAATCCACCATAAACCAGTCATAAGACTTTCAGATGTGAACAGGAGCGACCTGTAAATAAATTATAATAAACTATCAAAAAATATTAATAAAATTAATCTTTAAAATGCAATGATTACTAATTGATTGTGAATCAAATATACATACCTTGCGAGAATACTTATTCCACCCTCGCGCTCATAACTAACTAGCTATGCTATCGTAACTCAGCTCTCGTATAAGTATATATTTTTACAGATAATATTTGAAAAAAAAATGCTTAGCCAGGTTAGACGCCTATATCACGGATTTTCGTGTTCATCTTTTACATTATTTAATATTTTTGAAAGGAGGAACGAATTTTTATAACAGTCTTTGTTATTTGCAATTATTCTCTTTCAGCAAATACCCGAAAACCGACTATACCTATTCAATCCATTCGAAAGATCGGGTAGAATTAGCTCCCGGTGTAGTTGCTATGCCAAATATGTCCAGACGTTCTCTACGTCGTTCAACAGAACATTCAACATCTTTGCCATCCGACTACCAACAACAATCATCTACCTACTACTCTCAAGAATCTAACAGATTAAAATCCGGCTACAGATACGACCACAACACAAATTTGGCGCGAAAAACTCTATTCCAAGACGAAGTTGATTCTGATTACGAATACGACAGATATGAAGAAGTTAAACAGGTGTCTGTATTTCGCCGGTTTTATCAGTCGATTTCGACATCTTTCACGAGAATAGTAACGAGTATTCTCACAATACTTACAATTGTATCTCATAACAGCGTTAAGCCCGTACTTTGGATCGGCCGAGGGTACTATAAAGCAGTCAGTAGACTGCTACTTTTCGATACATGGCTTTTGCAAAGTTCGTCTGGAAATAGACGATGGGGCCCGTTGATAGCGTTGATGCTGTTGCCTCTTTTAATTTTTTCAGGTAAGATTTATTTATATTTATTTAGTGTGAGAAATATGCAAATTTTTCAGCGTATATAAAACATTGTTAAACATGCTTTATGCTGGTGTGTAATATGTTTAAGTTTTTATGTTTTCACACAAGGTCACATGTTTAGAAACGAATTCATTGATCTATTTTTATTTATGATTAAATCTACCTACAATAATATTGCGAATTACCTTATACAATAGCTAAAACGTCTATAGTTAGTGGAACATCTATTTTCCTAAAATGGACTTCAATGTTTGTAGTTAAAAACAATTTTATTTTCATTATTTTGCATAGTTATTTGATAGTAATAGAAGCAATTATTTTGAGTAATTTAAACATCCATCAATATTTTTATTTACACCCTGTTCACAATAAGTAAAAAAAGTAATAGCACGTTTATTAGATTTTTTATCAATTTTACGATTGAAGTAATGCTTTACCCGCGTTATGAAGTCGTACTTTATACATTTGTAATTTACATAAATTAACTTTTTATTATCTTACTTTTTATTGGTTTTTAACACTCACTGCGTATGTTATTTAAAATTTATCTTCAGCTATTTAGTTTTTATATTGTTGGTACTGAAAAAAAATCTTTATTTGTGTAGTGGGATGGCATATCATTCGAATTTATTTTAGTGGGAACGTTAGTAAAATACTTTCCGTTTTTTACGTGCGAAAGGGGCATGCATTGTACAATTTTTACCTCTCGCTAAGAGAGGTATTGAATTCATGCTAAAAATCGCATATCCAGATTTTAGTGAATAAGCACGTTTTAAGGTCCCTAGAATCTGATTATAACATTTTTACGATGATGTCCGTATGTGTGTGTGGATGTTGGATCCACGATTTCTCAAATACTTTAAAACTTAAGACATTTTTAACTACGGATTCCTCAATCTAACAATAATGGGAAGAGTTGATTAAGTTTTAGTAACAATTGGACAACCGGAAGTATTAGTTGCAAGAAAAATACCATCTAATTATTATTTATCGAAAATTTATGTAAATACTTATATTAAAGAACGTTAAATTCTTTATTCGATAAATATAAATTCATTATTATATCTTCTATAGATTTAGAGATAAAGAAATGCATATAAAATAATTTGATGTAAAAATTCTCAGATCAAACTACCTCAAGGCAAGAAATTCAAATGTTTGTAATTGACACATAAATGCCACTGTCAAAAATATTTGTTTGTTCGTATGTTGTATACCACTGTCAAAAATATTTGTACATCATTATGAAGATTATGAAAATAAAAAAAAAAGTCAACAACGCAAAAGAATATTCGTAAAAAAGAATATAAAAGGAATTTGCGAAAAAATGACGAATATAAAGAAAAATAAAATTTCAGGATATTGAATATAAAGAAAATGTATGTATTGTACATAATTTATATTAAAATATCTCATAGATTTTGCAAATATATGTGAGAATTATTTTGTAGTGAGACATGAATATATGTATTTGTATTTAAAAATATTTTTCGTTTTTTGCATACAACCAGGTGAAATATCTGGCGAGAGGTTACGTGCTGACCACATCAGATTTTTTATTTGATTTGTTTATCGCAATAACCCAAATTTGCGGTATATTTTAAATAATACAAATTGAAATATTCGAATTTATAAATAAATTTACTAGTTGAATAAAGTTTAAATGAATGGGATGTCCGAGTTTTTTTTTTAATTTGTATAATGGACCTTTCCAATTTAAAGAGATAGAAGATATGCGCAATGGGGATCTGCGCATAGTAAGAACAACTGAGATCCATGATGTTTGATTCTAAAAAAAATTGACGTAAAATGTAAGATAACTTTAAAAAATCTTATCGAAATAAGTTACAAAAGCTTTTATTGAAGGTAATATGTCTAACGATGCAAATTTTCACTGAGGATACAGGTATTTTAATGACTGCAATATTTTTGACGTTTCGTTTGACAGACCAACTGGCAGTTGTTCGCGCCATTTTCTTACTATTTGCAGCGATAGAAAGAGATAGCCCTTAAATTGGAAAGGTCCATTACGAACATATATAAATAAATTTAAATATCAACTGACGGATCACCTACGACAATGGACCTTTTCAATTTAACGGCTATCTCCTTCTATCGCTGCAAATAGTAAGAAAATGGCGCGAACAACTGCCAGTTGGGCTGTCAAACGAAACGTCAAAAAATTATATTAAAATACCTGTATTCTCAACGGAAATTTGCATCGTTAGACATTTTACCTTCAATAAAAGCTTTTGTAACTTATTTCGATAAGATTTTTTAAAGTTATCCGAGATATTCTCACATTTTACGTCTAAATGTTTTAGAATCAAACGTCATAGATCTCAGTTGTTCTTACTATGCGCAGATCCTCATTGCGCATATCTTCTATCTCTTTAAATTGGAAAGGTCCATTTACTTTTAAGGTCCACTTATATACAAAGTATAAGAGAAATAATTAAAACTATTTTATTTTTATACAAGTATAATCTACAAAAATGAAAAAGTATTTATTTTAATTATACTGGCTTTGCTACATATACAGGCTGTTAATTAAAAAACGGACCATATGCGTTTAACGTGGGAAATCACTTTTTCATTGCGCAAAATTCCCAGTTAATTTTACACAAGAATATTTCAAATAAAAGTTGTAAATTATTAAACAGATTTTAATTTGCATGTTTGGTAACATGTAAATCGAATTTGAAATTTTATAAATATTGCTCATTTGTAGCGATAACCATGGAATTTAAACAAAATTACTGAAATGCATATCGTTTGAACTGTCAGAAATTTCATTTTATAGGTTACAAAATATAAATAATAATAATAATAATAGTTATTTAAATTCCTTTCTGATAACGTAGAATTCACGGAATGACATTAATGACGGAATTATCCGACCAAACCCGAACCTGTATACACTTAACAAGATGTTTTAGATAATAACAGCTGCGCTCATCAGGTCTGTTCGTTTCGCTACTTTGCGTCTACGGTTTACTGATGCCTTCATACAAAGTATATGGGCGCAGCAGTAAACCGTAGACGCAAGGTAGAAAACGAACAAACCTATTGTCAACCACATGGTATAGAATTTAAAAATCTGTTTAGTGATTTAGGTGCAGAATTTAATTATCTGTAACTTTAATTTAAAAACGGAATTTCTGACAGTTCAGCGATATGCATTTCTGTAATTTTATTTGAATTCTATGGCTATTGCTACAAATGAGCAATATTTATAAAATTTCAAATTCGATTTTACAGGTTACCAAATAGGAAAAATAAAATAATAAAAAAACCTTTATTTGAAATTTTTTTCTATAAAATTAATTGGGAACTTTTGCGCAAAGAAAAACTGATTTCGCATGTTAAATGCCTATGACCTGCTTTTTAATTAACACCTTGTAGATTGCGTAATGCGTATAACGTAGATTTTTCTTCTAATAACGCGTGTGTACTGTAAAAAGGAAGTTGTATGTACGCCATTAATAAATTGTCACCTGATTCTTGTGTTTGATTTTTTTTATTATTTTCACGTTGTTTTATTATCTTTTACACGTCGAATAAAACAAAAAACTAGTATGAACATCGAACATCATTAAAATAAGAAATGAATCATTTACTGTTCAACCGCCTAGCAAACAACTGTCACAAGCGATTATGTTTATTTCAGCAATAGACAGCGCTGTCGTCACTTAGAACTGTCATCGGCAAAATCTACGTCATTTAGGAAAAAAAATTGTAATAACTTTCAAAAAAATATATCTCGCTCAAATCTGATTAAAAATACCTTATTTGACATTTTCATTTCAAAAAAGAAGTACTTTCAGAAAAATATTTTTTTATACATATAAGCCCATAAAATTCAATTATACTTTATCGTCGTGTATAAAATTCTATTTTTTTCTATAGCAGATTTTAAAATTTAATATAAATTATAGTTGTTTTCCAAGAATATGTCTTTCGGATAACGTTAATTGCACAACTGAAGTTGTTACTAATACAAATCTTCAAAGTTTATAATATATAATAGTATATTATACAATGACGCTATAATGGATGCTCTTATTACCGAGGATGAAGTTTGCAACACGAGCGAGTGGAGCGAGCAAGGGTTGTAATCATCTGAGCTAATAATAGCCATTATAGCGAGTCGTATACTTTATCTACGATTAATGTATTATACACAGGTTTTTTTTTCTAATTTCGTTTCATAAATTAACATCGCAATGTGTTGTGATGTAACTATAGTGATGTAGATATGTCATGTTCAACATTCATTTTTTCCATATTTATTTTATTAAAACTATTCTGATTGGTGCATCAGAGGGAATAATGACCATTATTCCTTGTGAGATTTATATACACCCTGTTAATTGATTACATGTTACAAATTTATAGGGTATCTAGGGGGTACATAATAAACTTTTACTATATTTGCCGTCAAATAAGTAAGAACTGGAAATTTTTACACTGTTGCCATTTTATACAGGCAATGTTGAAAATGCTAAGTTATGAAGAAGAGGCAACACCGAAGGGCAAGGGACAGAATGCGGAAAGGGGAAAAATTTGAGCATCAGTTCATACTCACTTGACGGCGAGTATAATAAACTCATATCCGGAAATGCACCGTTTTTGAGCTACAGGCTGTTAAAGGAGTAAATATCTACCTATGCCTTCAGTTATTTTAGTTTATTTTGAATTTTTTAATAATAAAATATGATAATAATTGCTAAAATTGACGACCATTAACTTCAATTCATTCAAAAACGCCTGGATTTGTTTGAATTTCTTGTGCTACCGGGACATTTAGCCGTACATTAATACCAGTTAGCGTGATCTCGAATATTATGCTCATTCATAATCATAATGCGTCGCAGTTCAATGCTAAAAGTTAATAAACAAAATAATAACAAATGATAGGTCACAATCAACTAAAATTAAGGTAGATAATTACTATTTTTAGAGCCTGTAGCTCTAAAACGGTGCGATTCCGAATATGAGTTTATTAGTAAAAGTCAAGTGCTATTTGATCCACTACTTTGAGTAGACAAAAGCACATTTTTAAATATGCTATAGAAAAAAATAATTAAAAATCTGATGTGGACACCACACGACTTCCTATACGTAAGACCAACATGAAGAGACCCAAAGGGTTACTTGCGTGCCATTTTTTATTTAATATTTTTGAAGAGACGATAAAAACTTGCTACCCATATTTTTTCTTTTGGCAAAATTTTCATTAATTGGCCAAAAAAAATTAATGCAATTCTAATATTTAAATTACCGCCGTGTATGACGTAGAATTACGCCGGATCAATGAATTGCCGTAAAGCAAGAACGTCGGTACGTCCAATAGCAACGGCATGTGCGGGTAATTTAAACATGACAGATTATCTGTTTGACGTTTGAATAATAGTTTGGAGGTTAATATTTTCGTTTGTCATTTTAATCTTGTACGAGTATAAGCTAAGTTAAAATCCTTCAAAATCCTGCTTAACAAATCGAAATACGTAATAAAAGTAACAGAAACCACGCAAATTGTAAATAATAAAGAGACAGTGACAGAAAAATTAACTAATGTCAAAATCTCATAAAAACTCGCACTCGCTCGCCATCTACAGATTACATTCTTAAATATGCATCCCTTTCTCCAGTTCAAAATAATGACGTCAAAGAAAATCTTAATTTATTAAAAAACATATAATTTTTTTAAAAATAAAATTTATATTTTTATATACGTTTTCAACTTTACTTTAGGTATTTAGTGATAGATATCAGATTTTTAGTATCACACAAGTAGCCTATTATGAAATTGCATGTATTTGACGTAATATATAATTTCTAAATTTACTTATCTCGCTTTTACAAAGGGCTAATTTTATAATACTTGATGTGCTAGACGCAGAATTTACTTCTCTAAAACTGTTATTCCCATTGACATAAAAGTCATATACCAAATTTGAAAAGTTTAGGACTATATTTTACAAATAGTTTTTCATTAAAATCTATTATAGGCTTCAAGTAAAGTACTACTTCTGGAAATTTGGTAATAACCAAAAAGGGAGGTATACAGCTAGATGTTTTAGCAGTCCTAAATACAAAATTTCAACTTTCTACGGTTTACCGTTTTTGAGTATGCGAGATACGTACTTACAGACGTCACGACGAAATTAGTCAAAATGGATTCAGGGATGTTCAAAATGAATATTTCCGTTGAAATCTGAAAACCGAAATTTTTCGCGATTACAATACTTCCTTTACTATGTACAAGGAAGTAAAAATGTGGTAGTATACTCCATTATGACACTACTATTTAGACTTACACAAATATTCTTAGGCTGTGACAGATGTTGCGTTTTTATCACCCTAATATCTAAATCCTAAATTTATATGCCCTAAATAACGTCATTTTTTAGGATTTTAGTAATTAAATTTAAGGGTTTGTACGAATACATTATGCATTGAAGTTGACGCGCACTAATTAAACAAATCATGTTTGTTGCTATAATTTGTGAAATATATTATTATCATTTAATCTTAAGCATCAAATTAAATCGAATTGTACAAATAACTTTTCTTACACCGTAGTGTTCCCCTACAAACCAGTGTGACATTCGGAGTTGTATTTATGTGAAGTAGACCTAAATACTAAATGACTAAATGCGACATCTAACACAGCCTTAGTCCGAATTGTGTTGAATTCATTGTGTCATTCTTATCGTGAAAAGAGTATAATCATATTGCTTTACAAAACTGAATATCATTCATTAGTGATATACACTATTACTATCAAATAACGTAGTTATAAGTAATGTTCTTTTCGGTAATTCCTTAACGTTCACATAAGCTAGTTGTAGAGCTACATGGTATATGTAATGTCTTGCAGGGCTACACCTTGCGCAGGCTCATGGCGTGCCTCTCGTTCCAAACTGCTATCCTCACTGCGGCAGCATTGCAAGTCGTTACTTTAACTCTCTCATTGACACTTTCTCCAGATCTGAGCACTCCCCATAAACACATCAACACAAATGTAATGTCCTATGAACTGTTCACTCTTACTTCCAAAGAAAAATATATTTTTATAGGCGTGCATTTAGTAAATATGTGTGAAAGAAGAATTATTTAAGTTTTGAGTAATTCATTTTCTTTTTTATTAATCATTTTAATGGCAATTATTTTACTAATCTAGTCTATTCATCTTATATGTACTTTTATTTTTATTTATATAATATATAGAATGCATTTATTTATTTATTTGCAGTTACCATTTTTGAATTAATAGGCTATTCCACCATTTTTTATAATTTCACCTGATAGTATAAGTAAAAATAAGATTATTGGTGAAAATCTGACAAAAAAACACCTATTAATAAGCAAGATATGGTTCCCCAGAGCTTGAAAACATGAATGTGACGTCACGAATATGAGTTTTCATCTCAAACTGTTTTCTTTGTGGACCTAAATGTTCTTGAAATGTATGATATTTGTAAAATTAGGTAACAAATATTTAAAATTTCAATCAAACAATATATATTCTTACAAAACCGAAGTTTCTATTTATATAAACTTTTTTTCAATGTAAGATATTAAACATAAAATCATGTATACTTAAATATATTTATTTAATGTTTACTTATCTTTATCCGTATAAGTGTATACCGCAACATCGGTTTTGTGTGAATAAATGTTGTATGACATTTCGAGTATTTTCAAAATTATATTTATAAAAAATTAATTACGATTACAACACTAATAAGTCTGCATACTTTAAAATTGCAAGTATATTTAAATTAAGTTGAATACAAGAAATTTATATTCATATAAAAACTGTTTAAGCTCATAAACACTTTCAGTCGCCAATGAAAATATTGATTCACATGACGTCACACTATAACAAAATCCCATTTATTTCCGAAGTATTTTAGTTATATCATTTTATTTATTCATTATAAAGCACTCACTTCTATCGAGCTGGAATAGTTTATTACGCAAATGTTAATGTTTTTTTAAAAAAAAAAAGTGATAAGACTGGTGCTGCGCTACTGTTTTTGGGAAATTATTATAGAATATATTTTCATTTAAACAGTTCATAGCATATTCACACATTCGTACAAATCGCGCTCTTAGAATGCGCCTTCTGCTTTACCTACAGTTGTATCACATTATATTCACACTAACAATATACTTACGTGGTTTTACGTTTATGATTAACTAAATAATTTTACATAGAGACATATTATCTGTTTTATTATATTTATTACTAATTTAATTTTGGAGAATATTTATGTGTTGGTTTGTTTTCAAATGTATCTATTTATAATCGTACTATAATATAATTAATATCAAATCGTCCATGGTTTTTCATTGTGATTCCTTCTATAATTTCATGGTTTTGGTAGCGATGAAATCATTTTATCACAGACCACTAGCCTGCGTAAGGTGCAAAAATCTGTTTCATAGAAGGAGTAACAATATTCGTTTTGTGCATGTCATCATAATTAATACATTGTTTTCGTACATATTACAGAGATTTTAAAATTATATTATTTTACAAATAATGACATGAATATTCAAAACACAAACGTATATTTTTATTGTTTCTCATTTTGTTATTCTAATACTTTGTTTTATAAATTTTCCCCAAAAAAATAAATATTTTATGTTTATTAATAATTTTTTAATCTTGCTTTCTTTTTATTTAATATTCATATTTCTCTGCTTAGTAATTATTGCTTAATTTAATTTGTATTTTACTCTGCTGTTATGTACAAAAACATTTTATTGTTTAAAAGATTTGTGAAGGAAAGGAAACTTTGCAGGCTGGTGGCTGTGGTCGGGTTTGAGTCATACACTCCAAGGAGCGTTTTTATATCCATCCACATCATATCACGAAGCATCCACTGCGGAAATCATCAACATTACACCAGAAGAAGAACAACTTACTAAAATCATCGCCGCAGCAACTGACACCAACATTAAAGAACACCTTAACATTAATGACGTTGTTAGACTCTTAATAGAAAATCCAGATTTTGAAAAAATTATTGCTAAACATGTTAGCAATAAAAATACTTATACATTTGATTATCATCAAAAGTCATTTGATGCGTTAGAGAATAAGATTAATAATCTTAATCAGAAAATAGATTCTTTAGCGGTTAATATCCGAATGGAAAATGCTCGAAATAATGCCAAACAATACATTCATATTGAGTCTTATGTAAAGAAAATTCTTGCTCACTTAATTGGTTTACCAAATACTAATATTGAACCAGAACACATATCAAATTGGTTACACACAATATTTGTTGCCAAAAATGATTTAGAATCTAGACTAACTAATTTGACAGTACATTTACATGCAGATTTTGAAATACTAATGGAAAAATATGCTGCAAAAATTATGAACGATGTATCTGACAAAATCAATTTAAAATTGCAAGAGCGATTAGAAATCAATCAAAACAGCATTGGAATAGATAGTACCTTAACGGATTCTGAAATTCATCGAATTGTAAAAGACGCCATTGCTACCTATGATGCTGACAAGACCGGCCTAGTTGATTACGCTTTAGAATCTGCCGGTGGCCAAATATTGTCTACAAGGTGTACCGAAAGTTACAATAAAAGGACTGCAGTGATATCAGTTCTCGGCTTTCCACTTTGGTATCCCAGCAATACTCCAAGAATAGTAATAACTCCTGGAGTTGTTCCAGGAGAATGTTGGGCTTTCCAAAATTTTCCGGGCTTCCTAGTCGTTCAACTGTCTATGTACATCAAAGTCTCAGCGGTTTCCTTGGAACATATTCCTAAAAATTTGGCTCCCGCTGGTATGAGAGACTCTGCCCCAAAAGCTTTCACAGTCTGGGGGTTACAGAGTGAAAATGATCCAGAACCGTGGCAGTTAGGAAGTTATGTTTATGAATTAGATGGACCTGCTTTACAATTTTTCAAAGTGCAAAATGAAGGACCTGCTTTCAATATGGTGGAGCTTCGAGTTGAATCTAATCATGGTAACGTGAATTATACTTGTTTGTACAGGTTTCGGGTGCATGGAATATTAAGTTCTGAACCGACCTAAAGTAAAGTACACTAAATTGATTACCGGTGATTTCTATTAAGAAAATATAAAGCTATTATATATAAACGAAATTTTAAATATGTTATATTTTATAAATTTTATCTCTAAATTTTGTACATTGTTATTTCAAAATGTATATATTTTTTAATTATCTTAATTTATTTTAAAAGGTACAGTTTTATATTACAAAGGGTCCATACATGTACTTAATTTTAATTAATGGAAATCACTGAAGTGCTGTGATCATAATGTGTACCAAAAGTACAAAGTATCCATATAGTAAAGCTGCCTTCAATTCATAGTCATTTTAAAGATAAGTCGTTATTGTAGTAATAAGTCATAAACGCATCGCAATTAACGGAAGCCATTTTCTGATAGATCACCTTTTATAGTCATTGTTAATGTTGCTCGTATTGAAAATAGACAACGCTTAATCAGTCATATTTAAATTTTATCGTGCACTTAATTTAAGTATGTTTTTGTCGTGTAAAGCTATTTTGATTGTATAGTTTAGTTATATTAAATTTAAGAGTACAATATCTTGTTACCATTTTATTTACTTTATAATTTATTTTGAAATGCCTCATTGTAAATTTACTCAAAACTATTGTTTCTATAATATATTATGTATTTTTTCGTATATTTGTTTATATCATCGATCTAATTAATTTATTATTACATCTATTTGTTGTATAATTCATTCTCATATGCATTAGAAATTAGTTTTACTATTTGCTCATTGAATTTACTTTTCCTTTAATAAGAATTATTATTTATTTATAGTTTTGCAATATATTTTTAAAAAGATGTACACATTAAATTTTTACATTGTTCAAATAAAATTTTAAAGTTTGCGGATATTTTGAAATAAAATGTAGTTTTCCTTGACTTTCCCACTTTCTTCAAATTCCTTTAAAAATATGTATCACATAATTTAAATGCCGCGTTTACAATTTACATATGATGACGTGTACTTCGAAATCATACATGTGAAATTAGCTTTACTTCTGTAACAACAGTGTTACCAAATAAAATTTCAATTTATTCTTTAAATTTTTTGATGATTTAACATTTTGTTATGTTATACTCTGTTAATTGTATATGAAAGCGTCAATAATCAATTAATTTATGAATAGATTGCAAATATTAAATTTATACGGAAAAATTTTGTTCCTCATGTTTAGTACATTGCTAAAGAACAGATAAATTCATACATTTTGACTTATGGTGATGTGGTTAGGTTTTAGGTACAATATAATATTATTTACAATTAATACTGTATTAACATGTCGCCAAAAGATATGGTATCAGAAACAAATGAAAACGTAGCTCCAGAAACAGAAGAAGTGAAATTGTTTTCTTTAGAAAGTATCCTTTTCGTAGATACATGATACAACATGTTTGACAGATGGCCCATTTTATGTTTTTAACAGATTTCAATCAATTATATTGTTTCCTTAATTTCAATAAAAAGTTCTAAAACTTATTAAAGATTCTCAACAACAACACGGTCTACGACATGGAGATTATCAGAGATATAGAGGTTATTGCACCAGACGTGTTAGCAGATTGCGAAAAGTACTAAAACTTCCTCAGGTATATATTCATACAAGAAAAAACAAAGGCGAGAGAACTAGAAACAAAATTATTTTTAGGGAGATAGAAGGCATTTTAAGCGTAGAGATGTGACCGAAAGCCACTTGGATTTGCCGAAAGCTGACGAACGCTTCTTGCATGTTCCTTTAGTGTTAGCTGAAAGAGCTTGGTCTTACGCTATGCAGCTAAGGCAAGAGGCAAATACAGAACCTAGGAAAAAGTTCCATCTTGTGCAGAGATTAAGGAAAGCTTGCATGTATGCCTTACAACTGGAGGAGTTATGCAAGGTACCATTTTATATCATTACTTATGCAAACTCTTCCGTTTCATACAGTAAACTTTTTTCAATTTGGTTTTAATGTTCTTTCTATTCCTCAGTGCAATATAGGACCTTCACAAACATCTTGTTATTAGTCTCTTGATTAACTTGAACTCTGAACCGTACATATCCATTTTATTTACCTTGTTTGCGCTTGCCTGGCGGATTACATTCTAGGCATTCTTTATTTTTAGTTCTTAAATAATGGTCAATCCATTTCTCTCTATCTATTTTGTTATTTGTAGAGTGCTGAATTCGACCCACTAAATTTTAAATTAATAAAAAAACGTACATTCTCCTAAATTCTATACCTTTTCAATTTTAATTTCAGAAAAACTAACTTCAATATCAGAAAATGTAAATTCAATTTCAGAAAGGTTAATTGCTAAATTAAAATTATTTTTCTGAAATTGAAGTTACTTTTTCTGAAATAGAAGTTGAAAACATAGATAATGGCTAGAAATTTTGTAGTTTATAATGAAAGGAAAATTTATTTATTTGATAACTTTTCAATTTCAGAAAAAGTAAATTCAATTTTAGAAAACGTAAATTCTATTTCAGAAACATTTATATCAATTTCGAAAAAAGTAACACCAATTTCAGGAAAAGTTACATCAATTTCAAAAAGAGTAAATTTAATTTCATCTTCATTTTTTTTTACAAAAATGAACTGGAGCACAATTAATTTCAAATATTTAAGGCATAGGATGACTCTTACTTTTTATGTGTCAATTTACTTTTTCTGAAATTGTTGTTATCTTTCTGAAATGTAATTTACATTTTCTGAAAATGAATTTAATATTTGATGTCAAAAGGTATGGTAATAAACCACCCACCATCGCATATGTTCAACCTCGTCCCATCTGCTATTTGTAAATATTCTACATAGATCCATTATCCATCAAACCACCTGTTTTATTTATTTCTAGGTCGAAAAATGCGACGCAAGAGCGAAACTAGAAGCCCAAGCATATGTTGCTTGGATGCACGGAACTTTGCAATTCGAACTCCAATTATGGCAAGGAGCAGCTGAAAATCTAAAGAAAGCTCAGCTAGTTTATGAATCAATTGCTAACACTCTTCCTGAAGATGAACAAGCACCGTATAGAAATCGTGTTGATGAACTAACTCCAAGTCTTCGTTACTGCGCTTATAATATAGGCGATGAAAAAGCAGTAAATCTTCTCGAATTACGTGGACAAGGTTTAGTTGAAAACTTAGACGCGTTGATGATTCAAGCTAAGGAGAAACGCAGTGAGGATACAATGGAAATTAAATGGAACGGTCTTAAAGTTATTGTCCGTCCAGAAAAAGTGAAATTATTCTTACTTAGCATTAAAGAGTTAGATAAAAGCTTGGAGTCTGCTGAAAATACTCAAGCTAGAATTGCTCTTATTGAACAAATGTTAATCGATTGCAGAGATGCAGTAGCCGCTGCTAGAGAAGAAGTTAGATTAGGCGGAACTGGATCTCAACTTATGTTGACGTATTTGCTTTTCGTTCGTTTAACCAGAACTGTGCAAAGAAATCAATATTTAATTGAACAAGCCCGTAAACCTCAAGACATTGTTCGTCTTTATGAAATCATTTTGCAGCAAATGATTGAAATGAAGCAGCTCTCTGGTTTAGAAGAAAATGAGCAGTATCAAAAGGAAATTACTGCGCAGACTACTATGTATAAAGCATTTAGATGTTTCCATATGGCTAAAGCATACACTGTTACCCGTCGTTGGCGTGAAGCACTTGTATTATTCAACAAATCTTCTAATTACATTAAAGAAGTTCTGAATGGAAAAGTTGCAGACGAGATTAAAGAAAAAATGAAAAATCTCCAAAAGGAAATTGAAAGCGAAGAAATCATCGCGCAAGCTCAATGCGTAATCGAAGACACAACAGAAGAACCATCAATTATAATACCACAACCATCAAAGAATGTGAAGAGCAAGAAACCACTGATTGACCGTTTGGATGAGTATAGGGAAGACACTCAGTTGTTGACGAAAAACCCGAATGTAGTTTCACTGCCGCCGCCTATGGAACCGATTCCTTGCAAGCCCCTCTTCTTTGATCTTGCTTTCAATCTTGTAAAGTTTCCTGATCTTCAAGACAAGCTGGAAGGTTCGCCTAATAAAAACAAAGCTTCATCAGGAATATCTGGAATCGTCAAAGGTTTATTTGGTTGGGGAGGGAAAAAATAATCACGAAATATTGTATGCATTTTGTGTATTGTATAACAATAAAATGTTTTTTATTGCTTTAAAGACTCGGTATCATTGCCTGTGTAGGATTAATTTTACACATTGGCAGGCGAATGTATGTCCTGTCTAGGGCTTTTTTACATCTGTCGCCGTTTATCATTTCCAACCGGACTCATCGTGTCGCAGTGTTTTACCATTACCATACTACCGGTTGGATGTCAGCCATTGCTACATTTATTTGATGTATAAGTGGTCAACTTATAGCATCTGAGTGTGATAAATACAAGTAGCTGTATATATTTTTTTTTACGACGAATCACTCATTGTCAGTCGAAAGGAATCGAACGTACGGAACGGAACATGATTCAGGTGGTGAAGTAACTGCTAGCTACGAGATGTACACTAACCCGCTTGGAAACCAAGCCGATTAATATAATGCTGAAAGGATTTTGTGTGGATAGATTTTATTTCAGATACAAAAAAAAAACGGTAAAGTGCTATTTTTTTGCTTAAGACTATAATTCATAGTACATACTAAGTTTTTTTATTCAAAAATTGCAAGTGTAAAAATTTAATTTACAAGTTTGAAAACGCACTTAACAATTTTTAATATTTGAATGAAAAAAGTTTGGTCGTTACTATGTAGAAAAGTGTTTTACTGCCTAAAAATTATAAAATATTAACATTTTAGCAATTTAAATTCAAAATAAGTAAAAACATTGGACTTGTCAAATTGACAATGTTCTTGTCAAAATGACATGCGCACATAAATCAGCTGATTCTAAGCACGTCAAGGTCCCTCGAGTCACGTCTGCTCGCGCCCTGTAGGGAATGCGGCGTCTAATTTATGTTTGGTCTGAGCCAAATACCGAGTTCAAATTTGACAGATAACAGATCTGAAGTTGAATACTGCAGTACTTAGTATTGTCAACATGAATGTACAGAAAAAACTAGATTTATACTTTGCTCCATCCAGCAGATGGCGCTCGCATGAGCGCCAGTTTTAAGTAGCTGAAATTACATTGGGTAAACTTGTCTCCTCCAATTTCAGCTAATCAGAGTGGCAAAAACTATTCCCTATTCTCTGCAATACTGAATGGCTTAAATGGAACAAGTTATAGGTAAAGGAAAATTACTTTAAGAATGTGACACTGATGCCACGAGAGCTGCGCGAAGTTCATGACGTAGTGTCTCATTTTATACTTGTAGGTATGTCCAGTGGCGTATCAGTTAATTCTACGCCACTGAAACAACAAAGAAGAAATTGTAAAAAAGTACAAGTCATGAACATACGCATGCTCTAAAACAACTTGGACAACTTAAATGCCACACATGTATTCACGGTAGTAGGTCTGTAATGTGTAAAGTAAGTAAAATACGAAAATCGTTTACACAGTACATTGTGTAAAGTACCAATTTTACACATCGGTGTATAAAAAATATATACTTTATGAACCCATTTCAACGAAAAAAGTGCACTTTTTTAACGAACATAAAAAATAACACACTCAACGTATACAGAAAACTACAATTTTTCTTTAATTATTAAACAATGTACTATTACAGCATCCTGTGTATTACATTTTCTATTTTTAAACGTTAATTATGCTTGAAAATACCCTTTCAGTTATTAGCATACAGTGTAAACAAGCTTAACAAAATTCAAAATGGCGAGGTGATATTATCAATATTATTTGTTGAATGATTAATGATAATAACAATTCTTTCCATAAATTGCGTTGTACTCAATTTAAATTTAATAACATTGTAAAAAAACGTAACCTCTTTATTCATTGATCAATATAAAATTATATTTTATAAAAGGATATGTATATTGTGGGGCATGTTTACAATAGTTAAGGTGTGTGACATTCCGCGAGTTGACGTGTTGACGTAAACGCAAAGTATGTGTGGGATTTCCAATATAAAAAGCCAAACGATGTGGATTACAGCAGACCAGTGAGCATTCTGCAGTGGCCTTGTTAACGTATGTTCCATATGTTGTGTTTTACGTTTTGTTTTTAGTGCAGATACATAAGATGAGAAACTTATTTATATATTTTGTAGCATATTTAACTACGTGCAATGCTCTACAAATTTTAAAAGAAAGGGTTGGTAGTGATGTTTTTGATTCTCATTTGTTTGCAACCTGTTGCATAAATCTAACTTGGTTATTTGTTTTTTGCAGCAATCACATAAAGCTAATGAGCTGACAAATTCTCAAGTTCACAAAATAGCTATATTGAGTAATACATCGCACATAGATGTAATATTAGACAATATTTTAATTCCAAGAGTTGTTGGTACGAAGAATCATAAGCGAGTAAGAAATTATATTGAACGGGAGTTGAGAAAATTAGATTGGGATGTTCATATTGATGAATTCGATGATGTGACACCAACCTTCGGAAAATTACGATTTGCAAATGTAGTAGCAACTTTAAATCCTGATGCTAAACGATATTTAGCATTAGCTTGTCATTATGATAGTAAATATACACGAGAAGGAGATTTTGTAGGTAAGATATATTATCAGTACTTATACTTTGTATCAAACGGTTCTATGATAATTTCATTCATGTCTATACTGTTCTTTTTTAATAACTCGATTATTATAAATATTTTGAAATTCAAACTAAGATTATTTTAAATAACTATGAATAATGAATCTGCAGTATAGGGTTTTCTACAATGGTATGTAACTTCATATTTTCAAAAGGGTTAATGAATACGTGTTACAAATTTATAGGGCATATAGTACTGACCAGAATGAGTAAAAAAAGCTTAATCAACATAGTTCTGATCTTCAACTGTTACCGAGATATA
This sequence comes from Harpalus rubripes, assembly GCA_963082715.1. Taxonomy (NCBI): domain Eukaryota; kingdom Metazoa; phylum Arthropoda; class Insecta; order Coleoptera; family Carabidae; genus Harpalus; species Harpalus rubripes. The sequence continues at coordinate 19,334,719 of OY720451.1, forward strand.
AGGCAGTGAAAAATGAGTTTTTACGAGGTTTGCCTCTGCTATCTAGAAAACAATAAATGTTTCGACTTAAATAATTTTAATACGATAAATGCTGTGGCCTCTTGGCTCATATTTAATTTTCATATAACCTTCTAATCTAAAAAATGTCCGTCACCTTTAGGTAAGGAAGGTATAGTCTTTAGTCAAAAAACTCGATGATGAGTTTTTAACGAATAAGCACGTTTTAGGGTCCGTAGAATACGATTTTACAATTTTTACGATGATGTCTGTATGCATGTATATGTGTGTGCGACGATTCTTTCGGATCGCATAACTTCAATACCACCTCTCTAAATATTATCATTTTTTTACTCTAATTTGAAAATTTTGACAGTTTTTCTTGAAAAAACGCTGTTAAATATCATTTTTTCATATTTAATGTTATTATAAATATTAAAGAATATTTTATTCTCTATACGATTTGATTACATTTTATATTTTATAGATGTAGAGATAAAAAATTATAAATTAAATTTCATATATATATATATATATATATATATATATATATATATATATATATATATATATATATAATAAAAAATAAAAATTCTGATTGACAGATGTCAAGTGTAATTGACATAGTATGTTTGGGTTATAATTGTACTGGAAATATAGAAACTTTCTGTATGGAATTTGTACAAAATACATAGAACTGACGGAAGATAATGTGCTGGCCACATCAGATTTTTTACATAGAGTTGCGGGAGGTCATGGTTTGGCAACATCAGATTTTTTTTACTAACCTTTCCAATTTTAAGAAAATTAATTTATTACATATTTCATTATTACAACAGTTTTAATATTATCAGATGTCTAATCCAAAAAATAGTATTACAAAGCTTTCTGTATTGTCTAAAAATGTAATATTTTAATCATTCGCCATTATATTTTTATAAGGCCGCTTTTACCAACTCCGGTCAAAGTTTCGGTTTCAGAAACCGTAGGATAACTTCCAACCGCCAATCAAAAAGAACCCATTATTATGAAAACCGACGGTTAACTTTTGGTTTCTATAACAATGGGTTCTTTTTGATTGGCGGTTGAGAGTTATCCTACTGTTTCTGAAACCGAAACTTTGATCAGAGTTGGTAAAAGCGGCCCTTAATATTCATTCATATGTTATTCACTGAAAACTCACTATCGATTTTTTGACCGAATACATTATGTGGCTTGGTGGGCGGTAATAATGATATACAAAGCCTACTGTATCTTATAAAAATATAATATTAAAATCATTCGGCATTGTACTTTTTTAATATTATTATATGATTGTTTTTATACTATTCACTATTGGATAGTAAATTTCATGTACTTTTCAAATTTGAATAAATATATCGGGTGTTCCATTTAAAATATAGTTACATACCATAGCGTAAGAATGGAACAACCTTTAGAAAAACCTATACAGGAGAGTTATAGGCATTTTAATTTAAAATAAATTGAAAATTTTTCCATAATATTTAAAATAATCGAGTTATTAAAAAAGATCAGACCGATGAATCATTCTGTATACTAAAAATATTTTATCTTTGAAATGTAAATAATTTATAAATTATTTTCGCAATAATTTATAGAAAATATACTTTCCGTTGCGTATTTTTTGCGCGTAATAGTTTGGTAATGATATTGAAGGATGTTATGGCAATTAAAATATGAAACCATTGAAGTGGAAAATAAAAACATGTACTTTTGTTATCAATGTAATACTATGCTGGTATTTATCATTGTTCTATTCAATTTTATGATTCATATCTCTTGTTCCTTTCACTTTCATTTATAAAACTGTTAAATATTAATAGGTGCAACAGATTCAGCCGTACCATGTGCAATGATGATAAATTTGGCAGCTCAGTTAGATCCATATTTATCCAAATCACAAAATGACGTTAGTTTAAAGCTTATATTCTTCGACGGTGAAGAAGCTTTTCGTCAATGGGGCCCAACAGATTCAATCTACGGGGCTCGCCATCTGGCCGAAGTTTGGGAAAATTCTCTTTCCATGACACGAGACAACGAACATGTCAACGAATTGAATAGACTGGATATATTAGTGTTGCTTGATTTATTGGGAACCCCTGATCCTAAGTTCTACAGTTACTTTTCTGAGACTGAAAAATGGTATATTCGATTGGCTCAAGCTGAGGAGAGATTAGCAGAAATGGGTCAACTGAAACAGTATTCTAGAGGTCAGCCACAGCAGACATATTTCGCGCAGAGGTCATTGCGAGCGCACATTGAAGATGATCATATACCTTTTATGCAACGGGATGTACCAATCTTGCATTTGATTCCTTCACCATTCCCAGATGTTTGGCACACTTCTGCTGACAATAGAGATTGTATCGATATGCATACCGTGGAAAATTTGAATAAGATTTTAAGAGTTTTTGTTGCTGAGTACCTGCATTTAAAAATATAAATATTCTTTGACATTTTATAGTAAGAAATTTGCATTATTTTCTAGATTTATATATGACATGTGTTGACTTATTACGTTTGTGATGAATTAAGAAAAGTGATATAATTACTTATATGTAGAATAGTATATTAAAACATAAGTTACAGAAAGTAACGTATTCTAGCACGAGTTGTAATTCGCTCACGAGTGCGCAGCGGCGAGTGGGCGAACGAACGAGTGCTTGAATATCTTTCTGTAACGTGTGTTTGATACTATTTTCTCTGTTGAGGTTTTCATTTACATTATTTCTTTATAAAAATATTTGACAATTTCTTTTAACGGAAATTTTTTGATAGAATTATTAGGTTGGTGACAGTGATTTGTGCTTTTTCTGTCCGTTGTCTACAGTCGTACCTATCTCAAATAACAAAATATGCGTGCTAGAATGTGTGTGTGACATTCTAATTCCGAAACAGAGAAAATAATATAAACTTTTGTATAAATATGAGTTAATATATTTTATATTTATTTTTTTATAGTTTCATGTAAGGTACTTATGAGTATAAATATTTATATTATTATTACGCAAATTGCAAATTCCTTTTATATATTAACTTTGAACATATCAAAAATTAACAACATATCAAATAAATTTATTGTGCAATTATATTTAGATACATTATTTTAGGATAGTAAAACAAAACCAATAATGACCAGCGTTTTGCCTCCCGCCAGTTAATTTTTATTTTATGTAAACATGTTTAATAATATCAAAGAGAATGAATACAAATGTTTTTCTATTCTTTTTGTTAATATGTAAAGTTTCTTTTATATAGGGTGTTTCCTTTAAGCCTGATTTATAGATTACACAATAGAATAGGAATAGAAATTTTTAAAACCACTTATAGATTAGTTGAATAGTTCGGAATAGAATGACATCAATTTTGTACTATATTATTTATTGGTGATTTTACTAATTTCATTTAGAAGTAAAATAATATAATTAATTGTTTTTGCTATAAAAGATGGTATTTCTGCAGAAAACTATTGTCGTTGTTTTCTACGATTAGGGGCGGGGGGCGGGCCAAAAGCAACGAGTCAGAACAATAGTGTCGAAGCAAACCGAATGGAATTGAATAGGAAATAATCAAATTTTATTTTACGGTTCCATGCGTTTACATTGGTGCTGTTCTGTTCTATGCAACCTATAAATCATGCTTTAAAATAACGAGCGCTTTTTTGGCCGAACTATTGAGTTTACAGAAAAATGTTATATACAAAAAGTGATCAAGACTAAAGAAGTTAATTTATTAGTAAAAACAAGCTGAAAATTCAACCAGTGGTTCTCAAACGGTAGAACGAAATTGGATTTTTTTACATATATGTGTATACTAATTAAGTTTTAATTGATTACACTTCTTTGGCGCTAAAATAAACAATGTTTATATTTGTTTTCAGGCTCCGCGAAGGGCCGTCCTACACCCAGTGACAGGATACGGTAACTGCAACACTGGACGGAAATAATATATGATTTTTTATAAGAATAAATAAGAGTTTTTCCTTTCCTATGTAATAACAAAAGAGACAGGGAAATATCCTAATATTTAAAGATTTTTCGAATTATCCAATCCTTTAGTATTAAATTCTCTAGGTACGAAAAAAAACCTTACGATAGGAATCCGCAGGAATCAATTATGCAGATCCAAGTAAGTTTAACAACACTTGTCCGACCTTTTTACCTCTCGATAAGAGAGGTATTGTATTCATGCTAAAAATCGCATATCCAGATTTTAGTGAATAAGCACGTTTTAAGGTCCCTAGAATCCGATTATAACATTTTTACAATGATGTCCGTATGTGTGTGTGGATGTTGGATTCACGATTTCTTAAATACTATAACACTTAAGACATTTTTAACTACGGATTCCTCAATCTAACAATAATGGGAAGAGTTGATTAAGTTTTGGTAACAATTGGACAACCGGAAGTAGTAGTTACAAGAAAAAAATCATCGAAATATTATTTATCGAAAATTTATGTAAATACTTATATTAAAGAACGTTAAATTCTTTATTCGATAAACATAAATTCATTATTATATCTTCTATAAATTTAGAGATAAAAGTTTTTAATTTTGATAGGAAAAAAATATAAATTGAGGTCACACACAATCTCATTTTTTTAAACAAAAACTTTATAAATATCAACATATACATTTCATACACAGCTACTCTGCTTCAAAACTTTTTTAAAAATCTGATGTGGCCAGCACATAACCTCTCGCCAGATGTTTGTACGCATATCCATCTTCCAAAAATTGTTGCCACTAACATGTTTCGTACAGCATTAATATTATGGCCAATATCTGTAAGGGTTCATTTCTGCGTGTAGTGGGGTTCCAAACGATTTACAAAATGTCACACCAAATTCATAACCGTCTGTTTTTAGTAACGATAACGTTTCTTAAAATCTTGGTCATCATAAATATTAAATAGGTCCTTGCGATCTTGAATTATTCGAATTCTACTAATTCGTTCATCTTCATTGTCAGACAGGGAGCTTATCAAGGATAAATCTGACATATATATTAATATTGTTTAGATAATATTAATTTTATGCTAACCTTGCCTGAAAATCAAAATTACAACCTCTATTCACATCATCTACGTCGTTGGACAAAATCTCTGTTCCAAGTCAATTAACTCCTAACTACAACCTTTGTACGAAGATCAAAATTATAACCTCCATTTATATCATCTGTGCCGCGAGACAATATCCCTGCTCCAAGTAAACAGGTTCTAATCTGAAAACCCTTGCATTAAAAACAAAATTACAACCTCCAGCAATTCAATGTGTATATTTAAAACAAAAATGAAAAATTTTGATTATTTAAGATGGTTTACTCGTTGATTTCTATTACGTCTACTATTCTGGTGTTATTATGATCTGGTCGTAAGTCTCCACGATATTTTGGCTTTAAAATACAATATTCATGTCCTCGTAGGACTACAGCAGAATAATGACTTGCATTCGTTCCAGGATCAGTAAGTAGTACCGCAATAGGGCTCTTTGTACTTCTTTCCTGTTCTTCATCTACATTATCTTCCTCAATATTGTATGAAAACCATAAATGCATAGTGTCAATCAAGCCAGCATTACAATAATTTTGAAGTTCGTCAAACGAAATGTTTTTATATAAATTATTTTCTTCTATAACTTGATATAAGTAAATATTCCTTTTTGAAATTACAGAGATGGCCTTGATATGTGCCGCATTACCCCATGCATTTTGTGATGCAGTTTCATTTATTAAATTTTGCATTTTGTCATATTCATATAAGAAGTTCATCCTATCAGGATGTTCGAAATAATCAAAATATTTGAGGAAAATGAAGCAGCAAGACAAGCGAATACAAGGATATAATACTTCTGTTCCAAATAGACATAAAGAAAGAGATCTGAAGAGGCATGACCCATCTCCCTTGGCACGTAGTACTACTGCTCTTTGTTTTAAAGAAGAATAAATTTTATTATTCCTAACTATATCAATAACCTGTTTACTATACTTTCAGTTTCAGCAATTTCGTTATTAATTATATTTATAAAATCTTCATATCTGTTAAAAATTATTTGTAAGTTACATTTAAAATCACTGCTTGATAAACTTGTATTTAAATTATTAATTTCTTGTAGAGCAATGTTTACAGACAAGAGAAAGTTATTGTTTGAGATTTGTAATGATGGTGTTTGAGTTATATTTAAATCCTCTTTTTCAATTAATGATGTCTGAGTTATATTTAAATCCTCTTTTTCAATTAATTTTTTTTTTAAATCATCAGAATCACATGTTAATTTGGATACAATATTAATTTTACTTACATCGAAAGATTTTGAACAGCCTTTAAATTGATCTTGGTCATTATTAAGAGAAACAAAAATTGGTTTGTGGTAAGAGAAATATGTTTCATATATTCCACAAAGTAAATATGATTTATTGCTGAAGATGACATCAATTTGAGTGTTCATGTTTGTAGATGGAAGATGTTTGGATAGCAAGGGTCTCAAATTAATTTTTTCAAACAAATTATGTAAGGTTGAATTTTCACACATAACGTCCATATTAAAATCTCCCAAAACGATAACGTCTTCCAACGAAATATTTTTAAAAATTTTGAGAATAATATTTTCAAAATTAGTTTTTGGGAAAGAAGGTGATTTATATCCAGATACTATCCAAAAATTATCAATTTTACACCAGAAGAGTTCAGCATGAGATGAAGTGGTGCAGGTATTGTTACCATAAAATTCCAATATATGGTTAACATTTGTTATTTGGATCCCGTTTTTAGCCATACATAAAATTCCACGAGAAGTATTTTTTACATCCGACCTGAATATGATATTATAATTTGGAATTTGGATTTTATTGCTTTCTTTTAATAAAGTTTCAGAAAAAATTAATATTTTATTTCCTTCCCAATACCATTGGTCTTTTAAAATATATTTAATTTTTGTTGATAAAGAAGAAACATTTTGATATATTATAATTTTGTCATTGTTATTTTCCAAAGTATTAAACGATAGTTGTAGTTTCTTTTCAGTTTTTAAATGATTTAATTCTTCAATAATGGGGTCATTAATTTTTAAAGATTTTGGCGATTTAAAAGTTCCTAAAATATATAAACCAGATAATTTTGTAACTCTGCTAAAGGCAACATATAGCATCTGACGTGTTAGTCATTTGGAAGAGTTTAGATCAATACATATATGCTCATACGTCTGTCCTTGGCTTTTATGGATAGTGATGGCTTCTGCAGGAACTAGAGGAAATTGTATTCTAATAGTCTGATGTTGTAATTTATTTGTAATATTTAATGAAAGACTAAGTTTTAAAATTGGTACTAAAATTTTGTTGATATTTTCTCTTTTCATGTAGTCCAAATATTGAGTTCTTAAATTTTTACCAATAATTTTGGAATTAAAATCAATCCAAAGTATAGAAGGAGTATTGTTTCCGGAATTAGTAGTAGATATAAATTTTAAAATACCACACGCACCATTTACTAGACCATCTTCTACGTCAATATTGGAAGTTAACATATATTTTATTCCAAGTTTACACTTTATTATATATGGTAAACCATTTACCTCGGAGGTAGATTTATTTTTCAAAGATTCCAGGACCCGCTTCCTTGTTGTTTCTGCAACCTTACCCAAAATTGTGTCCTTTGCTTCTGAAATAAATAATTCGCCAGTATGATTTTGAATTTTGTTCTCGTTATATGTGCTAACATTTTTATTTTCTGAATATAGTCTAATTGCATTTCCTGGAACAATACTCTCACTTACTTCCCTTGATTTAAATAAATTGGTGTCTTCCTCTGTCAACTGCCCAGTTGCTAAATTATTTAGTGCCACAATAAATTTCTTTTCATCTTTTTGCCTCATAATTTCTGTCAGTTCAAAATATTTAAATTCTTCCCACAATGGATTTTGATCAAATAATTCGCCCATATTATTAAATTTCGATGGTTTGTAGATAGGAGAATCCATAACAGGAGGTAACTGATTTAAATCTCCTACCAGAATTACCGAAATTCCGCCAAATGATTTATTTATCCCCATAATTTGTCGTAATCTTGTATCCACCCGACTGAATAAAGTGCTACCGACCATTGAAATTTCGTCAATTATTAAAAGTTTAAGATGTACTAATTTTTCCCGAATTTTATTAGCTATGTCTACAGACAATTCTGGCATCTGACCACCATATTGCGAAACTGGTAGAGCAAAAGCAGTGTGCAAAGTAATGCCATTGATCAGAAATGCAGCCTTCCCCGATGGAGCACATAGTAAAACTTTTAAATGTTCTTTTGATGATGACGGAAGATCATCGAAATACTGTGTTATTAGTTGGTATAAACAATTAATTACCATGCTTTTACCGACGCCTGCTGAAACACTTAAAAATATCCTTAATGGTAACTTTCCAATTTTGAAACAATTTAAAACGTGCATCACTATTTGTCTTTGCTTATAATTTAAATTTAACATAATTTTAAATAGATCTACTTCCGAAATGGGTTTTGGACACAAAAAATGATAATTTCTCTTGTCTTTAATAATTTCCTTTCCTTCTTGTTCTAAAATATCTATGTGTTGCCCGTTTGATAGCTGGTCTGCAATTAAATTTTGAAAATCTTCTTTGTCTACAAATTGATTTTGATTTTGAACTATTTCCAAAGCTTGTTCTAAAATATCATCCCCCATAACCGATATAGTACTCCTGTTTTCTTCGATATCTATTAAATTTTGATGGTAAACCAACTCACAATTTTCATTTTCAATTTGGTTTTTCTCATTTCTCCAGGGTAAAAATAATATCACTTGTTCTCGAAAATAATTTTGTGGATCTTGCAATAACTTATAGCGTCGGTAACGTACCAATGGCCGGTTTTTCCCGTGTTTTGAATTGATCTTCGTCATCATCATTTTCTGAATTTTCACTTCTCTTTTTATAAAATTTGGATGCAAAGTTTGCAAGACAGACATTTTCTAAAGATTGTGGACGGTTACTATATTTGGTTATTATATCCTGCATATATATGTCGGTGGAATCTTTATCCAGTGTTCTTAATTCTTTTGCTGACTTTAGCATAAGCGCACGTTCTTTCATCGGACTTGTGTTTATGAAAATTGTCTGCCTACTACTTTTCGACAATGGCAATGAAAGAACATGGTACGTTGCTTCTTGAGCCGACATCAAATTACTGTTTAAAAATAAATTTGCAATTTTTCTAAATTTTTCTTTTACATTTCTATTTTCATTTCTAATATCTGCTGCCGCATCTCGCAATAATTTTGATAGTCCTGCCTCAACTTTACCCACATAATTTATTATATAAGATGCTACGCCGTACTCTTCCAAAATAGCCCAACTTCTAAACTATTTCGTTTCAAAAATACTTGTGGCCTTGTCAATGTATTTCTAATTGAATTTAAATACTCCTCTTCCGTTAAATTTAATTTCAATAAAATATCTTCGAAAGTATTAAATTCTTGTTTGGTGTAAAAAAATTTCATTAGATTAGTAATATTTTTGAAAGTTTCATTTAATTTTGAATTTTGTTCATTGTTAGCTAATGGTTCCAAAATCATAGTTCTTGGCATAACGGGTATTGGGAAATTAAATCTACATTTACTCTTATTTTTTGTGCCTTTATAACAAGTGTGCGTATGTCTATGTTTTTGAACGGCCATGTATGGGTCTTCCGGATCATAATGGCAAGTTATAAATTTATCGATAAAAGAAATACACTCCTGAACATTAATTTTGTCTAATGAAACAAATTTTGGAGCATCCTTCAACCAAAGGAATATGTGTTCATGTGGCGATCCCCGCATTTGAAATTCCACCCTCTCATAACTGTCTTCCACATAATAATTTTGGAAAATGCTCGAATTTCGTTTCAAAAGCAGCATTAATTTATTAATTTTGTAATCGAAATATCTTGCACAAGTTACTGGATCGTTTCGTATTAATTTCGTTTTTTCATAATCGTCTAGATTTAGTGCTTCGTTATTAGAAATAGTTTTATTATTGCATAATTTATATAACGTTTTTATTAATACCGGCCACCATTTTTCTGCTGATGAAACAGTTAAAAATATTGTTGGTTTGCCCAGTTGCCGAATCATTGCCATTAAATCTTTCTTTTTCGTTTCCCAATAAGCCGGAGATGATCGAATATTACTTAAAAATTTATAACCAGTATCTAAATGAAATAAATGTTGAAGAAAATTTTTATCTAGTATATTATGTACTTTTATGCCCTCTGTGCGCTTATTTTTTCTTAGACATACGTTAATACTTGCCAAACAACTTTGTTCCAACTTTTTCTTTGCCATAAATAAAATTCTTGTAGGAATACAAGATCTTCTATCCCACCTTCTACTTTCTGATTTTACCCGATCTGTATATGAAATAAAACTAGGAGTATCAAATTTATACCCACAACAAATTTTGGGAAAACATAGTTCGTCGATATCCTCGACCATATGCCACGGAACAGGAAATTTTCCTTGACCAGGAGCAATAATTCTAATTTTGCGTGTTACTTCTTTATTTCCGTCCACCAGTAACACTTCGTCATCCACTTCATCTTCTAAATCTATTTTGTCTTCCTCTTCGAGGGAAATGAAATCGTTTATACTCAAACCGTCTAAATTAGAATCTAAAGATTTAAAATTTTCTGCATCATTCTTATCCACAATGAAATTAATTTGGGTGTCATAGTTTTTTTCATATTGATTAAAATAAAAAGTATCGACTTTAATTTCGTTTTTTTTGTAGAGTGATGTTTCAACTAAATAATTTAATGCGTCACAAATTAATGAAGGCCGAATAGAATCATACATGTAATTTGTAGAATGAAGCATATGCCGTTTTAATTTTACCTGAATCGTTGCCATATTGTCAAAGTTTCTGGGAAGGACTTTCAACATATCGTTAATTTCTACTAGAATATTTACCACACTCCCTTTAATTCCCAATTGTGGATTTAAAACGTAGGATTTCAATGGTCTAATTTGCATGAAATTAATGTACGGCGCTACCATTCTTTCTTCTAAAGATGTTAATTTTTTTATGCAGTCCAGAATATTAATAAATTTTAAGCCGTTTGATGTTGCTAACCTTGGTACCATACCTTTCACAATAGAATTTTGACATGTACGGCATATGTGTACAGAATTATAATTGAAAATTTTAGCAACAAATTCTTCCGAAAAAGTTTCTTGCAATTTAAGCACGTTGAATGGTAAGAGAGAATGCGGAAAAAATAGTCCTTCGCAGCAGCAGCATATCAAGTCGGGAAGAAGCCCGCGCGTTTTAATAAAACCAAGAAATAAATTGGAATATTCGGAATTTGAACGTAATAAATTATTATATAATTTTTTTCTGAATTTCAGTAGTTCATTGCATCTGGACAATTGTTTCGAGATTTTATTGTATGTATTGTCTCTCTCCCTATAAGTTAAATTATTTCTCCTTTTCTTCAGATTTTCTTTGTTACGTTCATTTTCTTTTTCTTTATATTCTATATTTTCTCTTAGTACCTTCATATGTTCTTTTTTGTTTTCATTCTCTTTTTCTTTATATTCTATATTTTCTCTTAGTACCTTCATATGTTTTTTGTTGTTTTTATTCTCTTTTTCTTTATATTCTATACTTTCTCTTAGTACCTTCTTATGTTTTTTGTTGTTTTCATTGTCCTTTTCTTTATATTCTATATTTTCTCTTAGTACCTTCATATGTTCTTTGTTGTTTTCATTCTCTTTTTCTTTATATTCTATATTTTCTCTTAGTATCTTCATATGTTTTTTGTTGTTTTCATTCTCTTTTTCTTTATATTCTATTCTTTCTCTTAGTACCTTCTTATGTTTTTTGTTGTTTTTATTGTCCTTTTCTTTATATTCTATATTTTCTCTTAGTACCTTCATATGTTCTTTGTTGTTTTCATTCTCTTTTTCTTTATATTCTATATTTTCTCTTAGTATCTTCATATGTTTTTTGTTGTTTCCATTCTCTTTTTCTTTATATTCTATTCTTTCTCTTAGTACCTTCTTATGTTTTTTGTTGTTTTCATTGTCTTTTTCTTTATATTCTATATTTTCTCTTATTACCTTCATATGTTCTTTGTTGTTTTCATTCTCTTTTTCTTTATATTCTATATTTTCTCTTAGTATCTTCATATGTTTTTTGTTGTTTTCATTCTCTTTTTCTTTATATTCTATTCTTTCTCTTAGTACTTTCTTATGTTTTTTGTTGTTTTCATTGTCTTTTTCTTTATATTCTATATTTTCTCTCAGTACCTTCATATGTTCTTTGTTGATTTCATTCTCGTTGTCTTTATAATCTTTCTTTTCTCTTTTTTGCTTCTTATAACTATTGTTTATTTTATTTACATTGTCTTTATATTCCACATCCTGATATTTCCTTTTTCTAATTTCCTTTTCTTTTTCTTTATATTTCTCATTTGTCCGCAAATTCCTTTTGTATTCTTTGTTTCGTTTATTCTTTTTAGTTGATGACTTTTTCTTTATTTTCATATTGATTTATGAATATTTTTGACAATGGCACAAATATTTTTGACAGTGGGTGACATGTATTGAATTTCTTGCCTTGTACCTAGTAGTTTGATCTGAGATTTTTTTCATCAATTATTTTATATGCCTTTCTTTATCTCTAAATCTATAGAAGATATAATAATGAATTTATATTTATCAAATAAAGAATTTAACGTTCTTTAAAATAAGTATTTACATAAATTTTCGATAAATAATATTTAGATGATTTTTTTCGTGTAACTACTACTTCCGGTTGTCCAATTGTTACCAAAACTGACTGGACTCTTCTCATTATTGTTAGATTGAGGAATCCGTAGTTACAAATGTCTTAAGTCTTATAGTATTTGAGATATAGTGAATCCAACATCCACACATCCACACACACATCCACACACACATACGGACATCATCGTAAAAATGTTATAATCGGATTCTAGGGACCTTAAAACGTGCTTATTCATTAAAATCTGGATATGCGATTTTTAGCATGAATACAATACCTCTCTTTGCGAGAGGGAAAAAATCTGATGTGGCCAGCACACAACCTCTCGTCAGATATTTTACCTGGTTGTACGCATAAAACGAAAAATATTTTCAAATACAAATACATATATTCATGTCTCACTACAAAATAATTATTTTAATATAAATTATGTACAATACATACATTTTCTTTATATTCAATATCCGTTCAATATCGTCATTTTTTCGCAAATTCCTTTTATATTCTTTTTTACGTATATTCTTTTGCGTTGTTGACTTTTTATTTATTTTCATAATCTTCATAATGATAATGATGTACAAATATTTTTGACAGTGACATTTATGAGTGAATTACAAACATTTGAATTTCTTGCCTTGAAGTAGTTTGATCTAAGAATTTTTACATCAAATTATTTTATATGCATTTCTTTATCTCTAAATCTATAGAAGATATAATAATGAATTTATATTTATCGAATAAAGAATTTAACGTTCTTTAATATAAGTATTTACATAAATTTTCGATAAATAATATTTAGACCTCTATTTCTCTGAGCAAAACACGCCCCCAGACTCACGCTTGCGCATCATTAACCAAGGCCTCGAAACTTTCTCTTTCCATCGAGCACGCTGTTTTGTATTGGAGAGATAGGGGGCATTAGCAGTATATATCTAATAGGTATATGTGAGGAACACTTTTAGGATGGAAGCACTCCCGTCAGTTGAAAATGGGAATAGAGCACAGTACCTCTCGCAAGCTAATGTAAGTGATGTTTTATGACGAAACAATGGCTGCCGTAAATTATACATGTTGGAAGGGAATACTTTTAAATAAAATAGAACAACCAAAGTCTGGCTAAGGTAACTTCATATTTTTTAACTCCAGTCAACTAAATTAATGTGTATGTAAAGATGACATATTTTTAACCAACAATACCTCCCGCTAATTACAAATGGAGATAGTTCAGCAGTACCTCTGGTCAATTGAAAATGGGAATAGCGCACAGTACCTCTCGCAAGCTAATGTAAGTGATGTTTTATGACGAAACAATGGCTGCCGTAAATTATACATGTTGGAAGGGAATACTTTTAAATAAAATAAAACAACCAAAGTCTGGCTAAGGTGACTTCATATTTTTTACCTCCCGTCAACTAAATTAATGTGTAAAGATGACATATTTTTATCCAACAATACCTCCCGCTAATTACAAATGGAGATAGTTCAACAGTACCTCTGGTCAATTGAAAATGGGAATAGAGCACAGTACCTCTCGCAAGCTAATGTAAGTGATGTTTTATGACGAAACAATGGCTGCCGTAAATTATACATGTTGGAAGGGAATACTTTTAAATAAAATAAAACAACCAAAGTCTGGCTAAGGTGACTTCATATTTTTTACCTCCCGTCCACTAAATGAATGTGTAAAGGTGACATATTTTTAAACAACAATATCTCCCGCTAATTACAAATGGAGATAGATCAACAGCACCTCCCGTCAATTGAAAATGAGAACAAGAGCTAGTACCTCTCGCCAACTAATCAAAGTGTAAGGGTGACATTTCTTTAACAGCAATACCTGCCGCTAATTACAAATGGATGTAGATCAACAGTACCTCCCGACAATTGAAAATGGAAGTAGAGCACCAGTACATCCCGCAAGCTAATCTAAGTGATGTTTTATGACGAAACAATGGCTCCCGGAAATTATAGGTTTGCTCCAACATGTATGTTGGAAGGGAATACTTTTAAATAAATTAAAACAACCAATCAAACTCTGGCTACGATGACACTTCATATTTTTTACAATACCTCCCGCCAACTAGTCAATGTGTAAAGGTGGCATACTTTTTAATCAACAATACGTCCTGCAAATTACAAATGGAGCTAGAGCAACAGTATCTCCCGTCAATTGAAAATGATACCACAACATACCTCTCGCCAACTACATTCACAATCAAATTTTACCTTAGTACAATTTCATGTTGCCTTAAAATTGTAAGCTAAGGAGAGGCATTTCAAGGTGGCAATTTACAGTAGTGATTTTGACTAGGCGGATTGCACATGCTATTCGCTGAGATGAGAGAATGTGAGATGTACAATCGTGTACGAATTTTACCCATTGCTTCTTATTCCTTTTTATCTTCCTAGCGTTTTCAACCATGGTATTTTTCTTCTCCAAGATCTTCAATATTACGCTATCCCAGTTGTCTTTAGGCCTTCCTTCGTTTCTTTTTTTCTATAACGTTTGTCACCCATATTTGTCTAACTGATAAATTATAATTATTGTATTTGTGAATTGAACATTTTATTTACAGAAAACTGATAAATCTTTCACAGCTTTGGGAAGAAATTCAAAATTGGTGGTTCTAGAATACAACCAATTTAATATAAATGGGGGGGTAAAGCTGTTCGCGTCCGTGGTAGAATACTACACGTGCCCCCCGGTTAACACGAAATGAACAGCTAACGTTCGCCGCCAAACAATGCGAAAGAACCATGGTAGAATACCAAATGTGCCCTCCAGTTAACACGAAATAAACAGCGAACTTTCGCCGCCAAACAATGCGAAACAAATTCGATTTAAGCTAATTACAAGATACATCGAATCGAATTTAAAGTTTTCGTCGCTGATATCTTCGTAATATGAACAATTATTTTAAAGATATAACACTAACAGACGCAGTATTCAACGTAGAATTCGAATATTGTCGAATAATCAACGGAGCAACATTTTCCTTTAGAAGATTTGCACAATGCACATGAAATATCAAATTTAACTTGGCGATGCTGCTCCATCTACAGAGACAATACAGCGGCATAAACAGTGGTTTTCTTAGCTGAAATCATATGGAAAATGTAAGTTAAACATCAAATTTGTAATATATTTTTAATTGTTAAAAACTTTTTCGTTATTTATAATGCTTTTCAAAAATGTACCAACGATAATAATTATGTAATGAACGAGCAATATGAAAGCTGTAAAAGCATGACTGAAGTAACTCATTTCTCTTACTTTTTCAGATTGCATGCAAGACCATGGGGGCTTCGGAAACATGAAAGTGGCAGCAGAAAAGGACAGAGCACCTTTAGGAGAAACAGGAGACAACGGAGTTCCTGCATTGGGGCGCCACAACCCATAAATTCAAGCGTGCTGTCTGTATGTATAAGGTAAGAATCTTACTAGATTTCATATTATTTGCTTTACAATTCTGTAGCTTTACGGCTATGACAGATATGTCCCATTTAGAATATCTGCAAATTATTATCATTTTTGAAATGGTTTAAAGAATACCACAAACTAATCATTATTATTTAATAGGTGGACTCTTTGGTTAGTCTAAGACTTCAAGGTACTTGGAGAATTTCGATGCAGCGTTCGAGCTTTGGATTTCAACACTGCAGATCTTCTAAGGCAGCTCTTCTAAAGGATAGCTGAGGTCCAGATAAATCTTCTACGGCGTAGATGACCACCGATAGATGAACTGGTAAGAAACTTTGTTTTTTATAAAATATTTGGTCTCATGTTCAATCATGAGAACTTATAGTCAAAGGAATATGACTATAATATATGTCTAAATATTATCTTGTATTCAAATTCAATTTTGAGTACTACATTGAAAGGATTATAACTTTCATGGATGTCTGTATAATATTGAAACAATTTAAAATTAAAATATCGACTATTTATCAATAAAATCAATATCTAGGAACATATGATTAACTTATATCTTTCAGGAATCGGACATCAAGAAGACTAGATTAATATAGTAGATTTTAAGTTAGTTTTAAGTTCTTTTAAATGTATTTTCAGGTGTTAATTAAACTTTGGCTCATCGCGCCGTTGAGCAAACACGCGTTTTCTTTAAAAATGAAAATAAATTGATTAATTTGAAGTGCATTCCTTGGCGATTCATCATAAAATCGTGCGTCTACGTTTGCCACCGTGGTACGCGTACTGCGCGGGTTGCCCAGAAGGCCCCTAGGGAGAGTGAATGTGAAAAGAAAAACATATGTATCGGGGCATGAATGATGCGAATGGGTGAGAGAATCAGTGAGAGGGTCAGGAAAGTGGGAGAGATTCGAAACTTGATGTGGGTTCGGGTTTCCTTATTTAACATCACGGTTAGTGGGATGGGTAGGCAGGGTTCGTGCGCGATTTTCCATAATTGAGTGGACTGATATGGTTAGCCATGCTATGTGAAACCAGTTGTTTATTCTGGGGGATCGCTTCGCACTTGTGCGAATGTTTCTAGGGACAGTTTAATTCTTTTGTAAACTTGCTTGCTGACCATCGTATTGGTCTACGCTCTAGATTGCTAGACTCGAATGAGAAAAGATTAAACAAACCTTAATGCTATCACAGGAAACTCTCTTATGGCGTCTATGTGCTCTCCTCATCCGGAGGCAATGTATGTAATCATCATTTAATGTTAATGGCAACGAATAATTAAAGACAAAGTAAAGTTTTTGTTTGATTTAACTTTGTTTGAGCACACGGGTTGATCGCGTTCGGGATAGGTATCGCGTATAAGACCGGGCGATGTCTTCGGGAGTAGCTCTTCTTCGGCATCCAAGCCGAGAAGATTATATGTAACTGTCTTTCTTGTCCTTAGGGAGCTCGCGTTGGCAGGCCGTACATGCTTTGCATCGTGTGGGGTCGGCTTAACCCCCTCGTAAACTACATGTGAGAACCACCCCGGTGTTCTCACTTTTTGTCTTTCAAACTTCGAGTTTAGCTTAGCATAGTCTAGATATAAGATAGCTTGCGTAGACTTAAGGTAGCTTAGATATAAGATAGGCAAGGGTTGTTTTTGCTTTTTGAGAGAGAGAAAAAATTAACGTAACTTCACACTTTTAGATTTGCTATTCTTTGAACGAGATATTAACTAAGATAGGCTTAGATTTGAGTTTTCTTTGAACGAGATATTAACGTAAGATAGGCTTAGATTTGAGTTTTCTTTGAACGAGATATTAACGTAAGATAGGCTATTTTGCGCACTTCACCAACTTAATTGGGGGGGGGGTTCTACAATAGCTTAAGTTTGATTATAAAATATTATTGTACACGAAATTGTATTTATTTAATAAATGGTATATATGGGGAGCGTGGGTTTGGCATTTGAGGGCGGTTGCTCCCTATATATACAATTTATTAAATAAAGAGTATAGTTTTAAAGTAGTTCTAAGTTGGAAGAATTCCCTACCTGCCCTGTCACTGTCGTCGAGATTGCAGTGCCGATTGGTGACGCAGACCATGGCTTCCTCTTCATAAAAACCTGTTTAAAATGTATGTACACAATAAAAACAATCTTTTAATTTATGCTCTGTTTAATTTAAACCTGTCATATTAGTAGTACAGAAGGTAGTTTTAGTAAAAATTGTATTTATTATTAAGCATTTAGACGCGGTCAGGGTAAAGGTTAGATTTTAAGTATTTATTGTAAACGAAGCTTTGTATTAATCAATATTATATATTTTGGTAAGTGGGCGGTTGGGTGGTAACACCAAAAAAATATATAATGTTCCCAAACGGTCTTTAACTGAATAGGAAATCTTGTACCTTTAACAATGGGAACAGGAAATCTTATTTAGGGACTCCAAGATTTAATTTGTTAAATAGTCTGTAAGTATTGTAAACGGAACTCATTTAATACGTTATATATCTGGTAAAAATATATAAATAGAGCTTCGGATTGGTTATAAAACTAAAATGTTTCTTACCAAATGAAATTATTATGGATGTATTATTTGTTATTAATTAAAACCACAGTAATGGTAATTTTATTTGGTAACAAACGTTTTAGTTTTATAACTACACCATGTTTGACACTGTCATAAATTGTTATTAGATTTGTTAACAAATTTAGTAACAATTTTTAACGTGCCAAACAGGATTTAGTTGTAAAATGTTAGTTACCAAATAAAATTATCATTATTGTAGTTGTATTTTTCTATTAGTCATTTTGCATCCTTATTTTGTAATAAAATAATGATACTTTTATTTGGTAACAAACAGTATGAAATAATTTAAACACAAATGTACGTTTCATTTGTGTTGTGTTATATTTCTGTTTATAATTGTCACTATATAAATAAAACAAAGTTTATTTAAATATTGTAATAAAATGTTAATGTATATTTTAAATATATTTGTAATTATATATTGCTAATAAACTGTAAAATTGATTTAAAAATGACTTATTTTCTAATCTTTAGTTTTAATTTTTATAATAGTCGTGATCGTATTACGTATATAGTTCTTAAAACAGCCGCCAGGGGGCAGCACTTGTCGGAAACAGCGTATACCTCCTGGGAATTTAAACTCTGTAAATCGTGCCTGGTTGCTTCTTTGATATACCTATTGGGAATTTTAATCCTCTAATCCGTTTAAAAAATGAAGCATCAATGTCCCGAATTTTCTAAAAAATCGTGCATAGATGCTACCTGAAAGTAGCATCTAGGCACCAAATTTAGTAAAAAAATCGTGCATAGATGCTACCTGAAAGTAGTATCTAGGCACCAAATTTTGTAAAAAAATCGTGAGTAGATGCTACCTGAAAGTAGCAGCTAGGCACCAAATTTTGTAAAAAAATCGTGCATAGATGCTACCTTAAAGTAGCATCTAGGCACCAAATTTTGTAAAAAAAATCGTGAGTAGATGCTACCTAAAAGTAGCAGCTAGGCACCAAATTTTGTAAAAAAATCGTGCATAGATGCTACCTTAAAGTAGCATCTAGGCACCAAATTTTGTAAAAAAAATCGTGCCTAGATGCTACCTTAAAGTAGCATCTATGCACCAAATTTTGTAAAAAAATCGTGCCTAGATGCTACCTTAAAGTAGCATCTATGCACCAAATTTTGTAAAAAATCGTGCATAGATGCTACCATATGAAATTGTGGTTGCCCATATTTTAGGCGCAAAGATGTATGATGGGCAGTTTTACTTGAATTGCAACGTTTATCGACAACTGCTGCACCCTTGCGGCCATTTTAAAAACTACATACGTGTAAGGAATAGACAAATTATATTTTAATTTATATTTTATTCTATAAAATATTGTACATTAAGGGTAAATGCATGAAATACAACTAAAATAATGGTAATTTTATTTGGTAACAAACATTATAGTTTTATAACTAAAGCCTGTTTGGCACGATAAAAAATTGTAATCAAATTAAGTAAGAAATAATTATGAACAGAATTTTTAAACACAAATGTCTTTTACGTTTGATGTGTTAAATTCAGTTCATAAATAATAGTGTCAAACATGGTTTAGATATAAAATTAAAACGTTTGTTATCAAATAAAATTACCATTATCATGGATATATTAATTTGTTATTAATTATTTTGTATCTTTATTCTGTAAATAGTTTATCTGAAGATAAAACTTTTTACAAAATAAAGACGCAAAATATTTAATAACATATAATATAACCGTAATAATTTCAATTGGTAACAAACATTTTAGTTTTATAACTGATCCAAAACTCTACTTATATATTTTTAGGGTATCTACTACCCAATATATTTTAAAAAGAGTTTCGTTTACAATACTTATAGACTATTTAACAAATTAAATTTTGGGGTCTCTAAATAAAATTTCTTGTTCCCAATGTTAAAGGTACAATATTTCTTATTCAGTTTAAGACAGTTTACGAACCTTTGCATTAATTATTATTATTTTTATGTTACCACCCAACCGCCCACTTACCAAAATATATAATATTGATTAATACATAGCTTCGTTTACAATAAATACTCAAAATCTAACTTTACCCTGACCGCGCCTAAATAATATTTACAATTTTTACTTAAACTACCTACTGTACGACTAATGTGACGGGTTTAAATTAAAATAACAGAACATAAAAGGTTGTTTTATTGTTTACATATATTTTAAACGGGCCATAGTCTGCGTCACCAAGTGACACTGCAATCTCGACGACAGTGACAGGACAGCAGGGAGTTGGTCCTTCTAACTACCTTAAAACTAATCTCTTTATTTAAGCAACCACCTTCAAGTCCCAAACCCACGCTCCCCATGTATACCATTTATTAAATAAATACAATTTCGTGTAATAATCAAATTTACGCTATTGTAGAACCCCCCCCCCCCCAATTAAGTTGGTGAAGTGCGCAAAATAGCCTATCTTACGTTAATATCTCGTTCAAAGAATAGCAAATCTAAAAGTGTGAAGTTACGTTAATTTTTCTCTCTCTCGCAAAAAGCAAAAACAACCCTTGCCTATCTTATATCTAAGCTATCTTGTCTACGCAAGCTATCTTATATCTAGACTACGCTAAGCTAAAAGTGAAGTGAGAGAGAGATATACGAGCTAAGACAAAAAATGAGAACACCGGGGTGGTTCTCACATGTAGTTTACGAGGGGGTTAAGCCGACCCCACACGATGCACTGCATGTACGGCCTACAACGCGAACTCTAAGGACAAGAGAGACAGTTACATGTAATCTCCTCGGCTTGGATGCCTAAGAAGAGCTACTCCCGAAGACATCGCCCGGTCTTATACGCGATACCTATCCCGAACGCGGTCAACCCGTGTGCTCAAACAAAGTTAAATCAAACAAAATTTTACTTTGTCTTTAATTATTCGTTGTCATTAACATTAAATGATGATTACATACGTTGCCTCTGGATGAGGAGAGCACATAGACGCCATAAGAAAGCTTCCTGTGATAGCATTCAGGTTCGTTTAATCTTTTCTCATTCGAGTCTAGCAATCTAGAGCGTAGACCAATACGATGGCCAGCAACTTTACTACAAAAGAATTAAACTGTCCCTAGAAACATTCGCACAAGTGCGAAGCGATCCCCCAGGATAAACAACTGGTTTCACATAGCATGGCTAACCATATCAGTCCACTCAATTATGGAAAAATCGCGCACGAACCCTGCCTACCCATCCCAATAACCGTGATGTTAAATAAGGAAACCCGAACCCACATCAAGTTTCGAATCTCTCCCACCTTCCTGACCCTCTCACTGATTCTCTCATCCATCCGCATCATTCATGCCCCGATACATATGTTTTTCTTTTCACATTCACTCTCCCTAGGGGCCGTCTGGGCAACCCGCGAAAGGACGCGTACTACGGTAGCAAACGCCCACGCACGATTTTATGATGAATCGCCAAGGAATGCACTTCAAATTAATCAATTTCTATTCATTTTTAAAGAAAACGCGTGTTTGCTCAACGGCGCGGTGAGCCAAAGTTTAATTAAGACCTGAAAATACATTTAAAAGAACTTAAAACTAACTTAAAATCTACTATATTGATCTAGTCTTCTTGATGTCCGATTCCTAAAAGATATATGCTAATCATATGTTCCCAGATATTGATTTTATTGATAAACAGTTGATATTACAACTTTAAATTGTATACAGACATCCGTGAAAGTTATATTTCGAATTTGAATACAAGATAATATTTAGATATATATTATTATAGTTTTGACTATAAGTTCTCATGATTGAATATATTTTATAAAAAAATAAAGTTTCTTACCAGTTGATCCATCAGTGGTCGTCTATGTCTATTCTTTAGAAAAACTGCCTTAGAAGATCTGTAGTATTGAAATCCAAACCTTGGAAATTGCATCCAAATTCTCCAAGTTTCTTAACATAGACGAACCTAATGTCAGCCTATTAAATAATAATTATTAGTTTGTGGTATTACTTACATCATTTCAAAAACTGTTGGATAAAATTTCGTATGGTAAACACACACACACACACACACACACACACACACACACACACACACACACACACACACACACACACACACACACACACACACACACACACACACACACACACACACACACACACACACACACACACACACACACACACACACACACACACACACACACACACACACACACACACACACACACACACACACACACACACACACACACACACACACACACACACACACACTCACACACACACTGCATGACTTATTTTTTTAAACAAATGTCTTTTTGAAATTAATTAAAAACACTTTTTAGTACCGGACCCCATTTCCATTTCATGAATGAAATGTGTGATATTTAATAAAAAGAAATATGTTCAAGTGACGAGGCAAAATATTCATTAATATCATTTATGAATTTTTAATTTTTCGTAAAAAAATCTGATGTGGCCAGCACATTACCTTCCGTCAGTTCTATGTATTTTGTACAAATTTCATACGGAAAGTTCCTTGCTAAATTAAATATTCTATTTCTTGTACATTACCTTCAGGCAGTTGCATGTATTTTATGCAAATTTCATACAGAAAATTATTATTTTGTTACGTTTGCTACATACAGTGTAATGTATCTGCAGAAATAAAAGATTTATTATTATTATTATTTCTTGTACATTACCTTAAAGCAGTTGTATGTATTTTATATAAATTCCATACAGAAAGCAAAAGATCCTATATTTCCAATAAAATTATAACACAAAAACACTGTGTGTTAAGAAAATTCTGATTGAAAGATGTCAGTGTCAAGTGAAATTGACACAGTGTGTTTGTCTTATAATTTTTACTGGAAATATAGGATCTTTTGCTTTCTGTATGGAATTTGTATAAAATACATACAACTGCTTTAAGGTAATGTACAAGAAATAATAATAATAAATCTTTTATTTCTGCAGATACATTACACTGTATATAGAAAACGTCACAAAATAATAATTTTCTGTATGAAATTGGCATAAAATACATGCAACTGCGGGAAGGTAATATACAAGAAATAGAATATTTAATTTAGCAAGGAACTTTCCGTATGAAATTTGTACAAAATACATAGAATTGACGGAAGGTAATGTGCTGGCCACATCAGATTTTTTAACTCTATATCCATTTAATATTAAGTATAAAATGCAGTCAAATCGTATAGAGAATAAAATATTCTTTAATATTTATAATAACATCAAATGTGAAAAAATTATATTTAACATAGTTTTTTCAAGAAAAACTGTTAAAATCTTCAAATGATGGTACTTCCGGTTGACCAATTGTAACCAAAATCTAATCAGCTCTTCATATGGATGTAACGAAGAAGTATACGAAAAAATTCTAATTTTTGTAACTGTAGAATTAGAGTTATCGCAGACGAAAATTTTGTTACACACACACACACACACACATCCACACATCCACACACACACACATACAGACATCATCGTAAAAATAGTAAATTCGTATTCTAGGGACCCTAAAACGTGCTTATTGATTAAAAACTCATCATCGAATTTTTTGACCAAAGACAATACCTTCCTTACCTAAAGGTGACGGAAGGTAAAAAGGTAACATGTATTCATTTTTTTCCATTCGTAGCACTCCCATTTGTATATCAAAGCCGCGAAATTATTATTTAGCGAGAGAAAAATTAATTTCGTGGACAAGGTGTACACAATATTTTTTTCTGCAATAATCAAAAATTTGTAATTACAATTTTATTAATTTTAAACAGTTTCAGTGTAAATAGAAGGTTAACTTTCAAAGTAGCTATGGGATTGATATTTGATGCACAAAATAGTTATTTTTTTTTCAAACGTCGTAGAAATGACAGTTTTTGTGACTTGATTCACAAGGTAGAAGTTTCATTTCTACGCCGGCGGCGTAGAAATAAAATAAACAAATATCCATAGAAACTACATAGAATTAGCGAATAAAAAGAAAAGTAGTGGTTTGAAAAAAAAATTTAATGTGTCATTCGGAATAAAAGTGTCTTTGTGTGGCGAGTATGGAAGTTTGAACGACGAGCGAAGCGAGTCGGACAATTGCATGCGAGTGTCCTTGTGTGCCTCGCATGCAATTGTCCGACTCGCTTCGCTCGTCGTTCAAACTTCCATGCTCGCCAGAAAAAATATCACTTTTACTCCTAATAACACAATTATTAAGGCCGCGAAATCACTTTTTAGCGTATTGAAAATTCCTTCTTCTTGCAAGTAAAGTTTCATTTCTAGCCAAAATTCTGAACACTTTTAAAGAGCATCTTCTCAAACTTTAGTCTTCTCAATTTCGAAAATTCGTTAATAATTCCCCGTTCTTTTAAAGTTTGAAGGCCTTTTAAACTTTCATTTCGTCCTAATTTTGTTTTTTCAATTTGGCAATTTGTCGTAACACTTTTAAAGAGTTCTTCATAAATTTTGGTCGTCTAAATTTCGAAAATTCGTTAATAATACCGCGTTCTTGTAAAGTTTGATTTCTTCCCAAATTTATGTCTTCTAAATTTTGAAATTCTTCAAAATTCTTCCAAACAAAATAATAATTTTGACTCATTTTTCTTCCAACGTAAAATTGGAAGAAACACTTATTTTGTACCGAACCTTACCGAAAGAAATACATATAAATAAGAAAATAATTCGACGGACACGAATTTTATAACTTGTACCGAAATATGTATTACCTTTCCCGCTAAAGTTGCATCCTCACTGCGTCGGTTCGGCCAAAAGATGTCGCACTTCAATTATATCTTTAGATTCATCAAAGAAAACAGTAATTTCTGCCTTTTATGCCCATCTTTATGATTTTTATTAAGTCCCAAAGAACGATACATTTGTATTAATCAGCAAAGCCAAAGCAGTGGGAACGCACCTTAATAAAATAATTACAAGTAACGCTTACATGAATTCGAAAAACTAACATAAATTTGCAAATATAATTTAAAAAGTATTTATGTTTGTATGTAACATGTAAACTGTAAAACGAGGGGGGTCTCTGAAGTTGACTGATAATACTGCTGATTACTGCAACGATGATACACACTGACTGGTGGACGCTTTGATGGCTGGCGTCCACGGCTTGTGAGAAGGAAGAACACACAGACAGTTCACTTTTTACACTTTACACTGATGAACACTACGGACATGAACATATACTAGTTAACTTTTAAAAACTAATACTTTTATTTACATGATTAAATATTACTTAATTAAACATAACTAACAAAACTGTTACATTCTGTAACCTTGCGGGCGGGCGTTCTGCACACGTGCCCCAAAACTAAAAACACTACATGTTCACTCCACGACTATCTGATGTCGACCCTTCCATGTTACTCTCATGGCTAACTAATACCGACTGTAAAACGCTATCTCCAGGATAGGATTATCTTAGGGGTATGGGGTGCATAGGCGAGGTCATTCTAAAGTCACGCTCGTATATATAATAATTTCCAGACTTAAGATCAACAAATAAATGTCGTGACTATCATAATATGATAAGATTTTCTAAACTGAATTTTGACTTAAATAGATAAACAGAGTTAAAATATGAATATTGAAACTATAATTTAGAAAAGTTTATAAAAAGTTATTTATCTGTTATTGCGCTTACCCTCGCCTTGTCACAAAACGACATAATTTTGTGCAACACTACTAACAATTATTGCATTTTGCTCGTGAGTTTAAACATATAAAAAATGAATTCATACCAAAATCCAACTATTCTCCATACTGCGTTAAATATTCCACAAGAGCGTCAAAATAATATTAAAAAATATAAAAAAGAGTGTTACTTACTTCGGTTTGATGCTGTGATCTGTAGACGGGTTGCGACCTCATAAACAGCGGCATTTTAGTCGACGGTCTCTGCTCCTGTTCTGGAACAACGCTGGAGAATTATTCGGGGCCAGGGCCAGTTGGGCCAAACGGAGCTCCGTGATCCATCCTTTTTTCACGGAGGGGTTGTCCATTTGGAAGGTGTACACTTCTTCCTTTCTTAAAAGTAAAAGTTTTATGTCTATGCATATTTACACCGTTTTACATTTCGACGCCAAATTTAGTAGAGATGTCCTTTCAGCTCCCGGACGTGTTACAAAAGTAGTTAGTGTTCAAAATTTTGCATATTTATAATTAATTTTCAAAGTTTAAAAAAGTAATGACATTTGGAGAGTCAAAACGTCACAATTATATTATTCATTAAAAACGAGAAATTTTCAGTAATTTTGTGATTCCTGTAAATTTCAGCTGAATTTATAAAAAATAATAGTTTTGATGTTTTGGAAGAATTGCGAAAAGTTCGCAACGGACGTCATCTTAGAAAATTTAAAATATCAATGTATCAAGTCGACCCTCCAGAGTTCGCTTTTGCAAGAATTAACACTGTATCTTTAACCGTTATCGAGATATTGACCGATTTTTAACCTCACATTTTTAGCAAAAAATGTATCATTTTTGAACCCAAGTTTAAGAAATTTTGAACCAGAAATATAACCACTTTTATACCGGAAATATACAAATCAACCCTACAAAGTTCATTTTTGCAAGAATAAACAATATCTTTATCCGAATTCAAAATACTGAACCATTTTTAACTAGACATTTTTAGCCAAAAGTACAATTTTTGAACCCGAGTTTGAGGAGTTTTTAACCAGAAATTTAACCATTTTTATGCCAGAAATATACAAATCAACCCTACAAAGTTCATTTTTATAAAAATAAACAGTATCTTTATCCGAAATCAAAATAATGAACCATTTTTAACTTCACATTTTTAGCCAAAAAAGTACAATTTTTGAACGCGATTTTGAGGAGTTTCTAACCGGAAATTTAACCACTTTTATACCAGAAATATACAAATCAACCCTACAACGTTCATTTTTGCAAGAATAATCAATATCGTTATTCAAAATCGAGATATTGAATCATTTTTAACTTCACATTTTTAGTTCCTAATTAACACTAAAATCGTGTTGTACGTGGTTAAGATATTAATTAATTCGCGGCTGGGAAGCCCACGGGGTATCAGCAAGTTATAAAAAAAATCGCCTTACCTTTATTTTTGACAACTAATTGAAGGCAGCAAGAATCAACCCAAGCCATTTCTTCGTATTGATGCTTGAATTGAATTGAATATTCGTCTTGTATTTTCTACAGTAATGTCTTTATAAGAACCTTCTAAAGACGATACGAGGTCTTGAATTCTGCTCATTACCTTTAAGGAAAGAAAAGTTTTGCAAATGTTTAAAACAGAAGTAAAAATACAAAATAATAAAAAACAAGGCTAAAAGGAATTTAAAAACTTAACTAGCATAGAAAAAATAATTTAAATACATTACAAAAAAAAATCAAGAGTGGTAATATTCTACTATAATATTTAAACATAAAAATCTTTCCCTTACCTCATAGTCGTGCATAAGGTTGCTCATCTCACTACTCAGACTATCCGCTGCTAGCCCTGAGTTCGATTCCTGACTAACCGTACTTCCATTAGACCTAAGACTAGCCCCTTTATTAATGCCAGCCGGTAACAGCCTAGTCAAAGTTGGACGCACTTGTATTTCCACATAATTTATGGGGTATGTCCATTTTAAAGTCAGCTGTTCGCTCGCCCCAAAATCATCGGAAGATTTCGGAGCCACGGAAACACAAACGACCAAATCGTTCAGAAGAAGAAACCGGCGGGATTTGGACTTTGTAATAATGCCGCATTGGTTGAATTCCAATTGCGTCACGTTGTCTTCTCTTAGGAGGTATCTATTGACGTCTACAAAGGTCCAGCCCAGCGGTGAATTTTTCACCAATATGTCTTAACATCTCTCTAAAAGCTTGGCTTGGCACTGTTCTGCTTCTCTTTTCCGTTCGTTTAACAACTCTGCTAAACTCTCCAATTGCGTTAAAGCAAGTTGCAATGACATTGTATCATGATGTCCTTGAGATGTATGTTTTAACAAATCTTGTAAGAAAAGTATAAATTGAGGAAATCTTTGAACAGGTTTAACCATTAAACCAAAGAAACTCAGTCTATCATGAGAAGAAATTTGTTTAACTTTTAAAAAATCAGCTAGAGCACTTTTGTGTTTAGTTTCCATTTTGGCCAAGTCCATTGTCACAGAAAAATTGTTGATAAATCCACTATAAATGTCCAAAATTTTGCTTTCGAAAAACTACCGACAAAAACATCGCCGATTTTTTCGTCCCGATCCCAATTTCTAACACACTAAAGCTATACGGAATAATGTGTGACATCATAGTATTTCTGGTAACCTATGAAACAAAGTATATATTTTTGAACTGCTCAAAATTGGAGGACTGCTTTCTTCCAGAGGTTTTTTGTAATCCTATAAAAATGTACAATAAATTACGGAATAATACTTTTAAAGATTCTAACTTACGTTTACAAGGCGTTGAAGTGTAGCGACGTATAAATTTTCACTGTGAACAATCGCCGCGATGACAATCCGTCGTTTTTGTTGCTGAGGGGTTATATTCAGCGGTGGTGGCGGTAAAGTTGGATGTACTTGTCTTCGTTGTTGGAATAAACAACCGGCGAAAGTGTTGACTGACTCTTCTTCCACCTTTTAAAACATTTATACGCATATTAAGCTGGGCATACACGGTACGGTTTATCGGAATTTGGGCCTTCCGGCTACTAAACCGGAAGGCTAAACCTGTTGTTGTTTTTGAGCTCGCACCCAGATGTTGAGGGAAAGAAATGGCCGAATTCAAAGTTGCTCAATTTGATTTATTGAACGTAAACAATAAACAAAGGTAGATGACCAACAAAGTGGTCTAAACGAACGGGTTGAACAAAAGGCGCCTTTTATCCGATACACTTGATACTTTCGATGCGCGTCTTACAATTAAGTTGCGCGACTTATAAACAGCGTTATTTCGAACGATTGCAATGGATTACGGTGCTGACAAAATACGTTGCGTTCGACAAGAATTTTGGCTTCAGTCTGACGTATATAGATATGTTATCTCTGGTCTGAAGATGGTTGACTGTGTGACCTCCGTCACCGTATTCTTCGACCTTTTCAGGTTGGGTTGCTGCCAACCTTGAAATGGCGAAGTAACTGAGTTTAAAAAGGTGATCAATTCCAACACCTGTACTCTCGGCTAAGACTTACATGCTACGTTTTTGCATCGGGTTTTAGTCAGTCTTTAAAGTGTGGCCTGAGCATATTCAAGATGGCTACTGAAGAAGATTTAATTTTAATAGAATTGGCAGTTGCCCAAACAACAAAAATTAAAACGCAAACGTTAAAAATGGGTGAAACATCGAGAAGCACATTCCCATCTAATAAATGAACTCCGATTAGAACCAGATGACTGTCGAAATTATTTACGTATGGACTAAGAATCATATAGGGCGCGAGCAGACACGTGACTCGAGGGACATTGACGTGCTTAGAATCAGATGATTTGTGTGCGCATATCATTTTGACAAGAATATTGTCCATTTGACAAGACTAATGTTTTGACTATTTTGATTTTCAATGGCTAAAATGTTAATATTTTTAGGCAGTAAAACACATGTAATTAAAAATAATAAGATTTTAGCAGTTAAAAATCGAAATAAGTCAAAACATTGGTCTTGTCAATATGACATTGTTCTTGTCAAAATGACATGCGCACACAAATCAGCTGATTCTAAGCACGTCAAGGTCCCTCGAGTCACGTGTCTGCTCGCGCCCTATACGGTGTTGCCAGAGCTTGTTTCGCCATTAATCCAAAAGGAAAATTATTGAATTGCACTTTTTGACTTCACTCTCGGCCTGTACTCTCGTTACTGGGCATACACGTTACGATTTGCATGGGTTATGACGCGGCCGGCCGGCAGAATTCAAACGCTGACTGTTTGATGGAAGGCCGAGAGTTCAGGCCTCGCCTTCCGGCCGATCCATCCACTAACGATACGAGTTACCTTTCGGATTAGTAGGCCTGCCTGCCGGTAAACCTTATCGTGTATGCCCACCTTTAAGGTATATGATTCTTCGTCCATACGTAAATAATTTCGATAGACATCTGGTTCTAATCGGAGATCATTTATTAGATGGGAATGTGCTTCTCGGCCCAACCAATGTTTCACCTATTTTGAACGTTTGCGTTTTAAATTTTGTTTTTTGGGTAGTAAAGCAACTGCCAATCCTATTAAAATTAAATCCTCTTCAGTAGCCATCTTGAATATGCTAATAGGCCACTTTTAAGACTGACTAAAACTCGCTGCAAAAAACGTAGCATGTATGTCTCAGCCGAGAGTAAAGGTTTAGCCTTCCGGTAAACCGTATCGTGTATGCCCAGCTTCATCACACAAGCACATGGTTAACGCTACACGCGGTGCTACACGCCACTTTGAAGTGAACACGACTACTCGAGTCAAGTACATATTGGACACGTGTACTAATGAATAATTAATTATAATAATAATTAATTAAATTTGTGTGAGGCTCGTCGTAACATATTCTGAATATTAAATGTTGAAATTTTTTAAACAGGGCTGTTGCAAGAATTTTTATATGCCTTCTAAGTATTTAAATTTTAAAAAATATTGAGTGGTGGCATGAATTGTGATTTGTTTATTTTAGAGAAAAATACTTCAAATAAAAGTTTCGTATTTTACAATTAATTTTTCAATGACAATTATCTCTAAAATAAACCATAAACGATTTTTAAATCGCGTTTACACTAATATTTTATAGTTCAGCATGTACTTCTAGGAAAATAAAATTTAAAAAAATTGGTATACAACCCCATAAATTATTGAAATTTGTTTTATATTTTTAAAAAACCGATGTGCCCAGCACATTACCTTCCGCCAGTTATATGTATTTTGTACAAATTCCACAGAAATTTTCTTGCAAAAGATTCCATATTTCCAGTACATACATTAGATTTTTGATGATGGCCCGAAAAATATTTTTTGTCTAGGCCCATAAAAGTCTAAATTAAATCATGGACTGAATTATAATTTCAACTTTAATAACAAATTATTTCTTTATTTACTGAAATATTTAAGTGACACATGAACTTTTTCTTGTATTAAAATTACTTATTAATATATTATTCAATTGATCAAATTTCAGAATTCTGGGTTTTTACTTTCAAAAGTTTGAATTAGAAAATGAACGAATAAAAACAATGGTGAATATCACTAAATTTTTTGAATCAATAATTTATATTTATTCATTACCCCCTGTTCCATTTAAGCCATTCAGTAGATGGCACTGGCAACAGCGCAAATCCTTAAGTAGCCGAAATTACCCGAAAGTCACCAATTTGTGTTTTCCGTTCCGTAAATATTAAATTCCTGAAAAGATTTGATTTATGGAACGCGTTGACCTGAAATTGGTGAGTCTGGTTAGTCACCAAACTCATCGCACTCAAAGCACGATGACTTCGGTTATTTGCAATTTACATCAATTTGACAAATGGTATTGATGCTGTTTGAAGATGATTTTAAGTTTGTTTGCTTTGTGAGGTTGTGATATCGAAAATTCGTGACTATGTTTAAATTATTTAAACAAAAATTGCTAATATATTTGTCTTATATTGTTGGGAATCATGAATGCTTTTCTGACGGAACTTGAATGTCAAGCTGTTCCGAAAATACTCACCACTTTCAGTAACCAACTACTCACCGAAATCACCGATTACGATTAGTCTGATTTATATACGGAACATACTATACATTGGATAAATTTGTCTCTAATTTCAGCCAATCAGAGAGGTCAAAACTATTCCCTATGCTCCGCAATACTGAATGGTTTAAATGGAACAAGGCATAGTTACTAAATAATTTATAGCGTGTTGGTGCATACGGGCATTCTGTTTTATGCAGAAAATCCGATATTTTGTAATTGAATCAACGTTTAAAATTATTTAAAAAAATATCTTATATGTAATGCAAACAATTCAAAATACATTAAAATCGTGGAAAATATAAACTAAAATAAAGAGAATTTATCAGAAAACAATATTTTCAATACTACAAAGTAGATTTTGAATGATTAAGGTGAAATGATACCCCCGATTAATTTGTTTCTACGCCGAGGCGAGCGCTAGTAGTCACTGAGATGAATAACTATGGCTGAGTCGATAAAGTAGAAATTTTTGTACATTTACTAGGCTCCATCTATTCGATAATAGTCATACTTTGTTCCAAATCACAAACCTAAAAGTAAAAATATGTGTGGCAATATTTTCAAATTTATTAACGAACGTATAAAGATGGTTTATTTGTACGAGTTGAAATATTAATAATATATTCCAAGAATAACGTTTTTTGGGAAGCGTAATGATAGACTGGAAAATAAAAAACAATTTTTAAAAACATTTAATATATTCGTATTACCTACATAATATTTTTTTCAGTTCAGCATGATCCACTATTCTTCGATATTGTAAAACGAATATTTTATAAGAAAGTTTTTAATAATACTTTTGAAGTTTTTTATTCTTTTATTCATATTTATTACTTTTTCGGGTAGTTTATTATACAAATCTAAATTCAATGTACATTTCATGGACTTTTGTAGCCTGTAAGCAGGTTTTGCGCAATGAGGTTGCAGATCTAATATTATAACAGTGGCATAGTGGCAATTTCCATTTTAAATGAAATTTAATTTGGATGTTTGTCATATAGTGAGTTTACAAGATAGTAGAGTGGAAATACCCAAATTTTTAAAGCCTTGTTTAATGTTTAATGTACAATGATTTCTATACAATTGGCGACGCCTATCTTGTAACTTGTAATATCAAGATGATAAATATGTTTTGTCTTTTTACCTCCCGCTGCCCTTGGTAAGGGAGATATAGGGATCGTGCTAAAAATCGCATATCGAGATTTTGGTAAATGAGTACGTTTTAAGGTCCCTAGAATCCAATTTTAACATTTTCACGATGATGTCTGTATGTGTATGTGTGTGTGGATCCTCCACTCTTAACTCAAATACTATTATTCAGAAAATTTTGAAACCTTGTATTTTGAATTTTTCCTGTAATGGAAAGAGCCCATTAGATTTTGGTGAAAATCGAATAAGCGGAAATGGCATTTTACTAGAAGCTCAAAATAGTTTTACTTCGAAAAATACCTTGAAATGTTATTTTTTCGAGATTAATTTTATTATAAAAATTAAAGATTATTAAATGTTCTATAGATTTGCATCAATACTTTTTCTATATATTTTATGGATAAATTAAAAAAAAAATATCTATAATTTAAATCCAGAGCATACGCTTTAAACAAACAAAACGCAGTTATTCAAATGTATGTAACTGACAGATAAATGTTACTATCAAAGAACTAATCATTTCAAAATAATATTAGTAACGTTTTAAAAAGAAAAAGTAAATAGAAAAATAGAAAAGGAATTCAATACAGTTTCCAGCATAAGTAATATATATATATATATATATATATATATATATATATATATATATATATATATATATATATATATATATATATATATATATGTAGGTATGTATTGAGATTAATAAAAATTAACGATACACAAAAATGTTTAAGCTAATCCTCATTTTTGAATTAGTGAAATCTATTCTATCCCGGTATTTAAAATTTAATCTTCATTTTATTATATCTCCGGTGGCTTAATGTTTAGAGCAACGCCTCATAAGTCATGAGTGCGCTCGGGGCTCTGGGTACGAATCCCACTAAGGTATGGATGTGTGTGAATGTGAACCTACTGTGTAATTGGGATTTAATCCTGGAGAGGGGTTTAAAAAAGAGTAGTTACTTGGATTAAAATAGACTATATTTTAAGAAAAAAACTGTCAAAATTAGAGTAAAATTCGCTAATCTAAAAATAAGGATTAACTTAATTAATCTTTTTTCTTACTCGGGCTGTAAATGGCGGGAGGTATTGTGTTGGCCACACCAGATTTTTACTTTATAAAAATGTAACGTTTTATATATTTGAGTGAAGTGTAAAAATCAAAGAATGAGCCTGTTTCACATTTTTCAAAAAGTACTTTAAATTAAAGTTTATGCAATATTTTTCTTGGTAAATTTTTTTATTTTAATATTTTATTTTCGTAAATAATTAAATAAATAGATTGGTGCCAAAAATAGCCATAAAAACAACCTCCCACTCCTGTCACGTCATAGCACTTACATTACGTCATTCACAGCCAATAGGAAAACAGTTTGTTCATCGCCTACGTTTTTAAATAAATAAAAGTAGGCGATGTATGTACTTTGAAGTCATATTCCGTTTCAGATCGGGCAACTCTTTCAAAATATTATACATATTTCAAAAATTAATTATTTAGTGATAATTTCAAATTTGAGGCCATTTAAAGAATATCTTTATAAATTTAATAATTAGAAGGCATATAAAAATTCTTGCAACAGCCCTATTATTATAATTAAAATAAATGTTTATTAAAACAATAAATAAATATTAAAAGATAATAACAATGACGATTACTATGGTTAAACAAATATTAAATACTAATTTAAGACTAAGAATACTATTAAATGCTTAAACACTGATTATTTATTTGAACAATATTTATTTCACTTATGTTCACCACTCGTCGACTATTTGTTTATATCAGACTGTCGAATGCCTTTTCTGACGGGGTTTATTTACTCCGGTGACGTTGTTCTCGAATATACTCGAATATTCCACGAGATTAAAACATCGAATACAATAGACTACATCACCGAGATAGTTAAACAGGTTGGGAGACGTTTGTTTACGCAGTTAGGTCGCTCGCGCGATTATGTCATCGCTAAACTTAGACTCCAGCTTAGCGCTGGTGCCGGCGACCGCTTCCCGTTACAATAATAAATATTAACTTTAGAAACCTAGTTTATAAAATGGTACAAGCTACAAGAGAAAATATACTTTATCAACCCCCAAAAGCGCGTATTTGGAATAGAAAAGCATACAATCAAACAACAGCGCAATACACGTCTGCACCACCTTCAACCGCCCGCCTGACCGATCCTCACCCGTCACCGCCGCTCAAATCGTGGTCATAGGACAAGAATGTATGGTTATCCCCTTTCTTTCTGATGTCACAGCGGTAGGGTAACTTTGCGCTGTGAGATAAAATTCAAATTGTACTTAAACAAAAATCGATGTTGTATAAATGTCGGATCAAATATATATTTTAAACATAGATATTTACAAATTATATGCACTGATTTCCGACTTTTCACTCTTGAAAATAATATAAACTATAATATGCTCTCATATTTTACGATTAGTAAAAGAACAACAATGTAGGTACCTATACTACACAAAAATCTATATTTTATTAAAAATTAAATGTAACCACTGAATTTAAAACACATTGAATCCCAGAAATAAATATTTTGATAACATTTCCCTTTTAGTTCATTTATTTACACGCTTAGTTATCGTGGAAGTATTTTCGCCAAAGTAGGGTAGACGTAGACATCAATTAAACTGTGACGACACATGTAAGTAAAGAAAGCCAAATATCGATTTTTCTTAATCATCGATGTATCGTGCGCATCCCTAGTTGCACTATCGTGATCGAATGGTTTCGTTTGTGTGATATATTCTTGCAATTTTTATTATATTTATTATAAAATAAATAATTCTATTCCATATAGATTCATAAACTCTTCTACCGTTATTTTAGGGTTTGTCTCTATTATCGAGCACAATTATTGTTTGTTTTTGTTTCTTTCGTTTTTCGTTTTATCTTAGTTTTCTGTACGTTCTCGTACTAGCCTTTTCTTGATTTTTGTTGATTGTTATTAATTGATTAAAAAATTGAAGAGAATTGTAAAAATGGTTTATAATGCTGAGTGCTAATATGCAAAAGTATGGCCAAATTTGCTATTGTTTTCAATTTTCCACGCGATGGTGAGATGCGAAAAAAACAGATAAATGCAATACATCGATGATATTTTAATATTACAATATCCTCGTTAGAAAACGTTTAAAATTGACGGATGACGTAATACTATATTTACACATCAGACATATTAATTTATCAAAACAACGAAAGAAAAAAATCCAGACATTCCCCGTGACAATATACCTACAGAATGTTATGTAAGTTCATAGTTTGATAAAGAGAATTGAATGGGTATAATCCTATAATCTGAAATATATTCTGTATATATACCAGCTCCTTATTAAAGTAAATCTAATTATTTGGCTATAACTATCTATTTTCCTCCCAGTCTAGCTGTCCTCACGATCCTACCATGGCGCCGTCACGTATCCCTTCCCCAAATTTTTAATTATAATTGTTTTCTCATAAACTACAAATAATTAATCGATTGAAAAAAAATACGGGTATTTATTTTTTTGTCAAGAAACATTATATGTATGTAAAAACCAAAAATCAATATTAAAAATCTGATGTGGCCAACACATAACCTCTCGCCAGATATTTTACCTGGTTGTACGCATAAAGCGAAAAATATTTTTAAATACAAATACATATATTCATGTCTCACTACAAAATAATTCTCACATATATTTGCAAAATCTATGGGATATTTTAAAATAAATTATGTACAATACATACATTTTCTTTATATTCAATATCCTGAAATTTTCTTTTTCTACTTTCCTTTTCTTTTTCTTTATATTCGTCATTTTTTCGCAAATTCCTTTTAAATTCTTTTTTACGTATATTCTTTTGCGTTGTTGACTTTTTTTATTTTCATAATCTTCATAATAATGTACAAATATTTTTGACAGAGGCATACAAATATTTTTGACAGTGACATTTATGTGTCAATTACAAACATTTGAATTTCTTGCCTTGTAGTAGTTTGATCTGAGATTTTTTACATCAAATTATTTTATATGCCTTTCTTTATCTCTAAATCTATAGAAGATATAATAATGAATTTATATTTATCGAATAAAGAATTTAACGTTCTTTAATATAAGTATTTACATAAATTTTTGATAAATAATATTTAGATGATTTTTTCTTGTAACTACTACTTCCGGTTGTCCAATTGTTACCAAAACTGACTCGACACTTCCCATTATTGTTAGATTGAGGAATCCGTAGTTAAAAATGTCTTGAGTCTTATAGTATTTGAGATATAGTGAATCCAACATACACACACACACATCCACACACACATACGGACATCATCGTAAAAATGTTATAATCGGATTCTAGGGACCTTGAAACGTGCTTATTCATTCAAATCTGGATATGCGATTTTTAGCATGAATACAATACCTTTCTTAGCGAGAGGTAAAAAAGCAGTATATAAAATTTCTATTTTATTTATTTTGTTACAATCTACAATAGAAAATGCACTATTTGGAATCGAAAACCATACAATCATACAAAATAGAGGCAAGGACAAAACTTCGTCCATCGCCCATACAGTCGCCCGCCTGGCCGCTCATCCCTTGTCCGTAACACAGTGCACACGCACAGTTCCTACCCACTGTTTCTAGTTACGTGTTACGTGACAGCCAGGCCAGGTAGCTTATCGCTCGCTAGTTTAGCTTGGCTCTTGCCGTGCGCTGTACTGGTTGTACCCCGCCATACCCGTAACCCGTACATGAAGCCACAGATTCAAAACACTACATACTACATAGTGTTTTGAATCTGTGATATAACTTTACTTGCTTACCTGTTACCTCAGAAATTCATTGCTATGAGAAAGATGATCAACACTTTCATTATTATTATCAATAGAGAAAGAATTACTTAATATCTTATTTTAAATTAAACATAAATGTGCTTGTATACATTTTTCCCTTCAATCTGTTTTATTGCTTATTTTGTCGCCTACCCTGTTCTCCGACCCACAAGTCGTCACTATTGCTATATTTACAAAACAACTTTATTATTTAAATTTGCATTTTATCCACGAATAGATAGAACACAAAATTCGTAATCGAATAAGGTATTTTCCAAAATGATATTTTTACTTTCCCAACGTCCGATTTTTTTTTTTGCAACACAAGCGCTTGGCGCTCCCGTTCCTACAGAATACCAGAATATTGTCATTCGCCTCTCGCTGTAACGTCACGAAGTAGAAAGTAAGCATAAACAAGCCTATACCTACAATAATTAATAAAAATTTATATTTTAATGAAAATGATATTGGGAACTATAATTTTTTTGTATTTGTAGGAACAATAACAATACCAATTTATTTGAATTTTTTTAAAAAAATTACTTCGTATTTTTAAGAACGCATGTAGTTGTTCTTCACTTCAATTTTTCAATTTTCCACGGAGTCACCGATTGCCTTATAGTTTATCTATCCACCGCTAGGTCTACTCATAGCGCCACTGACTTATACTTCATGAAAATACTTACCGATTTTGATTTAATTACAAATATCTTCTGTATTAAACGATCAATATTTAAAATACTTACCTGAAAAATGTAGAAATGTGTACAGTACGTAACAGTAATTTATTTTTAGAAATAACACTTCACACACTTAAGAAAAAAAATAAAATTAAACATTTTATTTTTTTTAAATATGTTCTCGAAGTTTAATTTTCGATTTTTTTTTATATGTTATGTATAACAATATTCTTCAAAACATATTAAAGTATGAACAAAATTGTAGGTTTAGTATAGAAGAAAAGCATTAAAATGTGTGAAAAAAGTAGGTTTTTTGGATTTTTAAAATTGTTCCCGAAGGTCGTTTTTCTTAATTTTCACATATTTTATTCCTTATCCTGTTATAAATGTTTAGTGCAAATTTAATCAAAAAAATACGTTTTGAACTGGAGATATTTTAAAAATAATATTTAAAATATTATTTTGGGTTAATAAATAAATACAAATATTATTGAAACTATTTTATTTTCATGACAAATTGTTCCTTCTTTATTTGTGTATAGAAAAAAATCATATTATATTACACAATTTTAAATAAAAAATGAAAAACCATTTTACTAAGTTTGAATTTCGCGCGCTGGGGTATCATTTCACCTTAAGGTTTAGATTAAGTAAATTATCACTTACAAGTTTTGTGGATATTGTTGAATAATTCATGGAATCATTTTCTTGTACTAAAACTTCAATTTCTGAAAAAAATTATCTCAATCATTGAATTATCACTTTATTTCGGTTTTCTATATGAATTTTTCAATGGAAAATTATTTTTTCCCAACATGATGATTCGTCCAATTCCTCCACGACCACGCCCTGCCAAAGCCAAGCTTGGAATGCTGAGCTGATTTGCTATGCTGATTTTGGTAGGTATGCGCGCGCACAATTCTACAAGTGTCGTATAAGTAATGCCAACCACGTTGCCAACTGCTGAATTATAAACTGACATGCTCATCAAAATTATTTTGAAATAAATTTAAAATAGCTTTATAAATTAATAATAGCTATTGTAAAATACAAATTCGTTCATATAATAATTTTTAAGAATCCGACCTCCGGCTGGGGGAAAAAATATTGGGTACCTGACGGGTTTGGGACCCCTTCAAAATAGACCTTTTACGCCTTTTAGTTTGCTTGCTTTATGTTACGCCTCCACACATTTAGCCCACCTATCCTTCCACTGCTGGGCACACCTCTCAAAGCCTTCTTTTGGAATGGTTGCCTTCCGCATTATCTCTTCTCTATTCACAAAACGGGATCCTTTATTTGTTTCCCTCATGGCATCGTTTCCAAACACCTGGTGAGCCTTACGAATTGTTTCGCTTTGAGTCACCAAGCTTTTGACAAAACTTGATGCAGCATCTTTGCTCAACACATCCAGTCATTTCCAGGGAATCGGAAATCCGACGAAAACTTGGAATAACACCTCACACAGCAGCGAATGACGCAGCCGATAGCGAAGTTAAAAGGCCCCCTCCATTGTTGAAAGTCGGATTCTTTTTAAACAGTCTCTTGTATGACTTTTCATCCGATTTTTTAAAAAATGCACGGAATAGTATATATTTACTACATTTAAAGGGTACAGTTTTAAAGAATAAATGATTATTTTTATTTCTTTTATTTGTATAAAATGTTTATAATAGAAATACTGTCTTAATTTATAACAATTTACACAGATAAAAATGATAAGTGTAATGTGATAATTTAACTACTTTGATTTTAAATTAATGCATTACAGGACTTGATAGGAATGATAGCTGACAATAAATAATACTGTCACTAGAGACATTCAAAATTACGGCCGCACTCGGTGAACAATTAGTAATTTGTTTAACACCAAAACAACTAATAAAACTTTAATTAATGAATAAGATATACTTTACATTTTATTGGCCCATAGTTCCAAGCTATTTATTTACACAATTAAAAAAAAAACAATAAAATAACTCTCACTACATTTGTGTATGATATAAAATATGCAAAAATACACATTTGTTAAATGTTTTAGAATAAAACCTAGTACCTTCACCACTTATAAATGGTTTTCATGAATGATTTTATAAGTTGATTATTAATATAAAATATTGTATTCTGTTTGCTACTAAACAATTATTATCAGAATAATTTCAATCTTGTAGATGATATTATGTACACAGTACATACATATAATTCTTATGATTTATAATTGTAATAGAAAATAATATCCTATAGTCATATACACAAATTCTAAAAATCAAATTAGTGATTACAGATATAGTACATTTAAATCACTAACAAATAGATTTTGTAGTCTAATGGACAGGTGATATTTTGCAAATATTCAACTACTGAATTGCAATTTTACAGTCAAAAGTATCCCAGACTTATAAAAGGTAGGTAGTATTTAAATTTTATATTTTCTAACTAAATACTTATAGAAATATCTATATTTCATTTATACATATTTGTTTTGGTCTAGTAACAAACAAAATATATATACATATACCTTACGTACATTATTTGAATAACATAAAAATTTCAACAACTAATAAAGTTCTTTACCTATGTTTCAAAACAATCGGAAGATGATTACATCACAGTACAGTAATTTAGAACATTTTACTAGTACATATTTTCTAATATTAGTTGAATCAAAATACATTTGAAACTAATTAAAACTCATAATAAATTATGTACCTCATAATATAAAAAATATAAAACAAATAAATTATATACTTAAGTACAAATTAAAATGATTACCTTTAACTATAAAGTATAAATATTATCTACTTCATTAAAAAATATGTATTAGTTTCATATTAATTTGTATTTAGAATATTTAAAATAAAACAAAAACAATAGTCTACAAGAACTATTTTGGTCAAATTATTTATGTAAAGTGATCAGTTTCACATGCTGCCGACATGACAGCTGCACTAATTGAAATACAAAGAGTACAACAATTTGTCTTAATTCTTTAACTGGCATAGTTATAAATTCTGTCACACGAGAAGATTTTGGACAATTACCTATCAATGATTCAAAACTAAAATTTGTTAATATTTGCTACTATTTATACAACATTCCTAGTTTTATTTAACTTAAAACGAAACCTTTCAAATCGTATCTACCTACTTCGTATACTCTCAAAATATACATTTTAATTTTTCGTCTGAGTGAATAAATTAATTGTCCATGAGCCAAAGTTTCAATTTTTTTTTTAAATAATGCTTAATAGACTTTTTTTTTAGAACAAACGCAATACAAAATGGTCGTAGTGCAGTTGATAATTTTGTTTTTATTTTTACCATAAATAAGGTATCTTGTTAAAATTCACATATTGAGATTTTTAAATAAAACTAATTTAAAGTTCCTATAATCAGATTTTAAGATTTTCACGATGTTTGCAGGTGTATGGATTCGGTATACTTTCTAAATAGCAACGTTAAAAAAAAATAATATACCTGTTCTCTATCTAGGGCTTGTACTTGTCGCCCCTTTCGAACCAGACTCATGAGCCGCAATGTTTTACCATTACCGTCCTGTCGGTTGGATTTCAGCCATTGCTACATTTATTGAAAATGTATAAGTGGCCAGCTTATAATATCCGAGTGTGATAAATACAAATAACTGTATTTATTTTTTACGACAGATTATATATTGGTGGTCGACGGGAATCGAACGCACGGACCATGATTCACGTGAGGACACTGCGAGCTACGAGATTTGTG
Source organism: Harpalus rubripes (assembly GCA_963082715.1). NCBI lineage: Eukaryota > Metazoa > Arthropoda > Insecta > Coleoptera > Carabidae > Harpalus > Harpalus rubripes. The sequence goes on from OY720451.1 coordinate 19,377,570, forward strand.
AAAAGAATTTTTTTGTACACCTATACGAAAAGTGAAATTTTACGAACTTATTTTCGGACGAAAATAGTATATTAAAGAACGTGTTTTATAAAACATGTCTTTTTCGCACGCGTCAAAATTTAGAAAACGAGCGTTAGCGAGTTTTCTAATTGACAAGTGCGAAAGAAAGTCTTATAAAATGAGTTCTTTATACTATTTTTTATATTTTGCGCCTTCTACAATAACATTTACTTACTCAATTTGTGATTATATTTGTAACCATTTGTACATTTTCATGTAAATAATCTTCCCTAAATAAAAAATAATAATAATTTCGACATTATATTATTGTCAATTAACTAAAAATAAATTAGGTAAAAATGGGTTAAAGAAACGTCATCTAGTACCAACCGTCTAAAACAAAAAATTGCGTATCGAACTGAAGGTCATTACGATACGCAATTGCGTATCGTAATGACTTCATTATGAACGCAGAATATAAAAATGACACTTTTCTGAAGGTTATTACTTTTCGTCCGAAGCTTTTTTGGTCCGCATACCTTTTTCCTGCACTAAGCCATCACTTTTCGTCCATAAAGCCTACTACGATTTAATGATTATTGTAATTTTGTGTACTACCCTAGATCTATTATTAGTTAGGTAGACAGAAAAATGAAATATACACCTCGACCAAAAAATGCATATTATAGCCTCGCTTGTTTGCTTTTCCTCGGCTTCGCTTCGGTAAGCAAACTCAAGCTCTGCTATAATAGACAATTTTTTGTCCTAGGTATAAATAACTATTTTTCTATAGCAGATTTTAGATACCCGCCTCTATGTTTCGTTTTATGCGTGTATATATGAAAAAGTGCTATAGGTCTTTATTATTTAAAATAAATGGGGGCCCACCCTACATTTACATCGTGGCGCCGCCACTGTTGAGCAGTTAATGTTACCAGAAATATATATTCTTGGAATAGAACCATTACTTACATTAAATTTTAAAATACTGCTTAAATAATAAATTTAAAATCTGCTATAGAAAAAAATTAATAATTAAAATTAATTATCGACTCACGAAAAATAATTAACACAATAAAATATAATTTTATCGTCTTACATAAAAATAACTATTATATATTTGCTAAAAATATCTCAATAATATAAAAATTAAGATGACGGAATATGCTGGTCACAATAAAAAAAATGATACGTATTTATCGTATAGTATCTTTTACAAGGACATGTGCAAGATTTTTAAAAAAGTAAGTAAAGTTATGAATATTGCATGAATCAATATATTATAATTGTCTTATATGGTATGGTATAGTTTGGACAAAATACTGCTTAAATTATGTACGAATCTTCATCGCGCAAATTTACGATATTTCAGCATTTACTACACATCTTTTTGTTTTAATGGGCTATAAACAATTTTATTTATTAAACTTTGAACAAAGATAAGATTTTTTAAAGTATTGCGATGAGTTTGTAAGGTCACCTGTGGCAGACCAGTGGCATTAAAACAATATTTTTCATGAGAGTTCCACCGTCTTTACTCCCCAACGGAAATGGAAAATGTGGGGCGCTGTGGAATTATAGGCGGGATTTTCAGCTTTCACATTTCTGGCCAATATAATCAAATCGACACGTATCGATAAAGTATTTAATTCGTTTTAACTTTATAATGACGAATGTATTTAAAAATTATTTAACTTTACTACTTATTAATCAGTAAGAATTTTACGATTTTTATATAAATTTGTTATATTTCGATTATGGTTTATGGACCCATTCTCCAGTAACCAAATTTGAAACATTATTTACAAATCGTGTAACGTTAAAATAAATCTTCTGTCTTTTTAACTTACATTTAAAAAAATGTAAAAATATTTTATTACATTTAAAGCAAATTGTTTATAAACCGCTGTAAATTGAACTACGGCGGCCATAATATATTTCGTTTGTTCTAAAGTGGTCTACTATAAAAAAAAACGCCGTATAAGAACTAAAATTGATTGTACGATATAAAACACATTCATTCATCCGCTTCAAATCACAAAAGAATATTGCTTGCTGTTCGACCATCCTCAAAAATTGCACCAACAATGATATGCTCGTTAAAGTGAAAATAAAAGATACTTATTATAGTGTTCCATATGATGTTTACTATTTTACAAACTGAACACTAGTATATCTTACATTCTGTTATTTCTTTCAGATCCACTACTGTTATATGTACAAATGGCAGTTGACACTTTTATCAGCTTATAATACAGTTCGATTCTTTAGTTATTTCACTTTGTAAGTCTTTACATTCGTTAGGAAGATATAATATGCGTTGATATAATCGCTCAAGTTTGCAACATTAATTGTTTTATGGAATACTTACATTTGGAATGTCTCTAAATTTTACATCAGATACTTTTAGCTCAGTCTATTTGATGTTAATGATATATGTTATGTATATAGTAATAATATAAAAATATAATTTACTTACAAAATGATTATATAAATACTAAGTAAATTTGTATAAACAGTAATACGGCCATTATATACAATAATTTATTTTCATTCAAAGAAATCTCCAACTTATTATCAAATAATAGTCAGTAAAAAAATATAAAACAAAAATTTAAACAAATCTTTAATATAAAAAAATGTATACAACACTAAAATATAAAAATTTATATCAACAATTTATCGGAATAAACCCTGCGATAGATCGGGATCACAATGAATGTTGCCAACTTAATATACGACTGTGGTTTGCGTCCTAATCCTACCTATTCGCTTGCCATTTAAATTTACTTTTCATTATCCATTGCTGTCCAGGACTGTTGTCACATTCTCTCAACAATGGTAGAGATGTGTCTTGCGGATCTGGCTTCTGAAGACAGTTGCCAGTGTTGAGATGTCGTATAGTTTTATCCTAAAATAATTCAACATGAATTATCACTCAAAGTAAATTTAAGAAAAAAATGTAAAATAAATAAATATTATACTTCGTTTCTATTTGTAAGATTTGATAAAAATTATCCTTAAATCAAATTACTTGATGTGATGAATATCAGAGTTTCTACGACGCAAACACGCGATTTTTTATCTTTTTTCGATTATATAAAAATAAAAAAATATAAATATAACAGAAAAATCAACAGGGAGATTAGAATCAAATTTTATTGGTGAGCGAGTACCAATAAATTGAAAAGCGTCTTACGAATTCAATAAATACTTCTTTGTAATGTAGACAAATATTTGAAATTTATAAAACATCTGCAATTCATTACAAATTTCTATTTAAAAGAAAACAAATTTTGCAAACATACGGATTATTCAAAATCTAAAGGCAAATTGACGGTATTTCAGAAAAAGATCATCTCAGATATTTGAACCCCCCCCCCCCTCGAGAGAGAGAGAGAGAGAGAAAGAGAGACAGAGAGAGAGAGAGAAATAGAGAGAGAGAGAAACGTTTCAGAATTTGCTAATGCCCAGAAGATAAAATAGCGTATGTAAGCGATTTTTTTTGAATTTTTCTTTCAACTTTAGGATGTTGAGGAAATAATACATTTTTTTTTAAATTAAATTTAATAAGTATACACAAGTTTTCTTTATAAATCTGTTTTTACACATATGTAGAAATTCTAGTCACGAGATATCGACTGATAAAGACATGGACGTTTATAGACAAATAATGAAACAAGTAGAATTCCATATGAAATAAGAAAGTTAGGGACTATTTCCGATTAAACCAGAAGTGAGGAGAGAAGGTGCAGAGAAGAGGAATCATTTAGGCATCTAAGGACATCGTACAGAGAAGTTCAAAGAGAAGGAAGCAATGAAAAAGTTCTGTTAGACGATTTAGGGTCAGGACAAGACTGGATGAAAGGAGTCATCAAAAATTTATGATGTATCACTCATTGTAACAGATAAGTGTAGATTCTAAGCCAATTTGGCAACAATAAATATAATATATCTTAAACCAGAAGGGCCATTACTTTGAAGATATTTTAAATATAATGGGCTTATCAGAAAATTCGTAAATACCAAATTTTGTAAAATAATATTAAATAAATAAATTTCCTGTTCCTTGTTCAAAATATAAGTTATTCGGTTTAAAAATATGTTTTTTAACTTACATCTTCGTCGTACACCCAGGCCTGGTTTCCACCCATGCCGTGGCACCGGACAAGTTTAACTGGCCCTCTTCTATTAGACGCATCCAGGCAATTGTCATCTGACATGATCTGTTTCCGCTTCGTGTACGCGAATACTTGATTTCCACCAAGATCATGGCAGAACGACATGCCTAAATTCTCGCCAGACTTCCTACCCATCGTATCTAGACATGTTTTCGTCTCCATGTTTCGTACCTGAATATTTTAATTTAGAAGACAGGAATTACATATGTTTTGTATACGACTTACATCGCCCAAGTAATAATAATCCAAAGGCATTTGAGATTCGGGGTAAACGTTTTCTAAATACCACCTGAAGCTCTTGCAGTGAAGTTTGTTACGAAGGGATTTTCGCTCGGACACATCACCCACGTCAACTGAACGAGCACCTAAGAAAATAAAAATTGTTATAGTATAAATACTTAAGTACAGCCCAATATTGTATCTTCAAATAAAATAATTGGATAATTATAAAAAATATTTTTATTTCTTTTTAAAGTTTTCCTAAATTATGAAGAAAATACAAAGTTAATAAAAAAAATGAATATAAATTTATATTTACAGTTAATCCTTTACATTCGAAAGAGGTAGTTTACGGTACAGAGCGGGCAATGTTCTAGAACGCTCAGGACTTTGACGGAGGTTGTTCCTCACTCTTATTCGTCAAATTCCATCACAATACATATCCACTGTTATTGTGGTAGCAATGAGACACACTGACATTTATCTGAGAGCTTGTATATTTCTCTAAAAATAACAATAACCTAACCTAACACACAAAACTTGGCCCGAGTTTTCTATGCGTGACTTTTATGCGATGAGTTAGGTTATTGTTGTTATTTTTAGACAAATATACAAGCTCTCTGATAAATGCGTGTATCTCGGAGCTACCACAATAACAATACTGTAGAGCGGAATGGCTTTACGCGACCCTTCAACATTAATGGTTTAGTCACTAACGTAAAAATAAAATCCAAAGTTCGAAGGTAAATCAAAAATGTTTTTATGAATTTCAAAAGATTAAAATGTAATTTCTACAGTTTATTTCTTGAAACTTCATCCTCTCCTAATATCTATTTTTATTTAATTTTCTTTTGTTCCCAATTCCCAAATTAAACATCAATGTAACCTTCAACTATGCAGATTATGTTAGTCACCATGATTTTTTAAACTGAGCAAATCGGTCTTAAAATTAGCAAATATATCTGTGTTTATTAATTAGTAATTTAGGAACAAATGCGGGAAAATAGCCATTCGGAAACTAATGCAAGTTCTCCGAAACGAACAATATGCAAATGGGATATTTCACTTCGTAAAACCTTCGACAAAGGAGCACTTTTGTTTAACTGCCATAAGCAAATCATTGTTGTCAGTAGGTTTTCTTTGATTTTTCTTATATTATGACTTTTCTTTCAGGGTTTATTATTATTTTAGGCGGAGTATATTCCCTTGTTTCTTGTTTTATCAATTAAATAATTTAAATACTTTAGTTTGTAGTTGTTAGGTTACTTTCATAGTCCATTTTACAATAAATATTAGATAATAGTAGTTTAATTGTAAATATTAGTTCCTTTATCTATTTCCACTATATAAACTGCTCCTTTGTTTTAGTTTCAAATTTCACCACCAAGTTCGCATTCTTATTGAAATATCCCAATAGTCTACAAGAATAAGAAAAAAATATATTTTAAATTCTTGATATATCTTCTGCTACTTGAGCAACTATGCATTGCATTTTAATTAAACATAACGATTAAATAAAACAAAAATTTCATGATATTAATTGTCTCACTGGTGTAGAAATTGGCTAAGCCCTGCATTCATTTTGAGTTTTAATGATTTACCGAACGATTGTAGACAAAAATTATTTCAATATATTTTTTCAAAAAATCGGATATGGTCGTAGAAAAGTCAATGTTCTAAACTCGTTCAGAGTTGGTCTTTTCAGTCAAATATGCGAATATAGAGGGCTAACTGTATCAAAATTATAATTTAAAAATTATTTTATTCAAAGATAAGTTATTTGAGATATTCGTAGTAAAATGTATAAAAAATAACAAAATGTAAGTATAATTCAAGGCATATGTACGAAAGCAACTACTCTTGACTACAATAATGCATGTAATGTTTTTGAAAGTTGAATGAAAATAAATTAATAATTTCATGATATATTAAATGTCGTGAACTGTAATAAAAATTAAAATGTAAGTTAGTCTTATTCACTCCAAAGAAAACTGTTTGTATAAGTGTTGATGAAACACCTGGGTTAATGTTGAAGTAGAAATGCTTCCAGTCGTCTAGCCAGACCTCAGCGAGCCGTGCATTGTTATGATTGACGATGCGACTGGTGCCGCCCGGGAACGTATAGGGAGTGGACTTGCGGAACACGTGACCTACGTGCGAACACGTGGCGATCTCCAGCACGCCCCCGCACATCCACACCTGACCAACACCACGCCAACGCACACGTGCACAAACCAATCAGTTCAGAGGTTAGTCCACAAACAGATGACAAAATGCACTTGCGTGATACATTCACACAAATATTTCCACAAGTTGATCATAATGCCATTGTTATATAATGCAAAATAATACAATTTGCAATAATGATACATAATTTACAATACGCTAGTCTAGAATACCAACCAACCACTCAAGGATTTTATTTGGTGGTAATAGATGCAAAACCATTAAAAACACTAAATTCCAAATAAATTAGGGCGCGGAAAGCAATATTTTGGCATTTTTTCTGAAAAACAAAAAGGGTTAAAAATTACTATAAAATGAGTGTAACCAGTGCTTTTTTGTAGAAAAAAAGGTCCCGGAACGCACATATTGTGAACTTTTTTATTGAAAAAAGTAGAATAGAGCCTAGATTTTTAATATTAAATTTTGTCCGATTTCAAATTCTGTCAGAATTGGATTTTCTCAACTACGAATTCTACTGGACTAAACCAATAGAATTTGAAATCTGAAAGAATTGAGATTTCCCCTGTTCTTTCTCCGGATACATTTCAAATTCTATTGGTCTGGAGCAGTAGAATTCGAAGTGAGATAAACCCAATTCTGCCAGAATTTGAAATCCGCCAGAATTTAAAGTTACAAAATCGAAATCCAGTATATGTATAATACATGTAATGTGTAAATATATCGTTGGCGCAATTTATATTTCCCCAATTTATGAAAAATATCAAAACATATAAAACCGGATATAACGAAAATGGGTACCGGAACACCGTTCCGGTGGGTTAGATTACAAAAAAGACCTGGAACCATCCGAATTTCGTCAAATCGAGTTCTGTGCGTTAAGGTTACCGTTACATTAAAGTATTTTTTGAAAATTAAAAATTTTCAAGCGAAGAAGTCATATTTTCACAAATATTTTCTTCCGCGTTCTAATTTTGTGTTTCTTCATTATATTTTATTTAAAAGAAAACATTGCAACAAAAAAATTGGAATTTCAAGGTGGTGGGTATTCTAGAATCCAGCTTTATGATGTAGTTAAATGATTAATGAATTAATGAAGCAAATTTATCAACTAGTGTGAAATATTTGTGTTTCAGACCTTACCATATTAAAAAAACATTTTAGTTTTGTGTCTACAGAACATTATCCTTTGAAATCTGGTTTAGTCAATAAAAAACACAATCATTTGTTATTTCAAAAGAAAAAACAATTTGCAATCAAAAGCATGCGTAATGCAATGTTTTATTCATGTTATTTTTGAATGACAAATAAAGTGAAAGCCAATCAAACAGTGATGCTCCTTTCTTTTTCACACAATACACTTCAATAATAAATAAATTTGTATGAAAAAGAGACGAACAGAGTTAAAAAGTGATTATGTATATTTAAATATGAAAGTGTTAATATGTAAAAGGAATAAAAACTTAGTTTCCTGTAAAAGTAGGACAAAATCCATTACTGCCGCACTGTAACGTTATTGTTGTTTGATAAAAAGCAAGCTGAAAATATGTTTAATATTAATTCTGAAAACTCCTACGATTTATGAAAGCTTTGTAAGTCCTGTTACGCCTAAAACCTGCAAAAATATTAGCACAGCATCTCAATTCTACAAGCAACGATTTCAAGAGCTTTAGTATTCTCGTTGGAAGGGCTGTAACTGTAAATAACAAATTCAAACCTGGGTTCATAGCGTAATAAAAGTCTCCCCATTCGTCCATCCAGACTTCAGCGACTCTGGCAGCGTTGTGCAGAACTATTCGGGACACGCCTCCCGGGAATGTGTAGGGGGACTTGTCCCTAAACACGTGGCCTACATGCGAGCAGGGAATGATTTCTAGATTTCCGCCGCATTGCCATACCTTTTACAGAATCAAATGTTACTACAGGGCTTTAAAACTAAACCTGACCAACGTGTTTATACATTTTGCAATAGATAAATTCGTTTTAATTGGGCCTTATAAAAAAAAGTTATTTATTTTACAAGTTAAAAGTAACAGATTCACTCGAGGAAGATTCATACAAGAGGCGAAACCAAATCTTTATTTATCCAAGGCAGTGAATCTTGAACACAATTTTTATAAGATATAGTTTCGAACTCTCTGATTGGCTGAAATTTGAGCCAAGTTTATGCAATGTAATTTCAGAATATGCTCTGTTCCATTTAAGCCATGCAGTAGATGGCGCTCGCATCAGCGCCAGTTGTAAGTAGCCGAAATTACACTTATCTCATGTCGCCAATTCCAGCCAATCAGAGAGGTCAAAGCTATGGCCTATGATTTACAATACTGAATGGCTTAAATGGAACAAAATATTGCTGCAATTCTGAACAAATCTGTAAGTCCACATTTGTAAATAATGAACAAAATCGCAACGAAAGCTGTCACTCTTATGTATAATTTTATATTAATCAAAAAAATTGATGCGTTTTTGCCAGTTTTTTACAGATCTGTAAGGCTTACAGATTTGCAGCAATAGTGTCAATGTACATGAGATGTGACACCTCGTATCAGTTTTAAGTGCAATGTCAATTATTATTTATACGATTTGGAAAGCAGTTAGATATTTTATATTTCGTACCTACTGACTATAATATACAAAGTTTAGATGGCATTATGATACCTTTTTATTTTTTTAATGTCAGATGACAGCAGTTGAATATCGCCTTTTTTAATTTTGGCTGTTTAAAACTGGCGCTAATGTGCGCGCCATTTATTGAATTGGTAAGGTGTATAAGTTGCTTTATTTGTGAAGTGATCGCTCACATTTTTTTTTACTCAGTAAATTCAAAAGTGAGCGCGATAAAAAGAATACAACAATAGAATTAGATATAAATACATGGATTTTGTTTTCACAAATTTTTAATAATACAGAATTATAATCTTTTCGCTTAGTAGTCCTATAACTACATTAAAGTACAGAATGACAGCTAATGTTCTGCGATTACATTTTTCAAATATGAAGAAATAGTATATTAAGTATTAAGAACGGTAAGAGCAGTTTAGTTTACCGATCGAAGACAATGTTTAGGAACTGGGCGAAGCGAAGGTCCCAATTTTGTCTGAGATCGGTAATTCCTTAACGTTCGTGATGCTTATACTATTTTTTGCATGATCGACGCACAAAATTTAAAAGAAAAATAAGATTTGAAAATTATTTTAACATACTACATTTTTTTGTCATTTTTGATTTTTGTTTTTATTTATTTTTTGCACGATCAGATTATTTTTATGTTTACGTGTGTGTCGATCGTACAAAAAAATAGTATAAGCATCACGAACGTTAAAGAATTACCGATCTCAGACAAAATTGAGACCTTCGATTCGCTCAGTCCCCAAACATTGTCTTCGATCGTTAAACTGTCCTTACCGTTCTTAATACTTAATATACTATACCGTCTCGCCTCCTGAACGGTAAGTAAAGCACAACACTTACCGACGTGAGTCACATCACTTACCGTTCAGTAATTTGTAAATAAGACCTACTATCTTGGAAACACTATCGGTAAATAAACAAATAACCCGACCGTGCAAAAAAAAAAGAAAATTCGTACCGCGAAATTAATAATTTTTCGAGAAATATACCCGAATTTTAGAAATATCATAAAATTGGTATGTGTCTTTGAACAGTTATAATTTTCCCGCTAGATGCTTCATGCTTAATTTGAGGTGCCAATAGCGACAATAGTTTTCATTAAAATTATCAATGAAAAGTTTTATATTTTTAAAAATAATATACAATCATTTAGAATGGTGTCATACCAAAAAGAAAAAATGTTGATTTTTCTTTCATAAATGAAAAATTTACCTAATATTATGCATATATACATCAAAAATATTTTATATTATTATACTTATCATTCATGATTTTCTTTATAAATATTCTGAGTTTGGTTTTGTGATGTCACAGTTTTGTACACACATACGCGATAGTGAGGCACACCCGTACTCGTGCTTTTACTGTACATGAACAGATCTGTCACGTTTTTCTATCATAACCGTATATAACCAATATTTTGAAAGTAACGTCAACATCCTTGCAACAAGTTATTTTTTTTTAAAGTAAGTACAAATAACGAAATATGATAAATAAAAATATAAATAAATACAATTTAAGTTTCATTTAGATATTACAATGGTTGTACAATATTGTTCGGTGTCGTCTTACGAGAATAACTCGTTGAGAAGTAAAAATAAAATTTTTGTTTGTATTCTTATGGCTCAAGATGTAAGGGAAAGATAGTATAAGGCAATAAATACTCCAGAAGTTTTGAAACTACGTTTGGTTTCAAGCGTGGTTTCAAAACATGACATAAACGTCAAATGTAGTTCCATTTTTGCTCGGTAGATGTCACTACGGCCGCAAAACTGTTACGTCATTCGAAATTTTATATAAATTAAAAAAATTATTACTGTAAAACTAGAAACTTGTGTCATAAAATATATATTTTCGTAAGTAGTTTTAAATGTACTTTCAGAAAAAATAAATAAATTGGAAAATATGGTATGACCCCATTAGTCATTTTTTCATAAAATGACGTAATATACAGAGTGTCCCATTTAATGAATGCATTGGGATCTCGAGAACCGTAAGAGCTACGAGGTTGGTTAAATTAGACAAAAGTTGCCCCATTAGGAGACCATTTTAATGGTATTTTGTTGTTTGCGAAAATATGCATAGGTCACTAGATATAGGCGAAAATGTAAATTTTGCAGTTTTTTATTTTTGCAAATAACTTCGAAGTGTGAAATTATACTGGATTTTGGTTTGCACATCTTTAGGGCACTTTTTTATGTTCTTTCGACTGGCGATGCGCAATTTTTTTATCAATGTTGGTTTTCGAGGATTGATGTCAAAGTTTTAATTTTTATATGGACGCCATATTGGAAAGTTACGCCATTGAAAAGAGAATTTTTTTAGCTTTACAATGATATAAAATAGTAATAATTTATTTTTATAATTAACAGAGAAATTAACAAAAAATGTTATTAGTACTAAAATTTAATTGAAAAAAGTAAATCGAAGGCTGCTGTTTAAGAAAATAACTATTTAATAAACAAATAATATTAAAAATACAAAAATAATTTACAAAAACTGAACAAGAAATTTTCTATTAACCCACCATTTCGTTCTGTTCCTTTTATAACTTTTCTCAGCATTCTTGGCCTACTTTGATTTATAATTCTTACTGTGGCATTTCTTAATTCATTTTCATTCTGATACTCCCGAATAAAAAGTTTATTTTTTAAGTATCCCCATAAAAAAATCTAAAGGTGTTAAATCTGGAGATCTAGCAGGCCACTTGCCACTTGATTTCGCTGTTGGTCCCTATCCATTGTCCTCCAAATCTAATATTTAAATATTGTACTGTAAATTCTAGTATTAATAACATTTTTTGTTAATTTCTCTGTTAATTATAAAAATAAATTATTACTATTTTATATCATTGTAAAGCTAAAAAAATTCTCTTTTCAATGGCGTAACTTTCCAATATGGCGTCCATATAAAAATTAAAACTTTGACATCAATCCTCGAAAACCAACATTGATAAAAAAAATTGCGCATCGCCAGTCGAAAGAACATAAAAAAGTGCCCTAAAGATGTGCAAACCAAAATCCAGTATAATTTCACACTTCGAAGTTATTTGCAAAAATAAAAAACTGCAAAATTTACATTTTCGCCTATATCTAGTGACCTATGCATATTTTCGCAAACAACAAAATACCATTAAAATGGTCTCCTAATGGGGCAACTTTTGTCTAATTTAACCAACCTCGTAGCCCTTACGGTTCTCGAGATCCCAATGCATTCGTACCTTAAATGGGACACTCTGTATGCATCTTTGTTTTAAATTGGATCCCATTAAAATCGTAGTATTAATTTAAAACTTAACATGTTTGTCAATAGACACTTATAGCTTTTTCGAGTGGGTGCTCGCTACTGCTCTCAGGCCATTCTGCGAACAACAGCTGTATTCAATTGGGAATTTCAAAGCAAGCGAGCATCTCGCATCGTATTTGATAAAGTAATTCTGCTCAACCTCGACAGGTCGAGCGACTTTTTCAGAGCAGTATGGTAGATCGAGCGGCACAAGCGCCGAGCGTGACGACACACAACAAATTTCCGAGCGGTTTCCGAGCATGCCAATCGAAAACGCTATTACACAACTGCAATTTTCACGATCGCATCTAGCGGCAAAGCATATAACTAATGGTTGCTATGGTTACGATTTCCAAACAAAGAACTGTCACCTCTACACTGCAGCCATCGTTTTAGTTATATTCTTGGTTGTATTATTGAATGATCTTCAATATTATTAAACAAAAAAGTTGCCCAGGCATCTCTTCTCGCTTTAAACTCATTTTTAAGAAACACAACGAACATAACAAATCAGAGTAGAGAATTAGGTTACAACACGAATGGCAGATGCAAATAGATAACAGCGAGGGGGGGGGGGGTTGTTTGGAAGCGAGATTTTCTATCTCTCTTGCGTGTGACGTCGAAGTTTTGGCAAAAGCTGTCTGCACATTCTTAAAAATATATAGCGTTAAGTGTTTTTAGGCCCAATTAAATTAATTTTTCTATATAAAAATGTTTATAATTAGCACCATACTGAAATTCCAAATAAAGTATTTTCGAGATAACAGTTGTATACCTAAACTGTTATCTTATAAATATAAGAATAAGAAATGCTATTGGTGCTAAATAGCTACAACCGTTCTACACATGAAAACAGGAAAAATAACATTTTAATTTGAAATTTTAATAAAATATGTTATGTAGACACAAATATTAATAATTATTCCAATTTGCAAATAGCTATTGATTTTTTTCGAATTCAATAGCACTAAATCAGGTGTTGAGCATTAATTATCAATTCAAATTGTAATGATTTAACACAATACAGTTTTCATAAAAATTTCTTGCGTATTAATAATTATTGAGCAATATTTCAAAACGGAAATGCAAACCAATACTTTTTAATTCGTATAATACCGCTTGTTAAACTTTCTACTGTATTGTGTCAAATCAATAAATTTTTATAAAATATAAATAAATAAAAAGAGAAATTACCCTAAAGCTCATTTCTAAGTTTTCTCCACCCCAGATGTCCATTCCTTCGTCATACGAACCCAGTTCGTAAAAATAGTCTCTGTCTATGGAGAAGAGGCCACCAGCCATTGTTGGAGTACGTAATGGAGCCGTTCTATCGCCGTTTCTTCTGTCCATTTCTCTTTGTGGTACTCGATACCTAAAAAAATGACAAACAACAATAAAAGATATGATAAAATGAACTACTTTTCCTATATTTAAATATAACTGTAATAAAATAAAAATATTACTAAGACGACCGCAAAGCGAAAATATCCTGTAAGAAAATTACAGAAAGTAAAAAATAAAATAAAATGAATCTTGACTTTTTATCATTATTTTCTAAACAATACAACTATTTGTTTTGTATTTAGATACGTACTATGTAGGTAAGTAAGTTTACATGATTAAAAATTAGACCGATAATTATTGGAACCATGAGGATATTGAATTATTGAAAAAAAGAAAAGTTGCACTATCATAAATAAATAAAGTTACGAAATTTGTTTAGAAAGAATATACAACAGAAATTCTATTTGTTTCAGTAATAATCATTTAGTTTTTTTATTATCAACAATAAAAATACAGAAATTCTATTTGTTCCAGTAACAATAATTTAGTTTTTTTATTATCAATAATAATAAAAAATACAATAATATTCCTATTCGCAATAATAAAAGAACATTAATGAAAATTATGCATAAATTATGTACATATTTTCGTCAAATGTTCATATTAATATTTTGTTTGTAATAAAATTGATTTATGAATTTGTACTTATTTCATACATTACAAAATAACATCATATGTATTATTTACCAAATATGAATATGAAAAAATGTACCAAAATTGACTTACCACCTGAAGTTCAGCTTCCAATTAAAACCACCCCACGTCATGTCAGATGCAGTGATATATTCAAATGTTTCATCGGAGATGACGTCAATAATAGGACAAACAACTGTTTTTCTGTCTTGTGCTATTCTACCCAAAAGAGGTTCTAACCATCCTTCCGTACACTCGCAATGTGCGTCTAGGAAAGTGATTACTTGACCTGTCACATGTTTGGCGCCCAGTAATCGTGCTCGAATTAAACCTGAGCGCTTGTTCGTCCGGAGGACGAATACTGGAACTGGGAGCTTCTCTACGTAGTTTTCCAGCTTCTTGCCGAGATTTTCTATAAAAAAAAAATATTAAAATTTATATAGAACATAAAACATGCATTGCAGTGTAAAAACAAGATTTCAGCAGATAAAGTGTCACTTGTAAAGCGGGCATTGGAAAAATGCCCAAAAGTAATCAAATGCCTTTGAATAAATTGAGTTTCTGATTGTGTCAGGATTAATTGGTATAGGGCTCCAGTAGATACGTGACTCGAGCGATCTTGAAACGCAAAATCAGCTTATTTGTGTGCGCTTGTCACTTCACTATTTTGTATTATTTTGCTTCTTTACTAATTTTATTAGGGTACTGGTATTTCAAAATTTTCTTTTCAGTGTGTTATATAGAATTATAAATTTATACTTGAATTAATGCGTAATATGTAAAATTATAATTTGAGAAACTTTATTGCTCTCGATTAATGAGATATAATATAAAATTCCAATAGAAAGGAGAAAACAAATGTGCACAAATCAGTTGATTTCAAGCATTTCAAGGTAGTTCGAGTCGTCTACTCGCGCCCTGTACTCTTGTACTTCATTTTAAAAAAAAAATGCCAGGTAAGAATAAGAATAAAAGAATAACGAGAATTTTATTCCAGATAGATAAAAGTAGTGCCAAATGTCATGAGCTGTAAAATGCGTAGATCAAGAAGAGACAGCTATAGAAAGGTCAGGCAATAGGAGAGAAAGAGAAAGAAATAGTTTTGCTTTTTGCGTAACCGCTCATGACGTTTGGTACGGGCTATATCGAATAACACAATCGGGTTCCCGCCATTTTTATTCCGCTGGAAAGAAGAATATAGCAGAACCTAGCCGAAAAAAAGCAGTCGCTTCTCATATATGAACAAGGACAGTAATAATATTCAAAATATTTTATATTTGTTTTTATTGTATCTCCAATAGTACGAGAAAAACACACATTCTTGTTTTAAACTGGTTTTCTATAATTTATTAGTATATTTTAATTAGTGGTTTAATAAAAAATAACTGGTTAAACAGAATAATTACAAAACTCGGCCGAATATAAAACAATTGGGTACCCGGTATAACAGTCCTAAATGTGGGAAATTTCTCGACTGTGGTATACATTAGATGTTAACAATTACTCGAAATCTCAGTCAAACAGCATTTATTCTCTTACAATACAGACCTTTCGGCGTACTCTTCTGCGTAAGTAAAATAGTACAGAATATTACACCTACGGTATTGTAATTTTTTTAAAGATAATCGACCGAGGTCATCTTCGAATTGTATAAAACAAGAGTTTAACTTTGTCAAATGCAGTAGTGTCGTTTATTTAGTTTTTATGAGGGTACATAAGATAGTACTGTTACTGTTGTTTTATTATTATAAAAATACAAGGTGATTCATCGATCTGTCCTCTCATTATAACTCTTTTATTTTAAGTCAGATAGAAAAACTCTTCAAATATAATTTATATGATATATTATTGTCTATGTACGTACCATATGCATTTGTATACAGGGTGCTCCGTTTAAGCGCAACAATTTGTAACTTTATATATAGCATATAAATTTTCTTTGAAGAGTTTTTCTATCCGACTTAAAATAAAAGAGTTATAATGAGAGGACAGACCGATGAATCACCCTGTATATATATATTAATGTCTATGTATGTACGTACCGTACGTACCATACGCATTTATATACAGAATGCTCCGTTTAAGCGCAACAATATGTAACTGTATATATATATATATATATATATATATATATATATATATATATATATATATATATATATATATATATATACTTTATTTGAAGAGTTTTTAATAATAATAATAATAATAATAATAATAATAATAATAATAATAATATGAATAATGATAATAATAATAATAATAATAATTAATGATAATAATAATAATAAATAATAATAATAATTGCAATATCTTAATAATAATAATAATCACGTTTATTTCAAGAGACTCAGCATTATATGTAGTACAAAAATAAAAAGCACATACACATCAATTTGTTCTCAAAATCGACAGTAGAATAATTATTATTACTGATGTGTATGCACTTTTTATAAAATTTTATACGATGTAAAACTGAATGTAAAGACGAATGTATGGGCATGAGAAGTAATATTTTGTAAGATCTTATTTATCCAGAAGAAGGTGCAAGAGTGCACCGAAACGTCGGTGTTGTAAGAGAATAAATGCTGTTTGACTGAGATATCGAGTAATTGTTAACATCTAATTTAGTCCTAACAAAAGAAGAAAACTATGAATCAATCTTGATACGACTAAAATTGATATTATAGGCAAAGTACAATAATAATAATTATTTTATTTTTATTAATTTAAATATTAATTAAAATTTTAATTGGAAAACTACTGAAGAAACTTTCAACGAAAGTGTAACATATTTCATTATCTTTTTGTATAATTTTCAATTTATTAATTTCTACTTTACATTATCTGCTAATATTTTACGGTTTTATCTATATTTACATGATGTTAAAATTAATCATATACGTAATGGCAACCGGTGCGATAACAGGAATATGAGTCAACAATATTTTTTCGCCTACATGCTAATTGATAATTACTAACAATACAACTTTAAACAATAGAAAAACAGAACAAGTCAGAAAATAAAATCATTGTTTCTGTTAAACACAATTAAAAGAAAAGTATATTGACTTCTTGACTGTTGTTGCCACACAAGTTTTTGATATTATTGTTCCAATTAATATCACAATTATTAAATTGTAATGTAAAAATCCATATATAAAACTATTGCAAGGCAACGCATTATTTTTTAAAAAGAATAAGGAAATTTTATGTGTGTAATCAATCACAATAAGAAACAAAATCTGTTGTGACCAGAACAATACCTCTCACCAATTACATTTTATTTTACGTAAGTAGCGTTTGTAACATATCTTACAAAGATATTTGATTGCAATTCAATTAAAAATTATTTGCAGATCGTATTACACTTTTTATTTCCAGTAAAATTACATATATCGCGAACAAATATTAAGACGTAGGTATTTAAAACTAAAATCTTGATATTTGATTTTACCTTACGGTGGCGAGAGGTAAAAAAAACTGCATATAAAACATTAATTTTTACCTTTTGTCACCATTAGGTAAGGAAGGTATTGTCTTTGGTCAAAAAATCGGTGGTGAGCTTTTAATGAATAAGCACGTTTTAGGGTAAAGAATATTTTATTCCCTATATGATTTGATTACATTTTATACTTCATATTCAATGGTTATAGAGATAAAAAAATTAGAAAGAAATTAAATTTCATAAAGCAGCCAGCTATGCATTAACCATGGAAACAGCTACTATAAATAAGAAAATTCTGATAGACAGGATGTCAATATGTTAAGTGCAATTGAGATATATGTTTGTGTTATAATTTTATTGGAAATATATTAGTATATTAAAACATAAATTAAAGAAGGCAACGTATACTAGCACGAGTTACAAATTCGCTCACGAGCGCGCAGCAGCAAGTGGGCGTACGAACGAGTGCTTGAATTGCCTTCTGTAACGTGTTTTACACAATTTGCTCTGTTGAGGCTTTTATTTTTATTTTTAAAATAAAAATATTTGACAAATTCTATTAATGGAAATTTTTGATAGAATAGTTAAGTTGATATCAGTGATTTGTGTTTTTATTCTGTCCGTTGCCAAGATTTTTGTATTTTTAGTGGAGTCATACCAATCCCAAATAACAAAATGTCACCAAAAATCGATTAAGAAGCATCAATATGCGTACTATAGGGCACGAGCAGACACGTGACTCGAGCGTCCTTGACGTACAAGGAATCAGCTGATTTGTGTGCGCATGTCATTTTGACAACAACAATGTCACTTTGACAAGACCAATGTTTTGACTTATTTAGATTTTGAACTGCTAAAATGTTATTATTATACAATTTTCAGGCAGTAAAACACATGAAATTAAAAATAATAACTTCTCAACAGTTCAAAATTCAAATAAGTCAAAACATTGGCCTTGTCAAAGTGACATTGTTATTGTCAAAATGACAAGCGCACACAAATCAGCTGGGCCTCTATTCTCGAATATAAACGTATACGTTTGCGGCGTTCGAAACGTATGAAATGAGATTTTGGTATTCTCCAGCGTCCGTTTCATGAACGTATATGTTTCTAAACGTACAACTTTCATACGTTTGACAACGGACGGGGACTGACCATTCGTTCAATGAATTTTCCATACGTTTACATCTAAGTTCAATAGTATTATACATAAAAACACTATACTATCGGGAGTAATTCTAGTATAAAATTATTTAGTGACGAAATCTGTTATTATTTATTAAGGCAAGTATATTTTGAAAAATAAAAATTATAAATTATTCATATAATATGTATAATATATATGTAATAGAAATATGATAAAAGTATTCAACCCGACTGTAATTTATTATTTCTAAGGAAAAAGGTAATATTTAACTTGCGTTTGCATTAGAGCTCATTATAAGTAAAAGTAGAAGAAATATCCTGCCAATCGGATATTTTTCTGGCATTATTAATTTAAATAATAACTGTGAACTTGTTTTTTACAAGAAATAAGTTAATAGTATTGATTACATGAATCCAATAAAGCAAATTGTATGTTTAAGATTAATTTTTTGTAGTTCATAGAAAAAATTAAAATTCATGAAATGATCCTTTTCCTAGGCTCCTCCGTAAGCTGTGGCCACAAAGGAAAATATATATTGTAAAAAGTACATAGTATCTTAAATAGTTTTCTTATATGTTATATTTCTTTGCATGAAGGCCTCTTTTACCCAGACCTTATCGTACCAATTTAAAATCAATCAGTAAATACATTTCATATGTTTATATATAGATCTTCCTCCAATTTTTCCAGTCTTTTTTGATACAGGGATAACATTTAATATTATTATTAAATCTTCTCAAAATTCAATTGCAATTGCTTTTTTGTGTGTAAAAGTCGAATCAAATTTTCCACGTTTTAATAATTATTATTTTTTGCTCTTCAGAGAAAAGAAATACTTTATTTCTGCATTTTTTCCATGTTCAAATAAAATTGTAGGTTTAGTGTATATCAATGTCAAGATGTCAAATTTTGACATTTAATCAAACGCATGGAGCGTGGTGCTGTTGTCTGATTGGTCCATTCACAAATGAAAAAGTCTAGTAAAACCGTCCTTTAGAAAGCCAAACGTATTCGAATGCAAATCAAGCGAGACAAACGTATACCATTGGAGAATAGAATTTTTGAAACGTATACGTTTAGACACTATACGTTCATGAACGCATACGAATGCGAACGAATGATTTGGAGAATTGAGGCCCTGATTCCTTGTACGTCAAGGACGCTCGAGTTACGTGCCTGCTCGCTCCCTATACTTCGTTTCACGAAAATAGTGATGAGAAGATAGGTGCAGTTTGATCTTGTTTTTACTGCCTTGTACATAGTAAAGGAAGTATTGTAATCGCGAAAAATTTCGGTTTTCAGATTTCAACGGAAATATCCATTTTGACCATCCCTGAATCCATTTTGACTAATTTCGTCGTGACATCTGTACGTACGTACGTATCTCGCATAACTCAAAAACGGTAAGCTGTAAGAAGTTGAAATTTTGTATTTAGGACTGCTATAACATCTATAGTAAACTCAACGAAGAAACAGAGTAATAAATGTGCGTGATCTTCACGTGATTTGAGAAAGCGATGCCGCTATTGGCTGAGAAGAAAACAGAAGAAAGTTGGCAAGAGCCGGGTTTACAATACGTAAATTTAATACGGATTTGCTGACATATAACTTCTGTACTGCTGATATAGTTGCCGTGATTACTCTGTTTCTTCGTTGTGTTTAGTATAGTTGTGCACCTGCCTTTTTGGTCATTACATTATTTCCAGAAGTGGTAATTTACTTGAAGCCTATAATAGATATTAATGAAAAACTTTTAAAATATACAATAAAGATAGTAGATTTTGGTTAAAATAGGCTAACCGGGAGTGATATATTACCCGAAGTTGTTAACAGTATTTCTTGAATAAAATGATTTTATTTTGATTTTAGAAATAAATGCTTCAAATAAGAGTTTTAGAGAATTAAATTCTGCGTCTAGCACATCAAGTATTATTAAATTAGCCCTTTGTATAAGCGGGATATTTAAATTTAAAAAGTATATACTTTTTGGTTTTTGTATTGCTATGGATTAGTACAAAAAATAACAAAAAAAAAAAATGTTAATGTCAATATCGGAATATTATCCAATCAAACAAGATCAAACTGCACCTAACTGCTCATCACTATTTTCTTACGTGAAACGAAGTATACAATATGACATTCTAATTCCGAAATAGAGAAAAACATTTCCAAGGAATTTTCTGTATGGAATTTGTACAAAATACATAGAACTGACGGAAGGTAATGTACTGGAAATACAGAATCTTCCGAAAGAAACTTTACGTATGGAATTTGTATAAAATACACATAATTGACAGAAGGTAATGTACTAGCCACATCAGATTTTTTTTTCTTTTATTGAAGGTTTAATATATTGAGGGTTATCTTGTGATAGTATCAATAATACAGTATATTTTCATGGTGAATAAATAAACAATATTCTATTATTACTGTTACATGAGTATGATGTCATAAATAAATAATAAAAACATTTAAAGGGAAAATTTGAAGGCTTTTCATTTAAACCACTTCCGTTTGAAAGATTACTATCGTGATCATTTGGTAATCCCTATCCACGTAAACATAAACACGAATGAAACGATTATTTTTTATTCAACTAAAATTGAAATTATGGCATTTTCAGATTAAGAACAGTAACTTAATAAATAATTAAAAATATGCAGCCCAAGACTTTGAGAATAAATTTTGTTTTCAAAAAACACCCAAAACGTTGTCTGTGAAATTGCAAATGGAATGAATCGAATTGGAATCTGAAGTGCAATTTGAAGAAAAATATATTCAACTGTCTTTATTTGGCATTTATAAGATGTATAAATTTTTTATAGAAGTCCCTTGAAAATACTCTTTGCAATGGAGGGTTAAACAGAGGCATATTTGAAATTCTTTAAGTTTCCACAGCCATCCGAAAACATTAAATTATGTAAAACTCAAATCTCAAACACAAGTGTCAAAAGACAGAACTTTAAAAATGGCGATGGTTTGTTTGTAATCCGATCTTCCATCTCGACTTGTCATCGTCGTACTCTTTCTTGAGTGTGACGTCAAAATCATAACCCTCCATTGTATCAACGAAATATACATACAAGATGCACTGGTATCGATAAAACAAGCTCAGTGTTTACATTAAAAATGTTATGCTTTAAAAGTTTATTATGCTCTTTGGTAATATGGGTTACGTTACATTATCTTAAATAATGGTGTAAATTTGGTGCTAATTTGGTGTGAAAACCAATATTTTGTTGAACGCAAAATATTTACCAATGTTACAGGGTCCAACAGAACTAATTTTTAACCAACATTAAATTCCAGCCCCTCCTTCATCCTAGTTAAAACCACGGTTAATGTAGTTCTTGCTGTCCCTGAAAGCATCGATGGGAGTAACACGGAGCGAAGCGGAGTACTAAATTCTCTAATCTTTTTATAACTGTGGAGCACGAAATTCACACAAAATGGGGTCATACCACATTTTCCAATTTATTTACTTTTCTGAAAGTACGCTGAAAACTACTTACGAATATATATATATATATATATATATATATATATATATATATATATATATATATTGCGACCGTAGTGGCGCCTACCGAGTAAAAATGGAACTACATTTGACCTTTATACCAGTGTCTTGAAACCAAACGTTGATAGCAACAAGTTGTTTTATATTCGTGCTTTTGTTTTTATTTTAAGTTATTTAATTTGATTATGGAAAATAATTTTGAAGAAGCAAATTCAAGTAATTTACCGAAAATAGATTTTATGATGTTGGTTATATAAAGGTTATGTAAGAAATAAATAACAGATCTGATTTATGTACAGCACGAGTACGTGTGTGCCGCACTATCGTGTATTTGTGTACAAAATTATGACGTCACAAAATCAGTCTCAGAATCTTTATAAAGAAAATCATGAATGAAAAGTATAATAATATTACATATTTTTGATGTATGTATATGTAAATTTTTCATTTATGAAAGAAAAATTAACATTTTTTCTTTTTGGTATCACACATATGTTCTATGTAAAGATAGCAAAACATAGTTTTTTCTAAATATATGCGTGCAACAAAATATTGTTTTTCACACCATATTAGCATCAAATTTACTCAATTTTTTTGACATTTTTTTCCGATATGGCGAAAGTAATCTGCAATCTTTACCTACCCTACATAATAAATATTAAATTTAGTACGCGGCCCTCGACAATTTTTTTTTTTTTTGGCTATGTAAAATTCTATGTACATAGCTTCATTATCCTAAATCTTCATTCATTCTTCAATTTCTGTTATTTTAACATTTTTACGGCTGCCACGATACGATAATAATTAGATAGTATATTTGATCCACGAAACCTTACAATTAATCATACAAAATGCGTTTTAAAATGTGTATCTGTATGCAGTTGTTTATTAAAATTTTCCATGTGCATTTTCTAAGAATTGGTATATTTTATATAAAAGGCAAGAAATTAATTATTATTCTTACCTCGTTCACTGGCATCATCCACAAGGATAATTTCTTTCAATAGTGGCCGAGGCGATCGGTTGATGACACTCCATACTGTCCGCAAAAGCGTCGTCCATGCTTCGTTGTGAAACACAATTACGATTGACGTTGTTGGAAGTAATTTGGGATATACTTTATTCTTGCATCTGCAAAAATTTATAACTTAATTATTAGAAGTAATTTCCTACCATATAATAGCATTATTTATCAAAATATTTATATTAAATGTTTTATTACTTATTGTATGGCCCAAATTAATTGCTTAATTTATTGGTTATTAAAATATAATACTCGTATAAATCATTAAAAATAGTCTAAAATAATTTTCTTCAAAGTGAATAACGCCCACTAGAATTTTTACACTATAGTTCGTCATATAATAAATTGTTACGAAAATATTACCCAGGCCATAAAATTTGAAATTAAAGTTTGCGCCATAAATCAAGCTTATTTTGATAAAAATATTATTTATATGCAAATGATAACGTTTGTGGCTACATGCACTGAGGTAATAAGTTAGGTATTGTTTCTGTTAATCTGTTTAATCCTATTTAAATTAACTTTTAGTTACTGTACTAGGAATATAAATCACAAAGGTACACTATGAAACAAAACTAAGGGTTCGTGAAATGTATTTTGCTAAACTGCCTCGGTGGTAAACATACAGGCTGATGACTCGAACACCCGAACATAGGACTTTAACATGTAAAATTATACTTTCGTAATTCATTGCTTCCATAATTATTTTAGGGAAAAAAGCTTCAAATAAAAGTTGTAGAGCATAAAATTCTGCATCTGAATAAATAAACAAAATTAATTTAAGATGCTTTGTAACGGCAGAAATTGGGTAAAAATAACGATAGCCATGGAATTTATCAAAAAAACTAATAAATGTATAACGATTTATATGTCAAGTTACATTTTTGTTTTATTTGTAATTTGTCTTCAAGTGAATAATTATGTATTTAAATTAAAAGATAATTATTTACTTGAACAGAAATTATAAATACTATATAAAAATAAATTAACCTAACTTAACAGATAAAACGATAAACATTTAAATTCCATGGCTATCGCTATTTTTCGGAAGATTTTCGACATTTTCATACCTAATTTCTACCGCTACAAAACATTTAAAATTTATTTTGCGTATTGATTCAGATGCAGAATTTTATGATCTATAACTTTTATTAGAAGCTTTTTTTACCTAAAATAATTAGGGAAGCAGGAAAGTACGAAAGTATGATTTTAATGATCTTACATATTAAAATCTTATGTTCGGTTGTGCCGGGCACCATCCTGTATATAGGGATCCGTAAAAGCGGGCCACAGGAGTTTATCATGGGAAAATAGTTTTGCCTTGTGTTGCTTCCCAAATTATGTAAGAAAAGAATACTTTGCTTTTCCAACGTTTTAAATAGATTCCTGTCCGAATCGACTCGTTTTTAATAAAAACTGAAAACACTGCAAATATACAGACTTTGACAGGTATGTAAACAATATGTTTCTTAAACGTCAAAAATTTTTCGCTTATCAAAACTCACTTATAAAAATACGACATCTTATTGGCTTAAAGGGTGCGATAAAAATTTTGTGACGGTGTTTTATCGAAATGAAACTTGGTAACTATAATTCATTTTTTTAAGAATGCAGTACAGGGAAGATAGGGCTTATTTGATCTTGTTCTCTGATTGGTTTAAATCGAGGAGAAGTTTACACCGACGATATTTATTTCTCTATCTCAACCGTTTCTCTACTCATCTCTCTCTTTTCACATACATTTGTAGTCATTAGCGTAGAATTTGTTGATATGTAATTAAATGAATATAATACTACGAATAATTTCTAAATATATAATACTCGTATAATATAATATTTTATAATATAATATATTATAATATTATATAATATAATACAATAGAATGTTAATTTATAATACGGCTAATATTAGTTCGTACGCCAATGCATGTTGAGCTGTCAGTTGTCAATGGCTGCCAACTGATCTGTTGGTAACATTTCCATTTTTTGCGTTTTTCTGCATTTATGTGTTTGCATTATATTTCTCTTGTTGCCATTTGGTGTATTTAATCTATTTTTCAATACAAACAATAGTAGTATTCGTTCTTTCTGCTTTTATTGTTTTATCTCATTGAAGAAAGTGTGCACCGTCGTATAAAGAAAAATCCGAAGGGAAAACTTTTAAAAAGTGGACAAAAGGAAATGGCCTACAACAGTTATTTGGCCCATAAAAGTAAGGGTGCAACAAAAACTAAAGCTGTGGCACTCACTGCAGCAGCTGTTGGAATCTCTGAAAGATCTATGTATAAAATTGTTGCGGAAATGGATAAAACAGGACAAGTTTCATCACCAAAGTAGGAAAGAATACGCGAATATTTGTTTTCAAAATTATCGGAATATTATTATGGAGATTGTGCCACAAGGATGATTTTCATGTAACAAATTGTTAAAAACTCTTGACAAACGATTTACTGTGTTGTTTTAAGCTTTGATTTTTACATTCTCTACTGTTATCACGATAATTGTAAATTATTTAAAATAACTGATTTACAAACTTTTGTTAATTTCTTGAAATTTTAAATAAATCCATTTTAATTGTATAAGATAATTCTTTTATTATTATCATCTTTGTAAAACTATTACTTTTTAAATGCAGTTTTATGTAATAAATTTAAATATATGTGTTTTCATTATGTTTTTTAAGAAATTATAACTTATTCAACTTCTCATTTTAAATTACTAATTTAAAAAGTAAATTTGACATTTTTCTTCATTTGCCTGTAATATTTTAAAAATTACCATTATTAAATTTAATATTCGAATGTAATTACATAACTGTTATTATTTCAAGTAACTATATTTGAATTCAGCGCCAAATTTTATAACTAGATTGACCATTTGTCATTGTGTAAATCAGGTTTCTAGTTACTGCATTCTTAAAAAAAATGAACTATAGGTAGAATCCTGAGTTTGGCTTGGCTTATAAATTTATGAGTGAAATAGTCTGTCAAATATTGTAATTTTTTGTTAATAAGTATTTGATTTGAACGGTATAAAAAATATTTTTATATTTTGTAATCAAAATGAAGTCATTACGAAACACATTTCGATACGTAAATTTGCATTAAATGACATTTACTTATGTTCATAAATCAGAATTGACATGAACTTCAAATAATTGAATAAATGGCAATCCACTGTTACCAACTACAAGATTACACATACAAACTTCCCTAATTCTACTCGGTTTAATGTAGCAGTTTTAAAAAATATTTATTATAATGTATAAAAGCAAAATATAAAAAATAGTATAAAGGACTCATTTTATAAAACTTTTTTCGCACTTTTTCTAAATTTTGACGTCTTATAAAACTCGTTCTTTAATATACTATTTTCTGCTTATAAATTTTACATTATAATTTTTATTAAGAATTAGAAAATTAATTTAATAATAATTGTTTAATTCCATTGCTAGCATAATAGTTATTGTAAGTTTAAAATTTTAATAGCTAATGGGGTCAATTTTTTTTTCTGAAAGATTTAATAAAACAGTGAATTTTAGCGTTTGTTACACTTTCCAAATGTGTATAGTTTTTGAAATATAAGTTTTTTAAAAATTTAATTAATTTTATGTGACGTCATATCTGCAATTTTACTTCCCCTACTGACTAAAGTTGTTTATATCTGTCAATGTCATTAATTCTGCTAAAAATTGATGTCAAGGAGGGTTAACCAGTGACAGCTGTCACTTTCAGAAAACTATAGGGCGGGAGCAGACACGTGACTCGAGCGACCTTGACTTGCTTGGGATCAGCTGATTTGTGTGCGCATGTCATTTTGACAAGACCGACATTTTAACTTATTTTGATTTTGAATTGCAAAAATGTTAATATTTTACGATGATGGGTCCCAAGGGAAAAATGATTGGACAAGCAGTCTACTGATGAAAGTTATTTATTTCTAACCGACGTTTCGACTAAAACGTTAGTCTTCTTCAGGGCAAGAAATGGTCAATTACATATCATTTGTGGCAACCACCCATGAGGAACAGTTTTCGATAAAATTATCACAGAGTTGATCGTCATAAGGTATATAAACATCAATAAATAACATATAAAAAGATTAGCAGTCAATTGTAAAAAAATAAATATGAAAATTGTAAAATTTGTAGTCCAAAATGTAAAATAAAAACTTTTTTTATCAAAAATTACACGTGTGACTGACTAGTTGACACATATAAGTCAACTAGTCAGTCACACGTGTAATTTTTGATAAAAAAAGTTTTTATTTTACATTTTGGACTACAAATTTTACAATTTTCATATTTATTTTTTATTTTAATAAAAATGATAAATGTTTTATACATTTTCATGTAAAATAGAACTACATATAAATATATGGATTTTATTTTCACAAATTATGAATAATATAAAATTATATTCTTTTCGCTTGGTACACTGATACAAAAATATAGTTGTGACGTCATATTGTTATAGTGCTAATAGTTTTTATTAAAATTTAGAATGAAAAGTTTTATATTTTAAAAATATTTTGGTACAAAATCATTTAAAATTTGTCATATTTTCATAATGACAATATATATGTAACTTTCTTTTTAGTACCGGGCCCCATTCCAAACGGTAATAGAACAAATTTGTGTGCAGCATGCAGGATAAAGCATATTTTTTCGTTTTAAGCTCGGTTGTGCCTTGACTAAAAATTTCACGCCAAATCCGGAAAAATACCACTTTTCTTTACTTGTTACACAAATGCCTATTGTTTACGTTTACTGGTTTACATGCAGAATTTTATGCTCTACTATTAGAAGTTTTTTTTTCTTTTTTCTAAAATAATTCGGGAAACAACGCGCAAGGAAAAACTGTTTTCCCATGTTAAAAACGTCTATGGCCCCCATTTCGTGAAAAACCTGTATATAATTTATATCGTGAATTCCGAAAACAATTTAATAATTTAAAATTTTTTTCCTACCTATTAACTTTTTGTTACCAAATGAACTATTTGTGAAAGAAAGTTTCTTGCATATCAAGTTGAATCACGGAATCTACAAGGATTTTTACAATTTATAAAGGTCAAGAACTTTGACGTAATAAAATAGTTACATCCTAAAAGAACAGACCTCTTAAAAAATTCAATTATGTAAAAAATACTTAAGAAAACTACAGTTAATTAATTATTTACCAAAATTCCGTTAATATTTATGAATAACAATGTAATTAGAGTCATTTATACTGGTATTTAACGTTAGGTAGGAACAACATAGGTCACGCTTATTTTACAGTGACTTTCACCAAATTACCAGCGTCATAGAAGATACTTTCTGTAAAAATGTTTTTATGGCAGCTGTGTATTGGATCAGTATTTTAAATAAATAAATATATCATCACGGCATATTACCCATTGCTGGGTGCGCCAATCTACTTTGTACACAGATTTCTGTAATGATGACATATGTACCATGCGGGCGTTTTCAGGCGTCACCTCACGGGCACTCATTGTTGGCGTGGAAAGTATTTAAAATAAATGAAATAGTCAGTATTAATAAAAATAACAATCTAATTTAACCTATCCTAACCTAAATCAGGGTTGGCAAAACCAAGGGTTTTTAAAAAAACAACCTACATAGTAAGTTTTGTTGAATTTTTTTAGGTTTTTACGTGAGTAATATTGTTTTTTAATTTTATTTAATTTATTAGTAAAATATCTTTTAGAACTCATATTGAAATAAATAAACAAACGTTTCGGCAGCATAAACTGCTGTCTGCTTCAGGTTCTGTTAAACTATTATTCACGAAAGACGACTATTCAATGTCATTTGTGAGCCGTCTGATATAATATTACTTGCAGATAACTTCATTATATTTCGTATGCACAGGCGTGCAACATGGAATATTTATGGACACGTTTTAACTGAAAAAATAAGTAATTTATTTGAAAATTTGTTTCTTTCTAAATAATGTCTTTCTGAAAGATTTATGTTCTTCACTTATGTTTTTGCAAAATTCAAAAACATAGACTTAACTTTAAACCAAGGAATAATAATTTGATTTAAACGTCAAAGCCACTGGGTAAATATTAGCACAGAAGGCAGTGTTGTAAATAATTAGGTATCTGTAATTCTACGACATACGTCATTATTATTTATAGTGTGTTAGAAAGTAATGCCACTATTTACGTATATCTGTCATACCACATAAATTAAATAGACATAGGTCAAATATTCTTTCTCTTTCTAATACAAAATGTTGATAAGCTACTGCTGTAAACTAATGTGTATTCTATCTTCGAACAAATGACCTTGAATAGTCATCTTTCGTGAATAATTGTATACTTATTTTTTGCCCTGACGAAAGTAACAATTGCTGTCGAAACGTTGGTTTTCAAAATAATATTATTACGTTTTAAACATTAACCAAATTTTTCATAAAACATTTTTTTAAATCATTTTCTATAATATCAACGAATACCGTAAAGTGGCATTTAGTTTATTAAAAAAAAAACCGCAAGGGATCATCTTCAATCAATTATACGCCTCTGAACTATGAAACGACAAAGAACTCTCTTGCATTTTTACCAAAAAAACTCTGAGTTAGATTATATGAAAATTGTCCTGTTTTTGACAACACATTAAAAAACTTACGCTTGAATTACATTAATGGAATCTCGGTATGTCATTAATCTGTTCCAGATCCATGGACGTATACCAAACAAAATGCGAAAAAAAAAACAATATCATGCACGCTCACAGGCAGTCGTAGCATTGCCTCGAAAGAGGTAAACAAGGGTAGTGTGCGCAGTCAAACACGAGTCGTATTCCAAACAAATGTCGTGTACAAACAAAAATTTTCGCGTTCAAATAGGACGTATACCGAGTTGGGTGTATTTGAAACAGACGTATACCGAGGTTCCACGTACTATTTGTGTGTATATTTTAGTTCGATTCTAGTTCGAGAATTTCTAGTCATTTCTAGTATAATGTAAATTGTAAACCAGACATTTCCATCAGAATTTCGTTAGATTTTCATACTAGATTCTAGTTCAGAAATATATGGTCTGTCCAATTTTTTCATGCGAGTTTCATACTAGATTCAGCCTTACCTACGACTTGAAAAGTAAAAAATGTAATTCGTGGGTATTTTTATTTATTTTTGTTTGCCAAATTATTTATGGAAACAGAATATGTACACGATAATATGGAAGTAATAGATACTGCTAGACTATTGCCCGGTTTCATGAAACCATGTTAAATCAATGATTTACTAATTGCTTTGTGAACTCTAATCACTGATTAAAGTAAACTATTATTCACGAAAGATGACTATTCAAGGTCATTTGTGAGCCGTCTGATATATTACTTGCAGATAACTTCATTGCATTTCGTATGTATAGGCGTGCAACATGAAATATTTATGGACACATTTTAACTGAAAAAATAAGAGTAATTTATTTGAAAATTATGTTTCTTTCTAAATAATACCTTTCTGAAAGATTTATGTTTTTGCAAAATACAAAAACATAGACTTAACTTATAAACCAAGGAATAATAATTTGATTTAAACGTCAACGCTACTGGGTAAATATTAGCACAGAGGGCAGTGCCGTAGATAATTAGGTATCTGTAATTCTACGACTTATGTCATTATTATTTATAGTGTGTTAGAAAGTTATGCCACTATTTACGTAAATCTGTCACACCACATAAATTAAACAGGCATAGGTCAAATAATCTTTCTCTTTCTAATACAAAACGTTGCTCAGCTACTGCTATTAAAAAAATTTTTCGACATGTTTCCAATATCGTCATAGTCAGCTCCACCCCCACTGGAGTAGCTGACGCTTGGATCTTTAAATGATTGCCCGAGAAAAAAAAATTCCAATAAAAATCGTGAGGGATGAAATGATCTTGTCATCTGCAACGCTGCCTCCCGGACTATATATAGTGATGTGTACTCTTTCTTCGAAAGAATGACCTTGAATAGTAATCTGTCGTGAATAATAGTGTACTTGTGCATATCATGAAATTAATTCATTTGTTAACTTGGATTGATTTAATAATCGACCCGCTAAATTAAAATCTGGGGATTTATTTGATATTTTATCATGTGTCAAAATGACAACTTCAAATTAGAAAATTTATATTCGTTTTGATCAGGAATTAAAATACGAGTATTATAAAATTAAAATAAATATCCCATAATACAAATTATAACATGTTAGATGAGATTTTATAAATATTCTTCTCAAAAAGGCGAGTGACAGTTGGGTCGTTGTCACCTGTCACGTTGCGGCACTATCGAAAAAAGCAAGGAAACACGTATCAATATGATGGACATTCGTTTCAAGGAGAATCTAAGAGTATTCAACAATTGATTCATTACAGTAATTTCTGAAGTCTGTTGGACAAAGGACTGCAAATGTGCACCAATTTTTTGCTAGAAGAAACAGAACCGTATCTTTATCGAACCTAAATCTAATTTTGAATTCATCGTTATCGCAGATATCGAAAGGGTACTTCTGTTAGTGTTCTGTGCTTGCGATCTCTAAAAACTCTTCTTTTTAGTAAATAGACGATTTCAGATATTCAACTTCTGATTCCCAAAATACTGCAATTTGAAATATTTATTTAATGGCACTGACTTCTTAGTTCAAAAAGTAAATGTAGTGGTCGCTAAAATTTCTGAAATGGTCTATTATTTACCATTATCATTATATTAAAAAAATAGTCAATAAATATTTTATAATGCTTTAAAACTTGTAATTATTATAATAATGTAACTTACCTGTACGTTAATAAGCTAAATTCACTTTTTATATTTTATATAATAGGTAATTTAAAGTGCAATTAATTGACTTGGTTAGAATTTAACCAGGCAAATTTTATTGATTAATTTAACCGGCGTTTTAAAACTCCGATTAAGCTAATCAACTGGCATGAAACGAAATATCGTATTTAACAAGGCTATTAAAATTTAATCATTGATTAAGATTTTAATCAACTTTCATGAAACCCAGCATATATATTACAAAAATCGAACTAAATTCGGATGAAAATCGAACAAAAAATCTAGTTCAAGAATATGAGAAAATATAATTCAAGCTTTGTCCTAACGTTTTATATTTAATATTATCTTTATCTGAAGGGTTGAATACAATGATCGACTGGTAGCATAAAGGAAAAACGGAAAATAATCGGACACGCAGTCTAGTGAAAATTATTTATTTCCTGGCCTACGTTTCGACTGTAACTACAGTCTTTTTCAAGGCTATTGATTGACCATTTCTAACCCTGAAGAAGACTGTAGTTACAGTCGAAACGTAGGCCAGGAATTAAATAATTTTCACTAGACTGCATGTCCGATTATTTTCCGTTTTTCCATTATCTTTATCATTTGTTGCGAGTAAATACACCGCATAACAGCAAATGGGAACTTTATGAAATCAACAGTCGTGTTTATCGTTTTTTTTGTTTAAAAAAAAAAAAACTATAAACGCCCACTGCAAGTAAAATTAAAAATAGGTTATTTTATTTTTATATACAGATGCACAGAATGTACAATTAATTGACCATTTGTTAAACTTTTGGAATATATTATAATATATTTTTCACGAAAATCTGCTGAGAACTTCAAGTAAAGTATCATTTCCGGCTCATCAATTTTAGCCAAAATTTAATATGTTGTTCTTCTTCATATAAAAGTCTTAAATACTAAATTTGACAAATTTTGGAATATATCATAATATATTTTTCACGAAAATCTGTTCAGAGCTTCAAGTAAAGTGTCACTTCTGGTTTATAAATTTTAGCCAAAATCTAATATGTTGTTCCCCGTGATATAGAAGTTTTAAATAATAAAATTGAAAAGTTTTGGATTATATTTTAATATAGTTTTTCATTAAAAACTGTTATGGGCTTCAAGTAAACAGTCACTTCCGGTTATCCAATTTTACCCAAAATCTAATCAACTCTTTATATGAATGCAGAAAGCTTAAATACAGAAAATAGAAATATTTGGAAGTTTGTTATAAGAGTTATCGTGGACGAAAAAACTCACACACTCTCTCTCTCTCTCTCTCTCTCTCTCTCACACACACACACACACACACACACACAGAGAGAGAGAGAGAGAGAGAGAGATCATCGTAAAAATAGTAATAACGTGTTGTCGGGACCCTAATTCGTGCTTATTTACTGAAAACTCACCATCGAATTTTTGGCACGATTACATTACCTCCCTTATCTACGGTATGACGGGATGTAATAAATCTTATTTTATATTATTTTTTTAATTACTTTATCCGTAGCCAATTACTTTAACATATACTGCATGTGACTGTCAACGGCCTCGTCCAAAGAAAAAAAAATCTAATACCGAAAGCTATGTATAAGCAATATACATGATATTATCATATTATTGAAATTGTTAAAAGCCTAATAAGGCTTTTTTGTTGTATAACAAAAAATCATAAGTTCGCAAATTAAAAATAGATGGAGTCTAAGGTTAAATATAACTAAAACTAATAAAATTATCCCTTAACCTTAAAATTAATTTTAATAAAACTATAAACGTATTTCGAGAACTAAGTTCTCATCATCAGTAGTACAACAAGGGAAAGTTAAACAGAGTAGTCAAGATTACTCAACATGTCAACCGTGCCAGAGGTTCTAACAACTCTGAAAAACAAGGGAGAGAACTGGGATTATATAGGGCATCATTATTATTGGACGAAATTTATCTTAGTTTATAGGTAATCATTCACCTGTGACTCCCATCCCTATATAATCCCAGTTCTCTCCCTTCTTTCTCAGAGTTGTTAGGACCTCATCTGTAAAAAAACTGACAAAAATACATCAATTTTTGTTGATTAATATAAAATTACAGATTTCGATCTTGTACGGAATACGGCTATAAGTTTGAAGTTTCAGAAATATTTAGTTTTCTCAAAATATGTTGTACAATAAAATATTATAAAACTTTAATGAGAATAACCCAAAATTATAATTTTACAACTTAAAAAGACATGTGTATAATAGTTTAGGTATTCTTCGAGTTGTTCTTGGTACGAGGGTTCCGCTAAAATTATTTTAAATATATTGAAAGTAAGTTCCCTTCAACAATAATAACTTTTGAGATTTGAAACTGTCAAAGCTGTCAAATCTATCTCTGGTAAACTAATTACTGGGGTACTTAAAACGGCCAAATTAATTTTAGGCTAGCTTAAAAATTGTCAGATAATGATGGTTCAAAAATGCTCTTTGGTTAATTCCAGTTTCATTCGCTCGATTTAAAAATCGATTAACTACATTCTAATTAGGTATATAACTATAATAGGCCAATGGGCTACTTGCGTGCCATTTTTTTATTTAATATTTTTGAACAGACGATAAAAACTTGCAATTCTATTATTCAGGAAAGATGACTATTCAAGGTTATTTGTTCGAAGAAAGAATACACATCACTTTATAGCAGTAGCTTAGGAACATTTTATATTAGAAAGAGAAGGATTATTTCACCCATGTCTATTTAATTTATCTGGTGTGACAGATATACGTAAATAGTGCCATTACTTCCTAACACACTACAAATAATAATGACATATGTCGTAGAATTACAGATACCTACCTACACTGCCCTCTGTGCTAATATTTACCTAGTGGCGTTGATGTTTAAATCAAATTATTATTCCTTGGTTTACAAGTTGTCTGTTTTTGTGTTTTGCAAAAACATAATTGAAGAACATAAATCTTTTAGAAAGGCATTATTTAGAAAGAAACATAATTTTCAAATGAAGTACTCTTATTTTTTCAGTTAAAATGTGTCCATAAATATTTCATGTTGCACGCCTATGCATACGAAATGCAATGAAGTTATCTACAAGTAATATTATATCAGACGACTTACAAATGACCTTGAATAGTCATCTATCGTGAATAATAGTTTACCTATATTTTTTTTTAGGCAAAATTTTCATTAATTGGCCAGAAAAAAATTAATGAAATTTTAATATTTAAATTACCGCCATGTATGACGTTGAATTGCGCCGAACCAATGAATGGCCGTAAAGCAATAACATCGCAACGTCCAATAGCAACGGCATGTGCGGGTAATTTAAACATGACAGATCATCTGTTTGACGTTTGATTAATAGTTCGGAGGTAAATATTTTCGTTTGTAATTTTAATCTTGTACGAGTATAAGCAAAGTTAAAATCCTTCAAAATCCTGTTTAACAAATCGAAATACATAATAAACAGAAACCATGCAAATTGTAAATAATAAAGAAGAGAGACAGTGACAGAAAAATGAACTAATGTCAAATTCAAATTAAAATTCGCACTCGCTCGCCATCTACAGGTTACATTCTTTAATATGCATCCCTTTCTCCAGTTCAAAATAATGATGTCAAAGAAAATCTTCTTTCTTAATTTATTAAAAAACCTATAATTTTTTTAAAATAAAATTTATATTTTCACTTACGTTCTCAACTTTACTTTAGGTATTTAGTGATAGATATCAGATTTTCAGTACCACGCAAGTAGCCTATTCTGAACAAATCTGTAAGTGTTACAGATCTGGAAGACTGTAAAAAACTGACAAAAACACATCAAGTTTTGTTGATTAATATAAAATTATACAAAACAGTGGCAGATTTCGTTGCGATTTTGTTTATTATCCTTGGGGTTTTTAAGTAGCAAGAGATGGCGCGGATCGCATTAAACTATGGTACACTTTTTGTTGACATTTGTAAAAGGAAACATTGCTGTCAATTGTTTCTTTAGTTTTAGTATTATTTTCTGTTATTTATTAGTATATTTTATTTATACTTCAAGTATGTAAAAGTGTTTGTAGTCATATAGTTATAGTTTCATGAAAATGTCAAATGTGTACCACTATTTGTAGTTCTAATATTCGCCGATAGGTAGCATTTTCTTATGTGAAAATCCCAATAGGACCTCATTAACTTTCGCAATTTTATTTCAAATCATACATACAAAGATAAATAAAAATAAATGTTTAAAAAGATAGTGCAAGTGCAAATTTTGTTTTCCACGGTATACCTTATTTTTTTAATTTTCAATAATAATTGTAGCGCGGCCCTCGTTTTATCAAATACTTATCATATTTACAAGACAACAGAATTTACTCATTTAAAATTTTATTTAAAACAAAAATAATCGTGCCAAATACATAAACTACAAGTTAAAAAGTTCAACATAAATTAAATACATAAATACCAGGATAAATATACCTTTATAATTTGTCGATTACTGTCTTTAACAAAACGTTCAATGAAAATCGTAAATTATGTATTTAGAAACCAACTACGAGTACAATTATTCAATTACACAAATAAAACAATTGTAACCAGTATAATTTAAAATAAACAAATAAGTAATGTGTCAGTTTATTAATTTTTTGCATCTTATAAAAAAATATAATTATTAGTTGGCAAAAAAAATATGTGGCGTCATCTTTTAAAGTTAAACAAGTCTTTGTTAGGAAGAAAATAAAAAGTAACAAAGATAAAAAATATCAGTAACTATTTGTATTTTATGGTCCATAAGCTTGTTGCACTGAAATCTAATAAATTGTAGATATTGAAGGTTAATGTAAGCAGCAATGATACATTTTCCAGTTATGCCGTTTTTGTGTCGTGTCAATTAAAATATGAACAACCAATGACTGCTATTAGCATTAGATTTTCTTTTACCGGCCTTGAAACTCTCTCTCTGTTATTTCATGTAATGCAAAAATAACAGTTGTGTGGAATTGAAAATTAGTTTTCTACACCTCGTCATGTCTATACAATACCTGTTCATCAGATAATTACCCGTAAAAATACATTAATTTGTGTTATTTTCCGGTGCTGCTACATTATTACAATTTTTATCGTTATTTCCAAACAAAAGCTTATACTAATGGGATGGGTACCCAAAAGATTAATGTTTAAAGGAATGATTTCAGCAATTCTGAATCATTAGGGTCATTTATTCTCAGAAGTTTTTGAAATGGAAGGAATGAGATATTCTATTATGATGGTATTCAAGATAAAGAACTAATTAATGTAGTACATGTACGTTCCATTAAAATATAACAATATTGTAAAATTATTTTATCTAATTCCGTTTTAAAAAGTTGAATTTTTCCTAACTGAATGACGTTATGAAACGTTACTTTTTACATAATTGACACGAGTTGAGTTTTGTAAAAACCTTTACCGGTTACAGGATATTAATCCATTGTTTACATGTACAAAAGTAGGCTGGTAACTAAGTAATAACTATATCTGTACGGTAATATTACCATACTGACTTGTCAACAACAGTCTACAAAATGAATATAAAATAAAATGAAAATAATGTTCTTCATCAAGACTCATACTCATTTTCAATGATATACGCATGCACTAACAGTATTTAAAAAAAAAATTAAATTCATTTATTTTCACGGCCACGCTTTGGTAAATTGATTTTGAAATATGAACATGGAGCTGACATAGAAAAACCTAGAATTTTGTATATTTATAATTATTTTAGCGAAATTAGATAAAATTTTGTACATAATACGTTATGAAAACGTAATATTGTTTGACTCACATAATTTACAAAACTCGCTTCCCTCGTTTTGACAAATATTATGTTCATCAAACAATATCACTCTTCTCATGACTGATTATGTAAATTACTATTATGTACCACCTTATTTTATATAATAGAATTTAGCGCGTAAAACTTGTGACGTAGAATTCTCTATTTACAATTCTTACGAATTTCGTACTAGATGGCAGCCATACGAGCCCAAACCCAAAACATTTTGGCCAGTTTGCATTTTCAGCAAACTAATTACAAAATCTAGGCAAATGGTGAGGAATTTCTACAAATTTCTTCCGACTAGTTTAAAATATAGACTTTAAACTCACAAAATCTGAATATGGTATTCAAGTATATCCACATTTAATATTGGGTTACATCGTCTTTATTAATAACAGCAGCTTTAATTCTAGTAGGCATTGTATCCGTAAGCTCTGCGAATTTTTCTGTGATTATAATGGGGTATGTGACCAAATTTTTATTTTTACATAATATGATACTAGACAAAAAATAAAACACCCGTATTTTTTTACATCGATTAATTATTTGTACTTCACGAGAAAATAATTATTAAAAATTTGGGGAAGGGATTTGTGACGTATCAATGGTAGAAAGTTGAAAAAAGACGGTTAGACTGGGAGGAAAAGAGATAGTTATAGCCAGATGTGATCATGCCCCACCCTGCACGCCTACCACAACATAAACGCGGCGCTGATAGGCTGATTTATAACTGTCTCTTTCCTTCCCGCAGTCTATTTGTCTTTGTCCACGATTCTACCATACTTACGGTATATATCCCTTCTCCAAAACAGTAAATTGTTAATAACAAGATTATTACAAATTAATGTTTCGTTTTTATTATTATAATAAAAAGCTATAGTGGTTTGTTTTTATATTTTATGACATATATATTGAAATTCGAATATGGTCACATACCCCATTAGTAATTATATTTTCTGATTATATTTATTTTGCTTTGTCAAACATGTGTCCTACCTGTTAAAACAGAGTTGCGAACTGAGCCATTACGACATTAAGTTTCAATAATTTCCTTACATTTTACTTAAATTTATACAACAGCGCTATAAGTTCATTGGTGGACAGACGACCAATAGGAGTCCGTAGTTATGATGTCACCGAAGAATCCTTCGCAAAATACTTCCAGTTTGGTTCCAATTTATTCGGTCAACCATTAAATTATTAAATAAATGTAAATTCTAACAAAAATAAAATTTCTATAGTTAAAAAAATAATAAATAGCAAGTCATGTACAAATTACAAAGTGATTGTGTTTGATGATGCATTATTAATCTTACTTATATAAAATAAAATTTACTTCCCAGATAATCGACAGTTTAATATTATTACAACGCTTTATTTCGGGATTTATTTTGTATTTTTATTCTAGTTTTGGACTTTTTACATCAAAGGTGCGTTCGGGTATTGGAATTTTCAGATGAGAAAATGCTAACTAGCGGCGAATATTAGAACTACAAACAGTGGTACACATTTGACATTTACATGAAACTACAATTATATGACTACAAAAACTATATTATACATACTTGAATTAAAAATAAAAAATACTATAATAAGTGATAAAATAGAACAAAAATTAAAGAAACACAATTGGCAGCAATGATACACTTACATATGATCAGCACCATCGCTTGATACTTGATAATCCCAATAGCAATATTTTTGCTCTTTTCGCTCTAAATGCACTTTGTATGTTCGAGTATTTATTTTGGAGTGAATAGTACTTTTATAAAAGCGTTCGGGTATTTCGGAGTTGAGCAAAAAGAACTCGCTCCATAAGTTCCTCCTTTAAATGAGGCTTCTAATATTATTAATTTTGTGTGCAGAACGGATAATAATATTCAAAAAGAAACACATATAATTTTACAAACATGTAAGTTATTTAAAAGATAACGGTTATAACTCAAACTGTCAAATGAACGGATCGTTCCAGAGCAAGTCACGTGACAAAATCACCTCCTTTCGTACCCAGTGCGTATAAGCCGAACGCACCACAATTACGTTTTAACTTGCTAATAATTCTAATTCTATTGAATATTGGAGAGTAGATCGAACATAAAAGAACACTATTGAACAAATAACAACGTTTATTCTGTAGAAGGAATCACAAAGCTGATACGATACACATAGTAATAATAAATATGACAGACGACGCAATTGTTTTTCACGGATCCTACTGATCCTAGCTTACCAAGGGCTTTGAGTAGTCAGTAGCGCGATCTTCTCCAAATGGGAGAGTTTTGAAATTTTTGATTTTTTTATATGTTAAAATATTTTTAAATCTACAGCGTACTTACTTTTATATTTTGTAAAATTTTAAAAATACCAGAGAAAAAAATTGGTAAACTTTTGCAATATTTTCTTCCCGCCATTACGGCGTACTAACATCAACTACGTGCAAACTAGGTATCGACATACGTGCCCAAAACATGCTTCAAAGAGACAGAAGCAAAACACGGCCACATATTCATGTTTTCATTTGACACTTGACAATTTAATTTCTGTGTTTATCGTATTTTCTAGATTTTACGTTTACATATTTAAAATCAAATAATTTGCTTTTTGCGATTTGACATTTCAATATCATATTAGAAGACATACGTTCATGTTTTCATTCTAAACTAGCGCTCGTAGCGGACAATTACGGTGAACCAAAGATGCTGCATACGTCATCGTATTGCGCGCGATTAAAGTAACGATAAATGTAATATCGTTTGTACACAGATATACGCTATATTTTATTACTTTTATTGCATTAATAGTAATATTGCATGTATTTGTATTGCAATAATGTGGAAAAATCATTACATTTCAACATGACTAAACTCCCCCATTCTGTATCTAACTGTAGTCAAACCAGGCCTAAATTTGTGATATAATTTTAATTTGCTTATGTATTAAACTTTTCCTTAACATTATAAAGATTAATGTGAGGAAATAGCGCTATTTAATCCTGGTTTTAAAGCATTAAAGAAATTTTTCCAACGATAAGATACGGTTCTAATCGCTTTATTCAGTGAAATAACGTCTAAAGAGGAAGTGACACAATGAATGTTACAATCTATAAAGAAAGAACCCATTTAAACCACGTAATTTCGCTATCTTGTTGCAATATATTTATTGGTAATTCCTGCAAAGTTAATGATCATAAGTAGGCGTTATAACTAAACTAAGTCAGTGTATCACCTTAAACCGAACGACACGCTCTTGACACACTTAAAGAATTTAGTTTTACACGATATGTGAATTCTCGTCAAATACCTTAACAGCATAACAAATTACAATTTTGACAGCCCGTTACTTGTAATGGGTAATTGTCGTAATGTGAAGTTCATGTAACATGTATATTTACATAATTAAGTTATATCATGATGAGGAAACCGAAATTTCGTTACTAAACAAGGAAATTTTAAGTTTGTTATTTTTTTAAGACATTGGACTTTAAACCTAATGGAAATTCAATTTAATTTACCGCATGATATTCGTAATTATAATGTTGTGGAATATTTTACATAAAAGCTTTCGAGGTATGTAAAATATATAGTAAACTCTACATGAAACTGTATCATCAATAATTATCAAATTTACATAAAGTAAACAGCTACTCCTACTCCCTAGCTACAATGTAAAATAGGCACATAATATATTATTATTTTATTAAAAATACATTTAAACATTGGTGTTTTCAATTTATAATATGAAATAGTTTTTAAATATTTATTTTATAAATTTAACAAATAAAAATTGCCATAATGAAAATCCGTGACTCAGCCGTTTAACATGGGAAAACAGTATTTTTAATCTTAACCCACAAATGTATATAATTATACAGGGTGTTTCCTTTAAAACAACCAGCGCTTTTTTGGGCGAACTAATGACAGAAAAAAAATTATACACAAGAAATGATCAAGAATAAGGGACTAATTTATTAATAATAACAAACCGAAAATTCGACCAGTGGTTCTCAAACGGCAGAACAAAATTATATTTTTTTAAATGGTATCCTATATAATTTTTTAGCCCATTAGATAGAGATTTTTTTTCTGATTTCAACGATATAAATATGGTATAGGGTTGTATAACAATTATTTCGAGAAAAATGGTATTAAAAATAATGTTATAATATTACAATAGGCTATGCAATACACAGGTATATACGTCTGTTGTCTAGTTACGCTAGTAGAAAACCCAATCTCAACTCATCTCAGATCACTTCAGATAAACTCAGGAAATCGTTGTTATTTCTGATACAACTAATTTGAGTTATTCTGAGTAAACTCACTTCCCCCCTTTCTGGTGATACACTACCAGTTTACAAAACTCAAAATGATTTGAAACACTCAGTTTGCATTTTAAGGTTATATAATTCAACAAAATGTATATTCACATATACAGATATACATACAAGTAACATATTTGCAACATTATCCATTTTTCGTTTATAAACTATCATAGATCAGAAAAATGTCAATAAATTTGACAGCTGTTACAGCAATTGCTATCGGTAAAGTAGGAAATGATAAAATGGAATAAAACTTGTTCTTTTTGCAAAATCACAACTCACTTTAGCTCAACTCAGTTATGTACTATGCTGAGATACAATTGGATCAAAAAGAATACAGCTTATTACATTATTTCTAGTTTTTAATATAATTTATCTCGAAATAATTGTTATACAACCCTATGCTATATTTATACCGTTGAAATCAGAACATAATATTCTATTTAAAGGACTAAAAAATTATATAGGGTGCCATTTAAAAAAATATAATTTTGTTCTACCGTTTGAGAACCACTGGTTAAATATTCGGTTTGTTACTATTGATACATTATCCCATTATTCTTGATCATTTTTGGTATAAAACATTTTTCTCTAAAGTTGTTAGTTCGCCCAAAAAAGCGCTGGTTGTTTTAAAGGAAACACCCTGTATACACATTATTAATTATTTTCGGAAAGTTAATCTAGAAATAGGAAATTATTTATTATTACCGCTGTTGTGTCCCATAAAATTTTATCGAGTATGTATAAGATTTTAGATCACAATATTCAGATTTTTTTTTATGCCAAATTTTTCAATTTACGCTTTTGGTATCCGAGTAAACATAATTTAAAGTTTTGATAAAAATAGATCTAGTATGCCATTATTTAAAAAAATAAACATCGCTTACCTGTCAAACCAAGAAGTGGTATTTGGCAGTTAGCTCGATGTACATTTTTTTGAAATACCACAGACTAGAAACTAGATCTACTTTTAACACATCTTTAAATTAAGATTACTATACTTCATTTCACCTAAGAAAATAGTAGATGGCGCTTGAGAGCCGACCGTTTTTTAAATTCGTGAACAAACTTTGTAAATAATAAATATTTTTATATGTAAAAATGTACAGGAACTGAATATTAAAAATTACAACAAAACATAGTTAAACGTAACTCAATTCTGTAGATTTTATTTGATAACTGACAGGTGATATTTATTTTCGTTTTTCTAGGTTTGTATTCTGACCAATAAAAGGGCTGAATTTATATCCCTATATAAACCAACGCTATTTTCTTACGTGAAATTAAGTATAGATTACCAAAAAGGTAAATTCAAAAAATTTGCCACTAAAAACTTCAAAATTTTATCCTCTAAAATAGTATGTATATTATTTATACAGGATGTTAATTAAAAAGCGGGCCAGAGGTGTTTAACATGCGCAAAAGTTCCCTTTTAATTTTATACAAAGTTTCAAATAAAAGTTGTAGATAAATTCTACACTAGCATCACTAAACAAATTTTATTTTGCATGTTTGATAACTTGTAAAAAAAGTTACATATAATTAAATCTGCACCTAAATTGCTAAACAAATTTTATTTTTAAATTCTACACTTAAATGACTGCAATTAGTAATATTAATATTCACATTTTGTATCCTATAAAATTAAATTTCTGACAGTTCAAACGATATAGGTACATTTCTTAGCAGTCTTGTTTGAATTCC
Organism: Harpalus rubripes; assembly: GCA_963082715.1. Classification (NCBI taxonomy): domain Eukaryota; kingdom Metazoa; phylum Arthropoda; class Insecta; order Coleoptera; family Carabidae; genus Harpalus; species Harpalus rubripes. The sequence continues at coordinate 19,421,797 of OY720451.1, forward strand.
ATGGTTATCGCTGCAAATCAGCAATATTTATAACAATTCGATTTTACAGGTTATGAAACATGCAAAATAAAATCTGTTTAGTGATGCTGGTGTAGAATTTAATTATCTACAACTTTTATTCGAAACATTTTTGTCTAAAATTAATTGGGAACTTTTGCGCAAGGAAAAACTGATTTTTTAATTAACACCTGTATAAAGCACTTCTTAAAATTTTACGGAACAGACAATTTTTGAAATAAACTGTCCATGTTAAATGTCTGTCACTGATCCAGTTGTTTTTTAATTAAGTCCAATTATGTCGTTAAGGCTTCTGGCATGGTTTAGGGCTATTAGGACCTTTGGCATAGTTGACATAACGAGTAATAATAATTTCTCTTTACTCTCTTAATATGATTTCACGTAAAACTTTACTATTGAAGAAATACGTACATAGTTTTTACTTTCACTTTATTTTAAGATAAGGGGTAATTTTTAATTTAACAAATAACAATGTAAGTATTTTTAAATGCTAGCCATAAGGTGACTAAAATTTTCAGTAAATACTACCAGTCATAATGCTTAAATATTTATTTTGCAAATTTATCGAATAAGATAGCAGACATATGTATTTTCAAGTTTATTTTATGTGTAAACAACAGTAAAAAACATTTTTAAACTATTTTTTCTACTCCCGTAACTAAAGTACCTTGTAATACACTGTTACGTCGTTTGCTAAGTAATGTATTAAACACTAGTGTTTAATGAGTTCATTAGTCACGACTATTTCGGTATTTTAAACACGACCCGAAGTTAGCTTTCGGGTATGTTCGTATTCTTGATATATGAACAAAATAACATTATTTAATACATTTTTCTGTTTAATTTTAATAAATAAGTACTAAAAATCAACATTTAAAACCTATTTTCATAATCATTTCATTCTTATTTGACAATGCAAACATCTGTCAAAATGAAATCTGTATTATCAGTATACATAATACCTGCATTACCGACAGAGTTTTGTTTGGTTATGCGAAACAAAACATTTGACGTTTATTGACGTGTTTGAATTCAGTGCAGTGTTCGGATCTTTGGTAAAGAAGATGAACCCGAATAGTGAAAGTGAAGAAGAAATTTTAACTCCAGAAGAAATTAAAGAAGCCGCAGCATCAGCTACCGCTAATTTATTACCAAATAAATCGAAAAATCAGTATGAGCGAGCTTATAACCTTTTTATGAACTGGCGTAAAGCAAATCAAACAAATTCATTTTCTGAAAATGTGCTATTAGCATATTTCAAAAATCTTTCTGATAAAATGAAGCCATCGTCGTTATGGGCAATCTACTCAATGCTTCGTTCAACAATAAATATAAAAAATAATATTGATATAAGTAAATATCACAAATTATGTGCTTTTTTAAAGCGTACATCAGATGGTTACAAACCTAAAAAATCAAGAACATTAACTCCTCAACAAATTAAGGAATTTTTGACATCTGCACCCGATTCGGAATATCTCTTTATAAAAGTGAGTAATTTGAAACAATTGTAAGTTTGACTAAAAATACGTAATATATTATTCATTTTTAGGTTGGATTAATATTTGGAATAATGGGAGCGTGTCGTCGGGAAGAATTGATGAAAATTGAAATAAAACATGTTGAAGATCTCAACACAGCACTTCTTGTACACATTCCGGACACAAAAACCAAAACAGAGCGTCAATTTGTTATTGGAGGTAATTTCTATAAAATCTGTAAGAAATACATGGAACTCCGGCCTCAAAATCTGCAAAATTGTACACGTTTCTTTTTGAATTATCAACGAGGTAAATGTACTAAGCAGCCGATTGGAATAAATAAATTTGGTAGCCTCCCCAGTCAAATTGCCAAATATCTAAAGCTGCCAGATCCGGCTTCTTATACAGGACATTGTTTAAGAAGATCGTCTGCAACTATTTTAGTTGATTCTGGTGCAGATATTACAGCCCTAAAACGCCACGGAGGATGGCAATCAACTTCGGTCGCAGAGGGTTACATTGACCATTCTATTAACAATAAAATTCAAACAGCGAATAATATATTACATACTGTTGAAAACTCGACAAATGGTAATTTTCAAATGGAACAATGCGATAATTATGAAATTACAAATAACACAAACATTAATTTTGAAGTTAATAAAAGTGCAGATACAGCAACAACTAATTTGAATAATACTGAAAAATCTTTAATATCATTTCAGAATTGCCAGAATTTATCTGGTATAACAATTAATGTACATTTAGCAAAATAGATTGTTTATATTTATGTATTAATTAAGAAATTAAATATTAATATAAAATTATTTATAAATTTGTTTTTCAATAAAATATTCTGTTTCGAAGCGTATAATATTTTGTTTCTAAACGTTGGTTATAAATAAACTTCCGCTCGTAGAAAAAGTATAGTATACAACACGTTTTAAAACTTCTCTAGACACTCGTAATATTAAGCACTCGCTTCGCTCGTGCCTAATAAACTCGTGACTAAAGTGGCGTTTTTAAAACTTGTTGCATAATATACTATTATAATAACAAATTATTTTGTTATTGCGTGCGAATTAAATTTATGTCAAATTTAGCAATATACATTCCCAAACAAGTCAACAATGCTTTTTATTTTATTGTTTCAATATGTGAACATTGCAAAATTTTAACCGACTAAACTAAATTAATAATTAGCCCACAGTTCACCGTATGTTTCAAAATTATTACAAAATAACTCGTATAATTTATCTAACCCACACACATATAATACGGTAATTATCAATCAATACTATTATATTTACTCTACTGTTACCGCTTCTATATTTACACCAGGTAAATATTTTTTCTGCTATCTTTCACTTTTTCACGGAGAAGAATTTACGAGAATGACTCATGTTCCGAGATGAAAGTTTAGACGAATTTTTCATGTATAAAAGTTGGTAATGGAAAAATGATATAATGATTTTTCCATTACTATTAGGGCACAAATGTGAATTACAGCTTAGGGGATAAATTTTTAATTCTTTTATTTCCTCATGGAAGCGAACAAACAAATAAAAAATTCAAGGGTTATTTACATTAAAGAAACATTATAACGTTAGTTTTTAATTCCACATATACGCCCTATTAAATTCTTCCATTATACTAAAAATATTTTAAATTTTCTTTATAAATTAAAATAGATTGTATTATTTCTGGATCCATAAATATGGAAAGTTGCTATAACCAACTATAAAAACTTAAAAATATGTAAAATAATTCATACTGTAAGGCCCAATTTTATAACGCTCTTTTAAATTTACTTGCAAAGTAAATTTAATTAAAAAAACAAATTCGAATCAGTTTTCATGTTCTTTTGACTAAAATTATTGCTGTCAAAAAATCGAGTTTCATTTGTCCATTTCATTTACTTACATAAAATTCAGTGTGTTAAAAAAATTAACTCGGGGTAGTCTATGCACAGAGAGAGGTATGTTTATAGTATGTTCCGTAATGCAACCGGTTCGACCAGATTTACGGTTTTGTGTTCCGTAAGTCCTGAAATTATTTACCGGTTTCTATTTGGAACGCGGTTCCTGAAAAAAGTTGGTAAAAAGTCGGACCACGGCAACCACGAAATAATCCTGGTTCAGATTTACAGATCTGTAAATTTGTAAATAATGAACAAAATCGCAACGAAAGCTGTCACTCTTATTATTTTTTGTCGGGTTTTTACAGATTTACCGATTAGTTTGAAAGAATTTTATTAAATGTCAATTTAACGAGATATCTTATTTTAGAAATGTAAATAAATTAGAAAACGGTGAATGGCAATATTCTTTTACTGCCTGCTGCAATGAATTTCAGGAAAATTACATTTCATGATCAATTTTGTCAACTTGACTTTTAAATTGAATAATGATCAGACATACGCTTCTCTGTTCATAGCCTACTCCGAGTTCGATTTTTTTAACACTACTTTTATGCAATACACTGTCACGATAATAATTATCATTTGTTTACTTTGTCGACTATAATAATTACCTATGCATTCTGTGAATTAATTATTCGAAAACATACTCAAAAACACATTTCCAAAAACTTGTTAATTTTATTGTTCCATAAAAATTTAATTCAGCAAATAACAGTTAACTATTTGTTCTAGCAACGAATTGAAAAAACAAATTATTTACGCATGCCCAAGCACATTAGATTTGAATAATTTGAGGAACAATGAAAACAGAAAATTTATTCAACATTGCTCTAATTTCAATTTTAATAACATTAACTTTTTGCTACAGCGTTTATCGCCTTAGATGACACCCACCACAGAAAACACATCTGTAGTGAAATGTCAATGCGAGATATTTTAAGTGAAAGGCCACAGACACATAGCTAGAACATCATTATGAAATCAATTGTGTCATCTTCCCAACGTGATTTTAGATTCTTTCAAAGATAACTTTACGCCTATATCGTATAAACAATGGGTTCCTCCACCGTGGTAACAAATTAGAACATAGGTCATTTATATTAAAATTATATCTTAAAACTATATATTAAGACTATCAAATTTTTAAAAAAAGTTATTAATTTTTGAAATAATTGATTCTTTAATACCATTTCTTTATATCTACGTCACACATTTACTCTATTCCAAACTGCCTCTATTTTCAAGCTTTTTACTATGGCTTTTTTAAAATATTGAATTAATTTTCAGGTATAAGTATGCAGAAAACAACAAAAAACAACGGAAGTAAACCAAATAACATTTGTTTAAATTTATGATGTAACGCCAGGCTACATGCGTTGATATGAAAGTGAAAGATTTGTTGAATGACATAGGCTATCAGTGGTAATCAAAACTTGAAATATAGCAAATGTAGTTTTTTTAAAAATTATTTTATTAAATTGCTTATTATCCACGCATATTTTCAATTCTTGCTGACAAGAGTTAATTTAACATATTTATATATTTGTATAAGTGCTGAAATATATAAATTTATGTGACTCCAATTCTTAGCGTAGCCCACTGTTTGATAACAATATCATCCCTATATCCACGTCACAGAATATTAAAACAATTATTACAGCTTAACGAATAACAATAAAAGATTTTCTAAAACTACGAATCTCTTTCAGGTTAGATCAAGTTACATAAAAAAGTATAAAAAATAAATAGTGGAAAACCCCATTACAATGTTTTAAATATATAAAAATTATTTCAATTAAGCGACACATGTGTAAGAGCAGTAATTATATAGATCAATAATCACCCTCAAATTAAATTATGATGGATTACCAGGCAATTTAATTAATTAAAGAGTAGCTGGTATGTTAATTTATTAATGATATGAATGTTTGTAAGACTCACCCATCAAGTCTCACATCTGCTAACGACCGATTCAATGAAATCATATCACTAGCCATAAGATTAAATTGATTCAATTTGAATTTTTCTTTCATTTCTGCTTCTTGTTCAGGAGGAATGTGAACAGCTTTGCCCATTTCTCCAGGCATACCGGGGTTCGGTAACACCACTGGAGCGGGTTTCCATCGTTTTAACTGTGATTTTTTATAATGACCACTATTACTGGAACAAACATTAAGAATAAGACTCAGTACATTGTTAGTAAACCAGTAAATGAATTAGTAATTAATTTGTACCTGCTAAGTTCGTTATGTAGGTGCAAAGCTTCTGGCTGTGCGTTATACTCTCCATCGTATGCTATTTCAACTACATATTCATTACTTTTCTTACACGAACCACTTAAACAATCTGAATAAAATGTTAACACAACAACGTCCACAAGAAACCAAACTAAAGAAGTTAATAGTATCACTCTACAAGTGTGGATTCTGATTTTGCTTCGAAACATGATGGATCACTAATGTCAATAACTAATATCACAATTGTTTTTTCATGAAATGCATTACACTTTATTAACTGTTCGTCTTGTTCGTTAATATTTTAAGTTTTTAACAATTTATGTTACCAAGGCTAAAACTACACGTCAAATCACTTATGTCAAAATAAATAAATGAAACAACTTGTTATTAGAATATACTCTATCACAAAATTATTTATTATTAACAAATATTGTAAATTAAGGTGTAAGATTCAATAATTAAAATAAAATTTATAACTGACCACACATTTTTTACACCTGTACACACGTTGCACATTCCGCAACACTGCAACAGGGCAGACGGTGTCAGTTGTATACACGAAAGCGACAACACTGCGATTGTGGCAGTAATGTGAAACTAATCACGTCGACATTTTCTTATCAGCCTTGCCACGGTCTATAAAAGTGCATTTCAACGTAAAATTCAAACAAAACATAAATTTTGTATTTTTAATTTCATAAAACATTAAATTATATACACTTTCATGATTCAAGGTATAAATAATTGTATGGTTGGTATTATAGATAGCAAACTACAAATAATAGATTTAAAATATAAGGCGGTTTTATTTTATAATCTTATTTTTAGAATAAAACATGTTAATGTTACATTTATATCAAATGTTCATTTCATCTTTTTTTAAAAATTATTGAAAATCAAAGGAAAAATCACATTTTAACAATTAACGTGTAAAATATTTCATATTATAAGTAGCAATATAAAAAGTAGATTCATATTATTTATCGAATTGACTTCATTTTATTATGTAGAAATTATTGCAACGAAACTCTAATCTTGAGTCCAGTCTTCATATTCTAGGTTAAACTTTTCATTTGTTAGTTCATGATATGCCATATTTTGCATACGATCGCAATCATCATGATCTTTGGCCAAATCCCTATTGGGGCACATCGCAATATGTTCCACAAAATCATGTTCATCTTTTAAACGATGGCAGGCGTTATAAGGGCAAGTTTTCCACCCCGGATAATTTCTCATGCAGCGTACTATATGATACTGCATTTTAGATGCAAGGACTTTATGTTGTTCATTAAATGGACAACTTATAAAAGGATCATCCAGTTTTTTGAAGTAAGCCATCTCAAATAATCTGCAAATAAAGATATAAGTAAATATAACCTATAATATACAAACCAAGTTTTACCGAGATCGTCAAAATGTTAAAACAAGGAAAAATGATAAGTATTATTTAATAATAATGCAGTTTTCTTAATTGTTTAATCAAATTTAAAACCAATTATTGCAGTAACTATACTTCTTCGTCTATAATAAAACAAAAACAAGAAACAGCAATCTCATTTCTTCGTTGTTTTCACTGCGCCAGCGCCACCTATTTTATCAGTAAACATAAAGGAAAGTTTTCTGTTCTAATCATATACAGGCAGTACGAAAACCGGGCCGTATGTGTTTAACATGGGAAAACAGTTTTTCGTTGTCCAAAAGTGGCCTATTAATTTTATACAATAATGCTTCAAATAAAGGTTTTAAGGAATTAAATTCTGCATCTAATTCAGTAATTATATTTTATTTTGCACATTCCGTAACCGAGCAAATTGAATTTAAAATTTTATAAAAGTAACTTATTTATAGTGTTATTGATTTAAAATCAGAAAAAAATAAATCACATTTGACCTGTCAGAAACGTATGTCAAATTGCCTGTATCTATCAGTCATTCTTATTGAAAATAGAGAATTATTCACTAACAAATTATTAAAAAGTATTATTTTAATGCAAATTATATTTTATAATTTTTGACAGGTCTAATGTCATTGCGATTGTTTATGATTTTAAATCAATACCATGGCTTAATACTGTAAAAAAATAACTTTTATAAAAAATTTAATTCAATTTGCTCGGTTACGGAATGTGCAAAATAAAATATAATTACTGAATTAGTGGCAGAATTTAATTCTAACTGGTCACTTTTGAGCAACGAAAAACTGTTTTCGCATATGGCCCGGTTTTCGTTTTACATATTATATAACACCAGGCCTGTATTCAGGTATAATCGAATATACTATTGTATTGCCACGAAACATATTGGCCTGTATTCAGCTATAATCGAATATACTATTGTATTGCCACGAAACATATTAGGTATTTTTAAATATCACGACTCCGAAGGAAGAGTGCACGAGAAGAGTGGTTATCAAAAATAATTTGTTACTGAAAACACTAGTGATATTCGTTATTATATAATGAGTAAATGTGATGACTAAAATAAAATGCAATTTTTGACGTTTGTTGATAAATAAAACAAACTTGTTTACTGGTAGTTACTCCGGCGACATTACATTTGGGACCCAGCAAATATACAAAAGCGATTATACAAGTCATAATTAATTCAGCCAATGGCATTTGAGAATTTAGCTGAGTTACTGTGTATTGATAAGCGAATATACCCTTGACGACGTGGTATAACCGATTTTGTATATTCAGTGGGTCCCAAATGTAATATCGTCATAGTAAGCACTAGTAAACGCGTTGTTTTATTTATCTACAAACGTCAAAAAAAAATATTTTATTTTTGTTATCAAATTTATTCATTGTATAATCCAACGAATGCCACTTGCGTGTTCAGTATTATCAGAATATATTGTGTTAATATACTCAACGTATTATTTTAGAATATCACGACTCCGGAGGAGGAGTGATATTCCAAAATAATACGTTTCGTGGCAACACAATATATTCGATAATACCTGAACAGACGTGTGGTATTATATATGATTACACAACGTCGTCAAGGGTATATTCGTTTATCAATTCATGGTAACTAAGTAAAATTCTCAAATCCCATTAGTTGAATTACTTATGAATTGTACATACTAATTAAAACTTCATTAGTAAGTGATTATACTCTATCAGTTTTAACTATAGAGTGGCGGGAAGATAGGTGCAGTTTGATCTTGTCGGAATATTATCCAATCAAAGAACAAGATCAAACTGTACCTATCTTTCCACCACTCTATAGTTAAAACGGATAGAGTATAAGTAAGCAACTGAAGCGGTTTATAAAAATTTAGTTCTAGGAATGAAATTTTAATTACTCCACAGGTAGACGAATGCACAGTATAGGAAAGTACATTCCTATTCCGTGACGAAGGTTTAAATTTAAAATCTGAAATAATTCTGAACTGAAATACACCCCTAAATATTAGGCTATTTGTACATTAGATGTGATATATAAGTTGCCAAGAGAAAATTAATAATTTATCTCATTTTCAAATAAATATTACCGGTAAAAAATAAAAAGTAACAAGAATTTTTTCTAGCTTATATAATATAAATATATTTTTTTTACATAATATTACTACTTTATTTTTTTCGTAATATTATGTTAATAATTGGTAATATTTGTGTATAACTTTGTTCAAGATTAATAGATTGTAACTAATCATTTTAACTTTATTTCTTACAGAATCGGACCGATTGTATTATTATTTTAAGTATAAATAAAAGCATTTTCTTAATATTTGGAATAAAACGACTTGTATATAGATACCTAAAAATAAATCACATAAAATACTCATAATTCTAAAATTATCTATGTGCACATTAACAAAATTGTCATTTTTTTATTTCCGCAATTTCCGTGAGGTTTCAAATGTTTCACCATGAAAAAGTTTTCAAAGGCCAAGACATTGGATTGGTTAGGCGTACGTGACGATTTATTGAAAGGACTGAAAGGAGGCTTCCAAATACAATGTGGTTGCCAGCCAAGATAATAAAATGTTGACACAAACAGCAGTTACAGATTATTTATAATTTCGGAAATTATATAGAAGCTGCACACGACCTCAATGAACTGTATTATGATTATAATAATAGTAATAATAATAGTACTGAATTTTGAATATTTTTAAAATAAAAATCTCTTATTTGTAATTACTTAAATTTGAAGTGTACGTTAAATTGACAATCTCGTATCGAAACGTTAAATGAATAATAAACCTTTTCAATTTAAAGAGATAGAAGATATGCGCAATGGGGATCTGCGCATAGTAAGAACAATTGAGATCTGACGTTTATTTCTAAAAAAATTAGACGTAAAATGTGAGAATTTTTTTTGACAACTGTAAAAAACTTCTCGAAAGAAGTTACAAAAGCTTTTATTGGAGATAATGTCTAACGATGCAAATTTTCATCGAGAATACAAGTATTTTAGTGACTGCAATATTTCTGTCGTTTCGTTTGACAGCCCAACTAGCAGTTGTTGGCGCCATTTTACTTACTATTTACAACGATAGAAAGAGATAGCCGTTAAATTGAAAAGGTCTATTATGAATGTACGTAAAGAAAACGCTAGAATAGAATGTTCTGGAATATAATAGACCAATATAAGCTCAGAAGCGAATGCGCCAGGACAATGATTATTGGACATTAATTATGCCATGACATTTTATGGAAAATTATATGAGGAACTAAATAAAAAAATCTGGTATGGCCAACACAATACCTCTCGCCATATATAGACCGAGTCACAAAAAATATTAAGCTAATCCTTATTTTTGGATTAGCGAATTTTACTCTAATTTTGGCAGTTTGTTTCTTAAAATATAGTATAATCTAATCCAAGTAACTACCATTTTTGATATTAAAATGGACATTAAATTTTAAATACCGGGATAGAATATAATTCACTAATCCAAAAATACGGATTAGCTTAAACTTTTTTGTGAATCGTTAATTTTTATTAATTTAAATACATACCTACATATTTACTTATGCTGGAAACTGTATTGATTTCTTCTCCTATTGTTCTATTTACTTTTTTCTTTTTTTTGGTCAGTGACATTTATCTGTCAGTTGTTTTGTTTGTTTAAAGCGTAGGTTCCGGGATTTAAATTATAGCTAATTTTATAAATTTATCCATAAGATATGTAGAAAAGGTATTAATGCAAATCTGTTGAAAATTTAATAATCTTTAATTTTTATAATAACATTAATCTCGAAAAAATAACATTTAAAGGTATTTTCGAAGAAAAACTATTTTGAGCTTCACGTAAAGTCACACCAAAATCTAAAGGGCTCTTTCAAAATTTTCTGAATTTGAGTATTTGAGTTAGAGTGGAGGATCCACACGTACATACATACACATACACATACACACATTGTTAAAATTAGATTCTAGGGATCTTAAAACGTGACCATTTACCAAAATCTCGATATGCGATTTTTAGCACGATCCCTATACCTCCCTTACCAAGGGTTGCGGAAGGTAAAAAAAAACAATTCTTGTTTTTAAATTTGGCTGAACTTGCTCTCATATTACGTGTCACTCATTTGGAGTTTTGAAATGTGTGACAGTGATTAGTCTATCCTTTGAATGGGCTCCCAAGTCACCGTTCAGGAATCTTCTAACCTTAATTTTTGTTTTCACCTAGATTCTCCGTAGCTGTCATCAGCTCCCGCCCGTGGCACCGATTTATCCTGCAGAAAGGGAACGCGATACACGACCAGGTAGTGGAGCTGTTGCAGTTGATGCGCAATTCCGCGGGTGTGCGGTGCTCCACACTCCACTTGTGCTCTTATTTTCAGTTTCAGTTCTAATCACGGCTGAATGACAGCGCGAGCTGCGGGCTGTTCAAATTCGAACCGCTAACAAGTCACCAAGCCAGCTGGGGAGCTAGCATATGCAGCTGGGTGGATTGAATTAGAAGGAGCTAATTGTTACTATAAATTCACCTACTTAATTACAAATATAAATAAGCATATCCATGTAAAATATGGTTTCTTTATCAGTTTCTTTTGAACATAATATAGATATGGAACCAGAAAAGCATATGTTTCACGTATGTTTTGAATATGTTCGTTTACTCACTCCATTAGAAGTTATAGTTAATTGTCACTCCTATAAATTTACTTAAATTATGAATCTATCCATTCAAAATATGGTATGTATGTCGTACCTATCAGTGGCGGCTCGTGCATTAAAACGTTGGTGAGGCGTGGCATCTAGAGAAAAAATGCGCCGCAGGCGATGTTTTTTTCATTCAAGGTCAAATGCCTTATAATTGAAAGGTATATTTTTTAAGGGATGTGCAGCTGCATGTTTTTCCCCTTTCATGTTCCAAAATTAATTGCCAGACCACAAAACATTTCTTCCACCTTCGAATTAAAATTTTGAATTTCAATTTTTCTTGCACTATCAATTGCGGTAGAAATATTTTGCTTCCTTAAAAGTACTAATTTACAAGTTGAAGTAATGTGATCTTTACGTATATTAGTAGTACTAGTAAAAAGTATGCACGGCCAACAAAATAATTTATTAAGTACTTTACTGCCGACAAGCCAGTTATATTTATCATAGCAGGTGTTAGTTGCATCTTGCCTCCTTCTTCAATATTTATAAATGACGTCCTAACATCAGAACAAAGCAGAGATGGTCTGTTTGTTTTAATTCTTTGACAAATAGTTTATCTTCATAAGATAGTCGATGAAATGGATTTTTCTTAATTAAAAAAATATCTTCAGAATTCCGTATATTATTATCATTTAATTCGAAATTCTTATCTTTTAAAGTCCCAGTCGAAGCCATTACACTTGTTTTGGTTTCAAATTCAAAATACAAAAACCCTACTATAAAAACTACGAGAAAAATAAAAGAATTAAATACAGTAGATGTCGTGATTTTATTTACAAAATTTGTGAGCATGCCGCGTTTGATTGTATTCACGTACGGTCTCGGCCTCTATAGGGAAAGTAAAGTAACTATCTTTTATCCTCTCATTGCATTTTGTATTTGAAGCACTGCCTCGAACAGTGCTGTCTAGCGCATGTATGAATGAAAGCCGTATCAAAAACATTAGGCAGAAGTACTTCAAAGGGTGTAAATTAGGTGAACTGCATTACAGATTAGTTATGGTGGTGGCTTACATTATTCTTTTGATATTTAAAAGACAAGCATTTATGGAATAAGTTGAAATTTAATTTACATACTACTTTACATAATTTATTTCTTTTCTGGTGCCACTAGTACCTATTGTTTTATAAATACTTAACATATAAATAAAATATATCATCACCATCACCTGTTCTGCTTATGTTTCAAATATAGCACCTCAATTTGAATCAAATATTGGGAAATAATGTGCACGTAGGTAGTATGAATATGAAATATTAACCATTTTTTTTTAAATAACATTTTTTAATCAATTTGACTCGAAAATAGAAATTTAAGTGCCAAGTGTATTAAAAGGGGCGATTAATAATAGAGACATTCAGGCCTATTCTATTTTTAGCAACTGATTAAAATTTTTATCCAATCGCTTTTGATTTGAAAATTAAAACTCCAATTTTTTGTCTTATGTCGACATACCTAGATATTAACAAAGGTGCTGAACCTGATGACATCCCCTCGATATTTATAAAAAAAACTGTGCTTGTTCGCTTAGTACTCCACTTACTTTGATTTTCACCAAATCCTAAAGGAATCACACTCTCCACAAATTTGGAAACTGGCCTACATTATCGCAAGTTTTAAAAATGGAAACAAGAATATGGTTAAAAATTACACCAATATCTAAATGAGCCGGTTTTACATTTTTTTAAAAATATTTTAAATGAAAATTTATGCAATATTTTTCACAGTAATATAAAAAATAATAATAATTTATTGTTATTTTTTAAAATAATTAAATAAAAAGATTTGCGCCAGGAATAATCATGATGTCATAAAAAAAACCACCCACTCCTGTGACGTCGGAGCACATACAGTACGTCATTCATGCCAATAGGAACAGTTTACGTTATTTCTATAAATAAAAGTAGGCGACAGTAGTCACAGGTTAAACTGTATTTGCTCTAACGTCACATTCTGTTTCAGATCACGTGACTTTTTTCAAAATAGTACACAAATTTCAATAATTGTAAAATATCTAATGGATATTTCGTGATATTTTCAAATTTAAGGCTCTTTAAAGAACAATATCTTTTAAAATTTAGTACTTAGAAGTCATATAAAAATTCTTGCAACAGCTTATTATGCATATTTGAAAGAATATATGAAAATATTATTTATAAATCCTTGTATGCTCTAGTACATCAGATTATACCACAACAACATGGTTTTGTACCGGGACTCTCAATTGGAACGAATGTGCTGGAATATACAGATTACATTTTAAAAGCTATGGAAAACAAGTTGAGGTGGATTCTGTTTACACCGACTTCAGCAAAGCGTTTGACAGAATTCCTTTTAATTTATTAATAACTAGGCTAGCTGAAGTCGGTGTCAGTGGAAATTTGCTTAAATGGTTCAGTTCTTATTTGAGTGGTCGAACACAGCGAATTGTATTGAATGGTTTAACTTCGGATGATGTCACTGTCACGTCGGGTGTGCCACAGGGTTCCCATTTAGGCTCCTTTCTCTTCACTATATTCATTAACAACATTGCAACATGTTTCGATATAAAATAGAAGGAAATATACTCAACCAAACTAATCTTGTAAAGGATTTAGGTGTGATACTAGATAAGAAGTTAATTGTTGACATTCACATCGACAATCTTGTTAAAAGGCTTCCAAAATGTTAGGCTTTCTAATAGAAGCAAGCTCTAATTTTAGACATCCATCCACTATTTGAACATTGTACAACTCTCTTGTTAGAAGTCACGGTATGATATTTATATAAATCGTATTGAAGATTGAAGCTATTCAACGAAAAAAAATTAAATTTAAAATTTTGCGAGGGTGACGATTAGCAAATCTTTTTGTGCATTTCGGCAATTTTGGTTTGCTTTGTTCCTCTATGTTATTACTTACTGCAACTAAATCGCTATGTCTAAACGTCATTCATTTTAATAGCAAACTGAGTTCCGCTGACGCGGCGCAACGCGCGGTAATAGATAGGCATAGACACTAGCTACGACTAAATAGGGGTTTATTGCAAATTCGTAACAAATAATACACATGGTCATTGTAAGGTGTAAAAATAACAATTGGTATTTGAGTTTTTTTCATCTTTAATTCGGTAACTCAGAAAATGCGTTTAAATAGTAATTTTGAATAAAAAACATCAATTGGCGACTAAAATTAACGTGAATTCCTCAAGTGGACGATATTTGCAACTCTTGAAAATGGTATTGTTATTCAACTTTACAGTATATATATATATATATATATATATATATATATATATATATATATATATATATATATATATATATATAAACTATTATTCATGAAAGATGACTATTCAAGGTCATTTGTGAGCCGTCTGAAATAATATTACTTGCAGATAACTTCATTGCATTTCGTATACATAGGCGTGCAACATGTAATATTTATGGACACATTTTAACTGAAAAATAAAAGTAATTCATTTGAAAATTATGTTTCTTTCTAAATAATGCCTTTCTGAAAAGTTTATGTTCTGCACTTATGTTTTTGCAAAATACAAAAACATAGACTAACTAATAAACCAAGGAATAATAATTTGATTTAAACGTCAACGCCACTGGGTAAATATTAGCACAGAGGGCAGTGCAGCAGATAATTAGGTATCTGTAATTCTACGACATATCTCATTATTATTTATAGTGGGTTAGAAAGTAATGCCACTATTTACGTATATCTGTCACACCACATTAATTAAATAGACATAGCTCAAATAATCTTTCTTTTTCTAATGCAAAATGTTGCTAAGCTACTCCTATAAAGTGATGTGTATTCTTTCTTCGAACAAATAACCTTGAATAGTCATCTTTCGTGAATAATAGTATATATATATATATATATATATATATATATATATATATATATATATATATATATATATATATATATATATATATATATTGGGCAATGAATTCCTTGCCAGTTTCTTGTTTGTCTTTTTATTTTAAAGTACATATAAATTACTTTGCAATATGAGCAAAGAACGAAAAAATATTAACAACGTCAATTGCTGCGTTTATGGCTGTCATTCTCGGGGTAGTAAGAAATTATCTGTCTCAAAAATTGGTGAGAGGAAGAGTGACATCCAAAATAAATTTGGTAAAATGGAGTCTATCGACAAAAGAGAGGGCTGGATTAGGAAAATACGAACTGGAAAACAAGTGACGAATTATAAGAGGATAACAAAAATGAAAAGTATTGTATTAATAATAATAATAATATAAAATAATACACTTTTCACTTTATGTGTAGCATTCAATATATTTCTTACACTTCTAAATAAAACAATTTGAAAGACATTTGACATTAGTTTAATTTTAATTTTCTTAACTAAGTAAAGTGAATACATCCAGGATTAATATATGGTACTATTTTACTATTTTGTACAAAATATTAAGGCAGCTGTAATCAGTAATGTGTTTGCATTGGCCACTATGGCCCCCTTTTATAAAACTTCGAGAAGAATTTGTTGCCTCCAAATAAGTAAAACATTTCCTTAGAAATAAGTCTAAGATAACTTTCTTCGAATGTCATTATAATTTAAGTACGTACACAAAATTATTACTAACACTATTTACAAAAAGTTTAATGAATTTGTTAGTATACTTCAAAACGAATGTTTCTGTATGCGATCTTACAGTATATACCATTTTCAGAGCACGTGTATGCTACAACACTAGCGCCGCCATCGGTAGTTTTAGTCGCCAATAACTGAGTAATTTGTATGGGTGCTCCGCACCCATTACAAATTTGGTATGGGTGCTTACTGTTTTACTGAGATTTCGAATAATTGTTAATACCTATAGTTGCCGTCAACTAAGTATGCACCAGAAATTTCTACACTGTGTCCTATTCATAGGATAGGCAATGTTGAAAATGCTAAGTTATGAAGAAGCGGCAACACCGCAGGGCAAAAGACACGGTGCGAAGAAGGAAAAAAATTGAACAGGTTGAACATCAGTCCGCTCTCAGTCCATACTTATTTTCATTATTCGATTTATATTCAATTTAAAAATGTTATAAATACTCTGCATTTTAAAGCAGAGCAAAATTCAAGGCAATGGCAAACACAAAAGAAATAAAATTAAAGTAGTAATTTGAAACGTTAGTTGACATTTGTCAAATAAACTGTCAAGCCACTTACTTCATAATGATTAGTAGTGAAAATAGAACAAAAATAGAATTTCGCAACTTTATTTATAGCGCGCGAACAGGAAGGCTTTCCTCATATAGTCGTTTGTCAAAATAATTGCTAGATGCACCTAATAATTCTACAGTTATTATAAAATGTGTTCAAATTAACAGAAAGTAAAAGGATATTTTGTTTTCGTATATTCCTGAAATAATTCGAGAGAATTTCAACCTACGCCAAATTAAATCATCTACAGATGGAATTTTACGATGACACGTGAGGTATAAAAATATAACCACATTGTTTTAAAATAAACGGACCAAAATAAAATTCAGTTGCACAATAAAATTAAATAAACCTAAATGGTTTTTCATTTACATACAAATTAAAATAATTATTATAATAATAAGGTTATAAATAAATAATATAATTACTTTTCTATTTATTTTACACAATTTATAGTGCATTATTTTAAGCTACATGCGCATATGGACACGAGGTGCTTATGAAATTATTATGTTGAATATTTAGTGCCAAATGGTATAAAATATTATAGAATGTTCCAATAATTTACTTATTTTAAGTGGTATACAGTTGTATACAACCAGTATTTTATAAAAACAATTAAGTAGTAAGTAGTATTTTTAAATTTACAAATTTATTATATTTTATTATCGAATTTGTAAAATAGTATAGAACAATTCCAGCGACCCCGAACCGGGAAATTCTAAATACATACTTATATAAATTCCATGTATAATTATAATTACATACATGAAGTACACATGAAAATATGTTAAAATGTTAAATGTTTTGAATATGTCTTTATGTTATGCAATGAGGTATATTCGTATCCTTTATTTACAAGTAATAAAAGCGATAATAAAATGTATGGAACGCGTCTTGTTTAAGCATTTTCCAAAATAATTTCCAAATACCTTTGCATATTACTGTTGTACGTTAAATTTGAAATTTACTGGATGATCTAAATTTCAGATAGTCTAGATTTAGATTCTTGATCTAATATTCATCATTCCGATTACTAAGACAATAATCAAATATAATTTTACGCTCGTGCCAAACCTCTTTATTTTCTTTTAAATTTTGTTGTAATTTTAAATAAATATCAAATTTAATATAACCAATTTCTTTTGATTATGTCAAATAAATAAGAAGAAAAAATTAAAAAAAGATAAGGAAGTTTGGTAGATTCGAACCTACTACCTTTGACATAAGAAGCAAAAACGTTATCATCTTAATATGTAACCTCTAATTCTAAATTTTCTTATACAAAGTAAAATAATAGCAATAAAAGTATCTATGTAGCCAAACGCCACCCATATAATTTAAGAATGTCAAAATGTTTTTGCAGAATTAGCAAATAGTATACTGTCTTATTAGGAGTAAAAGTAAAACTTTGTGTGGCGAGCATGGAAGTTTGCACGACGAGTGCACGACTAGAGAAGCGAGTCGGACAATTGCATGCGAGGCACATAAAGACACTTTTACTCCGAATGACACATTAAATTTTTTTCAAACGTATTGCTTTTCTTCTTATTCGCTGATTTTATATAGTTTCTGTAGATATTTATTTATTTTATTTCTACCTTGTGAATCAAGTCACAAAAGATGCCATTTTTACGTTTGAAAAAAAAATGTAATTGATACTTAGAGAATGATTTTTCTTATAAATATCTTAAGTTTTTTAGTAATAGTATGTAAGATTACAATTAAATATATTTTATTTCCCATCTATTTCAATACATACTGAACACCTCGAAAACCCATGAACCACTGATTGCACACCGCTGGTACTGTACAGGTGTCTCACTTTCGATGTTTTTTAAAGTATCTCGGGTAATATTAAAGATAAAGCAAAATAGTTTGCACATTCCAGGGTCAACTTTTCGAGAAAAGTTTAATAGTCACCACATTGAATTTCGATCTCCTTTTGTTCCTGTGTTACAGGCAAAAACTCGTTTTTCGCTCATTTCCAAAATATCTCATATCTTATATATTATGGTAGTAAGAGAAAAATTGTTTTAACAAACTTTCAACTGTTTTTTAGGTAGAATAAAATGGCGTAATTAGATTTTTTTGAATAATTCTCGAGATATAACACAAACTTATGATTTTTTAAATGGGAACCTATGTTGAATATAGTCTCATTGTTTTGCTTATTTTATAAGCTTTTTAATGATATATAACAAGTCTACATTTTTTTATTTTGAACATGAACAAAAGAGAAATTATTATTTTTTTGGGGTGAAATATTGAAAATTATTAAGAAACAAATGAAAGAAATAAATTTAAAATCGTCAATTGTTTATTTCTAATATTATTTGTTTCAGTTTTATTCATTTTTTCAATTTATATACTTCAAATTAATATTAAACCATTTTTTTCAAAGCTTACTGTAACGTCGATAAATAATAATTTAACTAACCCGAAAATAATTAGTTAAGAATAATTATGAGAACATAATTAATAATTATAAAATCAAAATCTTTTGTTTCTTAATACTTTTTCTTTTTTTTCACCCTAATAAATTAATAATTTATCTTTTATTCATGTTTAAAACAAAAGAATGTAGACTTATTATAAATCATTGAAAAGCTTATGAAATAAGCAAAACGAGGAGATTATTTTTAACATATGTTTCCGTTTAAAAAAGCATAAGTTTGTGTGATATCTCGAGAATTATTGTTTTCAAAATATATAATTACGCCATTTTATTTTACTTAAAAACAGTTGATAAATTGTTAAAACAGTTTTTCTCTAAATATCATAATTAATAAGATATGAGATATTTTCGAAATTAACGAAAAACGAGTTTTTGCCTGTAGTTCAGAAACAAAAGATCGAAAATTCCTGTGGTGACTGTTTTCTCGAAAAGTTGATCCTGGAATGTGCAAATTGTTTTGTTCTATCGTTAATATTACCCAGATACCTTAAAAAAACATCGAAAATGAGACACCTGTACAACTAATACGTCACTATCACGTGACACACCAAAATCAAATTTTAATAATTAATATCTCGCTTATTAAAAGGAATTTGTAACTCGGGTTTTCACAGGTATTCTTAGATATACTTGTTCTTAAAAAAAAATATTTGCAAGAATATCTTATTGTTTCGTAACGACCGCCCGGTTCTGACAATAAAGGTAAAAAATCGTACAAAAAGCCCACGGGCAGTTAAGTGAATAAATAATTTGAATTTGTACATCTCCTTACCAACAGCATTAATCTAACAACTCATTTCATAGTTGCCTTTAGTAAAACAACTACTCGTAATAGTCGTAGTGTAGTAGGCAATAATAAACAAATTAAATTTACTATTATTATGTGATTACTTTACGTACTACATTTCTTGTTATGTAAATAACGTAGTATAAACAATAAGCTTCATCATACAAGTTGTTGGTGATTTTTAATCAACAATAAAATAATGCATAAAAAAACGTCTTGTGCTTTTATCATTTATATAATGTGTAATATTTTCATGTTTTTCGACAATGAAACTTATTAATGTTGATATTTCAAGAATTAATTACTCATTTGAAGATGCCATAATTTTTAAGTGTACATTTAATTGCGGTTAAAACCAGTGAATTTGGCGATAGTTAAGTTTCTAACGTCATTGGTCACCTGATTGAAAAACAAATTAATTCGGTTTATCGTGAAAAATAATAACCCAATTAGCCAACAAACAGCCAACATATCGAATTCAATTTTATTACGGCTTTTGTGAAAAGTAAGATATTTTTCTATTAGCCCATTTTAATCATAAAAACCCAATTTGTTTATGGGCTATTATTTTAATCATAAAAACGCAATTTGTTACGATATAATTGTCAAGCGTTACTTTTACGCGAATAAAAATTGAATATTATTTCTACATTAACCATAACTCTTATAACCATATAATGAAATTTGGTAAAGTTAGTAATTAATGTTATGAATGGTAACTTTTAAATGGAAATATTTATGAAATGATGATTTAATGAAAATCAAATTCAAAATCATAAATAATAAGAATTAGCAAATATTTGACACAAGTTTAAAATATCTAACTGTTAGTATTTGACAAAGAAGGTGGTAAGTTCAGCTGTAGGTAAGTAAGGACAATCCTTACATCCCGTCGCTAATAGAAACGAATACCTAACAGTAAAATATCCCTACAAACACAGCCTACTTACGAAATCGACAGTGGGAAAACTATTTTTCCCACTCCCAATACCGTAAGTAGGCTATTAGGACATTGTTTGTAGGGATGTCAGTGGCGTAACTACCATTGTGTAAAGTGTGTTGTGCACACGGGTCCCGCGACGTTAGGGGCCCCGCAGTAATTGATTAATTAATACACTATATGTAAGTATATAGGGCCCAAAAGAATTGCTGGCACACGGGCCCCATTTATCATACTTACGCCACTGAGGGATGTATATTTATTTTACTGTCAAGATATCGGTTTCTATTAGCGACGGGAAGCAAGGATTGTCCTTACTTCCCTACAGCTGAACTTCCCTCCCTCTTTGTGAAATACGAACAGTTAGATATTTTAAACTTGTGTCAAATATTTATTCATTTTATAATTTATAATTTTTAATTTAATTTCTATCAAATTGTCCTCATTTCATAAATATTTCCATTCAAAAGTTACCGTTGACGTGACAAATGTGACAGATGACAACGTTTTTCTTCTTAAATTTCCCATGGAATACATAGATTTTTCTTTAATGTATCAATATTCAACTGTATTCCTTGACAGCCTTGACATCTGGAGGTGAAAATGAACAGTTAAAAAATAAATCATCGGGAGTGCAAAAAATCTTTATGCAACACGAGATGTAGGTACATTTGACCACTCTCGAACTTATTTGTTAGCCCTCGCAATCGCTCGGGCGCAAAATCGTCCTAGATTAGTAAATGGTACCTACATCTTTTGTAGCATAAATAACTATTAGAATCAATGTTACAACCCCCACTTAAAATATTAATAATAAAATTGACAATATTAAATCAGATGAAGTATAGACCACAATGATAAGTTTATAATTTGGCAGATTATTGTGAAAAGGCGAGAGTAAGAGCAATAATAGATAAATAACTTTTTATAAACTTTTCTAAATTATAGTTTCAATATTCATATTTTAACTCTGTTTATCTATTTAAGTCGAAATTCAGTTTGGAAATTCATATCGTATTATGATAGTCACAACATTTATTTGTTTATAATTAGTCTAGAAATTATTATATATACGTTCGTGACTTTGAATGCCCTAGCCTATGCACCCCGTACCCCTAAGATAATCCTGTCCTGAAGATAGCGTTTTGTTTTAAGATAGTTCACATTAGATAGTCATGGGGTAAAAATGAAACAGTCAAAATCAGTTCGTCGCGTCGGGAAGACGTGTTTTGTTTTGGACATGTATTGTCTTTTAGATTTGGGGCGCGTGCCGCCCGCCCGCTGGGTTTCAGAATTTAGAAGCTATCTTCAGTTCAGGACTTAAGAATAAATATATCGATTTTGCGATATATTTATGTCTTAAGGGGAGGGTAATGTAATAAGACGAGGGTAAGCGCATTAACAGATAAATAACTTTTTATAAACTCTTCTAAATTATAGTTTCAATAACCATATTTTAACTCTGTTTATCTGTTTAAGTTATAAATGTCAAAATTCAGTTTAGAAATTCTTATCGTATTATGATAGTCACGACATTTATTTGTTGATAATTAAGCCTGGAAATTATTATGTATACGTGCGTGACTTTGGATGCCCTAGTCTATGCACCCCGTACCCCTAAGATTATCCTGTCCTGAAGATAGCGTTTTGTTTTTAAAGATAGTTGAATTTAGATACTCGTGAAGAAAAGATGTAAGAGTCTAGATGAGTTCGTCGCGTCGGAAAGACGTTAGTTGACGGAATGTAGTGTTTTAGTTTTGGGGCGACGCCCGCCCGCTTGGTTACAGAATGTAACTTATTAGTTATGTTAGTTATGTTTAGTTTATTCCATAGTTAATAATAAGTTATAATAATCATGTACATAAAGTTTAGTTAGTAAATCACAAGTAGTGTCCATGTCATAATATCCATAAAATCTGTGTTCATCAGTGAAAAGTAGTAGTGTATGTGTTTTCTTCCTTCTCAAGAAGTTCTTTTCACGAAATCGTGGACGCCAATCTTCCGAGGCGTCCACCAGTTAAAGTTAGTGTGTCATCATCCAGATCGGCACCCCCCTCGTATTACAGTGGCATTCAACGGGTAGGATATTGAGAGTAATGATTTACTCTTATTCATCCGAAAAGTTGCTACATCAGTTTTAGAATTATTAGTTTGTGACCGAGGAGAGGGTACCTGGTGTACAGTATGTACACATTTGCGACCACGACGCCAGCGATGATACAGCAACCCAGGCCGTATCAGCCGTCACCAGACATGCTTGAGGTATTGCTTGCAATGAATACGTTCTCTGGTGATGGCAGTGTGGGAGAATATATCCACAACATGGTAGCAGCCAGCAGACGATACGGCTGGGATGAAGTTTTTCTCGGTAGTGCAATACTGTTTAGGCTCAGTGGTAAGGCAAGGGAATTGTATTTTGCAATTCCATTGTATAAGCGGCCTACCACTGGCACAGATATGGTGCTTTGGTTAGAAATAACCTCTGCAGGACGCACCATATTACAACCATCATTTTTTCCTGCTTGTACGCCAAATTTTTATGGTCCAGCATGGACGCACCAGGTTTACGCACCGGAGGCGCCGTTTGATTCGTTGTCTCCAGGGCATCCGTTGGTGGCATACGGCCACGCTTCTTTTGCCATGCATGGAGTGAACGAGTTGCCAGTAGGGAGGATCAGTTTAGAAGAAATTGAGTCCTTGCTGGCAATAGAGGATCGTTTTGCGATGGTAGACATTCCACGACCAGAAAGTCAGACAATAGCCGTCACAGCGAGTGACAAGGGCGTACAGGAAGGAAAAATGATTAAAGAGAATTGCCTGCCGGAGAAAACAGAGAGTTGTGAGACTGAGGAAGAACACAGCGAAGTAGCTGTTGAACAGGAAATGGAAATGGACACAGCATATGACGACAACCTGCACGAAATGGAACAGCAAATGGTCAGGATCGACGTTATCGCTTACAGCAGTGTTCCCAAATTTTTTGTAGTGCCATCCCTTATATTTTTGTCTTAAGGGGAGGATAATGTGACAAGGCGAGGGTAAGAGCAATAATAGATAAATAACTTTTTATAAACTTTTCTAAATTATAGTTCCAATATTCATATTTTAATTCTGTTTGTTTATTTAAGTCAAAATTCAGTTTGGAAATTCATATCGTATTGTGATAGTCACGACATTTATTTGTTTATCATTAGTCTAGAAATTATTATATATACGTGCGTGACTTTGAATGTCCTAGCCTATGTACCCCGTACCCCTAAGATAATCCTGTCCTGGAGATAGCGTTTTGTTTTAAGACAGTTGACATTAGATAGTTATGGGGTAAAGATGAAAGAGTCGAAATCAGTTCGTCGCGTCGGAAAGACGTGTTTTGTTTTGGACATGTAGTGTCTTTTAGTTTTGGGGCGCGTGCCGCCCGCCCGCTTGGTTACGAAATGTAACCATGTAAATAAACATTAGTTTAATTGTTAATAAAGTTATTAGTTATTAAATCATAAAGAGTGTCCATGTCCGTAAATTCCCGTAGTGTTCAGCAGTGTAAAGTAGTAAAGTGTAAGTGTAAGTTTATGAGTGTTCTTCCTTCTCTCGAGTTCCTTCGCACGAAGTCCTTCGGCACAAAGTGTTGGACGCCAACCATCAGAGGAATCCACCAGTAAGATAAAGTGTATCATCGTTGGGAGTAAGAAGTATTAGCAGTAGTAGTCATCAGTTCCTCTTAGAAGACCCCCTCGTGTTACATAATTTAGTTTCAGTTTTATGTAACTGACAGTTAAAATTTTAACCGAATGTTATTTGTTCATCATTTGGAGTTCTGAAAACAGTATTTAAATACAAAAATGTTAAAGTAAAAATGTAAGCAGCATAAAATGTATCGACGAATATAAATTAATTAAATTATTCATAACTTGAATTAAAATTGGAAGTATAATGCATTGCGTAGATTGTTAAAGAATGTTTACTAAATAGAGCCTTGTGTTTTATAAACAAGTTTAAAAATTTGATTTAAATTTAATGGAGTATTTTGCCCTCTGCGTACATATGAATTCCACTGCGGTTCAAACCAGTGCAATTTGGCGATACATAAGTGTGTGAACACGACATCTTCGCCAGCCAAATTAGATTTGAAACAGAAAACATCATTGAAAGCGAAGAGTCAATATCTTACAACAATAACATAATTATCTATTTCTCTATTGATTACAACAATAATAGAATGTAATTTTCTACATTTTTCCAAATTCTATAATTCTAAATCCATCTAACAAATAGACACCTGTTGCTACATCAGTCTTACACCCTGCGACACCCTTTGCGGAGTCCCGCATCCGACCCCGTGTAGCAACGACCCGCTGCGTCTATGTTTAGCTTCGACGCTCGGCGTCTTCGTGTTATTTTCTCTATCCGAACCGAGTTAGAACCCGGCTACTTGTTGTGCGTTAGTCGTGATCTAGTGACGGTTTGTGAATATAGATCCCGGTAACATAACACATCATGGCATACTCCTGGGATAACAGAGTTAATTTTGTTGTGAAATATCTTTATGGTATGTAGATAGTGTGGATAAATATTCTGTTTGTTTGTTTTATAAATGAGTATTTTGTGGATTTTAAGTACTGTTTACTAATAAATATATTCGAGTATGTTTTGATAGAAGTTGAAGAGTTTTTGAAACAGTGTTTAACCATATACATTGCCGGAAAGAAAATATTTTTATCTGAATCTGGTTTCCGTTTTCGGAAACGAATATTTTACAAATTTAAAAAAAAATCCTTTCAAATATGATTTTCAACTGTACTTTTAAAATTTAAACAACAACAACAACAACAACAACAATAATAATAATAATAATAATAATAATACTAATAATAATAATAATAATAATAATAATAATAATAATAATAATAATAATAATAATAGACATTTAGTAGAGTTTTTAATAGTCTGATTTCGATGTACGCATTTCGTAAAAAAACGAATATTACATACTTTATTTTGTGGTAGATATGTTGTTTCATTTTTCTACCTATCGAAAATATTTTATAATATTAATATGCTCCTATTTATTTTTAGTAATTGATTATACCTACATGTTTTACGTGTAATCTAAACAATAAACAATATTATTTTGTTAAATTGTGCAATATTTTAAATTCTTTAACATCATAATGCATTATATTTGTTATAAAAATAATGAGTCAACATACTAAATGAATTAATTTAGAACCGATTTTTTAAACCAATCTGTTTGTAAAATGAAAGAGAAAGTGCACTTTTTCACTCTTTCTAACATTTTTTATATTAAATTAAATGAAAAAAAACTTTTTTAATGGTCGTAAAACATCATTTATATAATTAAAATTTTTTGGGGTCTCGTGGCCGCGTGCCTGAGTGTCAGGTCGAGAATCTGGGGAACCGGGTTCGATCCCGACCGACGCCAAATATTTCCAATTTTAAATGGCACAAAATTGACCCCTGTGGTGCACTCTCCACTCCAGCAATGAGTGCCCGTGAGGTGACGCCTGGTAAGCGCCCGCACGGTGCAAATATATCATCTTTACCGATATCTGTGTACAAAGCAGATTGGCACACCCAACAATGGGTAATAAGCCGTGATGATATATTTTTTTTTATTTAAGATTTTTTTGTTTTCTGAATGATTTTATTAACCGGTTTATTTAATCGATTAATTTAAGCGATTTAAAAACCGTTTTAAAAATTAGCTCCTTGATTTCGGTTAGTCATTGACTGTTATTTTTTTTCGGTTTCTTGTCAGCTTTAAATTATCCTTATTATAAAAGAAACGTTAAAATTATTGATTTTCGGAATCATTTTAAATAATAAAAATCAAACGATTTTTTGAATTATTAAAGTATTTAACAAATTATTTATTTATATTTCATTAAGCGTTTATGGCGGAAGCGTGAAAATTAAGGCACAATGCATAAGCAAAGAGCATTAATTATAACGCTGAGGTTGAGGGTCATAAACCTTAGTTGCGCTTAAAGTGCATATAAAATTTTACAAATAATCATATAAATTTATAAACATTTTGTCATAATAACAATACAGTTTTTAAATATTTAATCAGCACAACAAATGTTACGTATCATAATATAATTAAAGCTCTAGGACTGCAAAGACATGCTTTAAAGCCTTTAAGTCTTTAAAGGAAGTATATATACAGTATGTCCCATTTAGAGCTACCACCATTGGTATCTCGAGAACTATAAGAGATACAATGTCTTGTTTCCCAAAAATTTTCATAGGGCACTAGATAATGACGAAAATCTGAATTTGGTCGATTCTTACCTCTCGCTAAGAGAGATATTGAATTCATGCTAAAAATCGCATATCCAGATTTTAGTGAATAAGCACGTTTTAAGGTCCCTAGAATCCGATTATAACATTTTTACGATGATGTCCGTATAAGTGTGTGTGGATGTTGGATCCACAATTTCTCAAATACTATAAGACTTAAGACATTTTTAACTACGGATTCCTCAATCTAACAATAATGGGAAGAGTTGATTAAGTTTTGGTAACAATTGGACAACCGGAAGTAGTAGTTACAAGCAAAAAATCATCTAAATATTATTTATCGAAAATTTATGTAATTACTTATATTAAAGAACGTTAAATTCTTTATTCGATAAATATAAATTCATTATTATATCTTCTATAGAGTTAGAGATAAAGAAATGCATATAAAATAATTTGATGTAAAAATTCTCAGATCAAACTACTTCAAGGCAAGAAATTCAAATGTTTGTAATTGACACATAAATGTCACTGTCAAAAATATTTGTATGCCACTGTCAAAAATATTTGTACATCATTATGAAGATTATAAAAATAAAAAAGTCAACAACGCAAAAGAATATACATAAAAAGAATATAAAAGGAATTTGCGAAAAAATTACGAATATAAAGAAAAGAAAAGGAATGTAGAAAAAGAAAATTTCAGGATATGGAATATAAAGAAAATGTATGTATTGTACATAATTTATATTAAAATATCCCATAGATTTTGCAAATATATGTGAGAATTATTTTGTAGTGAGACATGAATATATGTATTTGAATTTAAAAATATTTTTTCTACTCCCATGCGTGAAGTGGGTACGTGGGTACTTCACGTATTAATTTTCATGTGTGAAGTTTGATTTTTTGAACACTGTGCGTGAAGTACATAATTCAGTTTAAACACACACACAATGAATATCAGTATATATACGTAAATCATGTGATGGTAAATGGTCCGAAGAAATAACAACTTCATGAGAAATATGTAATTAATTTATATAAATAAAATAAATTTTGTAATTCTAAATTTACAACTTTGTGTTAAATATAAATCTAAGTCCAATAAGCATTCAAAAGCAATAAATAAAAAATTTCTAAGCAATCTAATACAAATTTTATGATATTACAGGTTATAGCAATTACAAAATATAAAATTATTGTATTTCTCATTATTTTAAATATTACAAAATGACTTGCGTTTTAATAAAACAAAGCTGTTAAACTCCCGTACCGTTGGTAAACATGGTTAGACAAGTCGATAATGCAGAGGCTTTACGTTAAAAGAATGACAATGTGAAGAAAAAATTATATTTTATTGCAAGGTCGTAGAAAAAGTATAGTATGTAACACGTGTGTGAAGCCTATTTTACATTCGGGTGGTTTGCAACACTCGCCTTCGGCTCATGTCGTAATCTCCACCCTTATGTAAAAACTTCAGCTTCACACACTTGCCACATAATATACTATTTTGTTTTATGCGTACAACCAGGTAAAATATCTGGGGAGAGGTTATGTGCTGGCCACATCAGATTTTTTCATTTTGAAATTGCGTCTAAATTATTACTAATCGAGAAAAATGATTCAAATAAAAAAGTTAGATATTCTCATTGTCTATGCAGTGGGGTTCATCGTTGGGTTTTGTTCCTGGGAAATGAAGCTCGAGAAAAGTCGAGAACTCGAAATCATATTTGAGTCTAAAATATATATTTTATAAGAGTGAGTAAGCAGATCTAATTGTTTTGTTGATCTTGCAAAGTTTTAGGTTAATTTTTTTCTTAATTAAACTGCCAAAAATGGTGCTGTGATTATAATTATATAATAGAAGTCAGCTGAGCTCTTAATTTCGTAGAAAGTTTGATGATTAAATTTTTAATTTGTTTTTTAAGGGAAGACAATTTCGGTTTATATGAAAGAGATATTGTTATTTTTGTTTTTTAAGAGAAGTTAATTTTGGTTTAATGTTTCTTTGAAAGAGACTTTGTTATGTGTTTAGAATTTGTTTTTAAAAGAAGATAATTTTAGTTCCTAATGATCCTAAGAAAGAGATTTTGTTATTTTTTGTTTAGATTTTGTTTTCAAGAGAAGATAATTTAGTTAGTTCTCATGAAAGTTAAAACTGTCAATAAAGGTTTTATGATTATTTTGATACTTTTTTTGAGAGAGAAAATCACTTAATTTGTTGATTTATAAGAAGATATTTTTTATGATACATATTTTTAATTTTGTGACGACATTTTTCATTATTTGAACCAAAAAGATATGCAAAAAAATACGTAAATGTAAATTTCTCGACAACCCGAGAAATTACCCTCGAGAATTCCCGAGACCCGAAAAATTGATAAGCTCGAGAAACCATGAACCCCTACTATCCAGTGGCGTACGAAAATAATTTTGTTACTGTTAAATTTTTGAGATATAACACAAACTTACATTTTTTTTAATGGCACCCATATTTGATTTTGGCTTTAAGAAAATACTTATTTTTTTTCTCTTTTGATTGGTATAAGGGTTATTGTGTTTTAAATATTTTTTTAGATTAGTATCCCTGCGTATATTAACTTAAAAATATAGAATAAAAATTAATTTATGAAGCAAGGTGGGTATGGAATAAGTTACTTAAGTAAAATAAAATACTTTTTTAAAAAACTAATGAAAATCTTGATAGAAATATAAGAAATATCATGAAAAATATAGAAAAATCTAAGATTTAAAGGGTAAAAAAATTTAAAATACAATAACGTTTATACCAATCGAAAAAGAGAAAAATAAGTATTTTTTAAAGTAAAAATCAAATATGGGTTCCAATTAAAAAATATATCTCGGAAATTTACCGATAAAAAATATTTTCATAATCCACTGGATAGACAATGACAATATCTATCTTTTTTATTTGAAATATTTTTCTCGACTACTGATTTCGAAATGAAAAAATCGACCAAATTCAGTTTTTCGTCATTATCAAGTGCCCTATAAGAATTTTTGGAAAAATAAAAGCATATCTGAAATGGCCCTCTACAGGTGTACAAAAAGTTTGATTTAACCGACATTGTATCTCTTATAGTTCTCGAGATCCCAATGGTGGCAGCTCGACATGGGACATACTGTATATATACAATAGGCAGTCGTACTTAAAATATATAAGAATAGGGGTAGGTACCTAATGTATTTGATTTAATAAATATTTATTATATGTGTGCATAACTACGAATGAGTGATATTTTCACACATAAATTTTCTTTTGATATATTTTAAAATGTTCATGTAACACTTTAGATTCTAGATTAAAAACTACTAAAATCTGTTGTTTAATCTTACGTATTTTATTAACTATAAATTAGTATAGCACTTGTTACTAAATCATATTTATATATTTGTTTTATTATTTATGTTAGTAATAAAAATAAAAGTCATTTCCAATAAGTATTTCTTTTCTATGCTACTCTTTAAAAAGCGCGAATATATTTCTAAAAATAACCCATTTTTACATTAGTTTAATTAAATTAAAACCTGCAAAAGTAATTTAACATTCCATAATGCAATTTTGTATGCCGTTAAGAAATAGCTACAATTTATTTCATAACACAACAATTAATCATTCTAGTTTTTACCTGATAAAATAGTTTCTGGAATGAATATGTCACAAAAGAAACAGCCAGAATAATATATCATACCAAAACGTGAATTAATAGTCGTTATGTGACCTTATCAAATCATTCATAAATACAAGGAACGAAATCTATTGTTTCGTAAAAATCAATATTGCGATTAAATTATCAGGCTAATTTAACGGTAATTTAAAAAATTCAAAATTGAAATTGAGAAACGATTAAATTTTTTGAAAAATACACCCTAATAATTTTTTTATTATTAAAAACATAAAATTTCAATGAAACCAATTATATCTTTTGTTAAAAATAAATTTCTACTTACAAATTACTTCTACTTCTATACAGTGTAGGTAAGTGATTATAATTCAGACATATGAATTTTTTACCTTCCGTCACCTTTAGGTAAGGAAGGTATTGTCTTTGGTCAAAAAATTCGGTGGTGAGTTTTTGATTAATAAGCACGTTTTAGGGTCCCTAGAATACGATTTTACTATTTTTACGATGATGTCTGTATGTGTGTGTGTGTGTGTGTATGTATGTGTGTGTGTGTGTGTGTCTGTGTGTGACAAAATTTTCTAATGCGATAACTCAAATACTACAATTCCAAAAATTATAATTCTTTCGTATTCCTCTTCGTTACAGCCATGTGAAGAGCTGATTAGATTTTGGTTATAATTGGTCAACCGGAAGTACCCTCATTTGAAGATTTTAACAGTTTTTCTTGAAAAAACGATGTTAAATATCATTTTTTCACATTTAATGTTATTATAAATATTAAAGAATTATTTATTCTCTATACAATTTGAATGCATTTTATAGTTCATATTCAATGTACATAGAGTTAAAAAATTATAAAGACATTAAATATCATGTATATTAGTCAGCTTTGCTATAACTGTGGAAACAGCTGCTACATTAAGAAAATAGAAAATTCTGATTGAAAGGTGTCAGTGTCAAGTGCAGTTGACAGAATATTTATGTTATAATTTTACTGAAAATATAGGATCTTTTGTTAGAAACTTTCTGTTTGGAATTTGTTTAAAATACATACATCTGCCTTAAGGTAATGTACAAGAAATATAATCTTTTTCAAGCAACTTTTTGTATGACATTTATACAAAATACATAGAACTGACGGAAGGTAATGTACTGGCCACATCAGATTTTTTTATTATTAACCGGATAATAAATTTTACTGAATATATTTTTTTAATGTGTTGATACTTTAAAAATGAACAAATATATTTTCTATTATATTCAAAATGGTCAGATAAGGTGTTTAGAATATATATTTAAGCTTACAATTTAAAAAATCCTTTTCGCCTCTTTAAAATCAAAAATAAATAATAATATTATTTAGAAAAGTAGTAAAGAATTAGAATGTACAATGTTTTCATATAAACATAAATGATGAATAGAAAACAAAACTTGTAGATCTACGTAAAACTTTAAATTTAAACACATTTTAATTCTTTTTCAATTTCGGTGTTTTTATTTCTTTATGAGTATTTAAACGCACTGAAAACATGCCGTTTAGAAGATCTATAAACGCACTGTTTTCCAGAGGTGGTATAACTGCTTTTAAAACTGACAGATGAATGACATATAACCTGAAATTGCTGACAGACAATAATGAATTTTCATCTATGAAGTTAGCGGGAAGCACTACAACATAATAAATAGATAAAAAATCTGGTGTGGCCAACACAATATCTCCCACCATTAACCGCCAGAGTCACAAAAAAGATTAAGCTTATTCTTATTTTTGAATTAGCGAATTTCACTCTAATTTTGGCAGTTTATTTCTTAAAATATGGTTTAATCTAATCCAAGTAACTATCTTTTTTGATAATAAAATGTAGATTAAATTTTAGAATTCACTAATCCAATAATGAGAATTAGCTTAAACTTTTTTGCGAATCGTTAATTTTTATTCATCTAAATGCATACCTACATATTTACTTATGCTGGAAACTGTTTTGATTTCCTTCTATTGTTCTATTTACTTTTTCTATTTAAAACGTATTATTAATTTGAAATGATTAGTTCTTTGACAGTGGCATTTATCTGTCAGTTACATACATTTGATTTGAATAACTGCGTAACCAAGGAGTTTTGCTTGTTTAAAGCGTAGGCTCTGGAATTTAAATTATAGATATTTTATAACTTAATCTATAATATATGTAGAAAAAGCATTAATGCAAATCTGTAGAAAATTTAATAATCTTTAATTTTGATAATAACGTTAATCTCGAAAAAATAACATTTAAAGGTATTTTTCGAAGAAAAACTATTTTGAGCTTCCGGTAAAGTGTCATTTCCTGTTACCCAATTTACACCAAAATCTAATGGGCTCTTTCCATAATAGAAAAAGTTCGAAATACAAGGTTTAAAATTTTTCTGAATAATAGTATTTGATTTAGAGTGGAGGAGCCACACACACATACACACAAACATCGTGAAAATGTCAAAATTGGATTCTAGGGACCTTAAAACGTGGTCATTTATTAAAATCTCGATATGCGATTTTTAGCACAATCCCCATACCTCCCTTACCAAGGGTACCGGAGGTATAAAGTAATATTTTTGACAAGCGCATTTTTAAAAAACTATAAAATTACCTCAATAGAAAAAATAAGGCCTTATGAAACTTGTTTTTTAATATACTATAACAAGATTGCTAAGTAAAATTTTTGGGACTACATTCTAAACAAATTAAAGTAATTATTATATTTATTTTTTAAATGGAAGGTACTTTACTTGAAAGTGAAAATGGAAATATCGTCAATCTTGACACACTGTAGTATACCTACTCGTATTACAGAAATTATATCTATGCATTTTTAGACATTTCAAGAGATCAAAAAAATTATAAAACAGAAAATTTGTTATTTAATTATTAATGAATAAATTTTCTAAATGTTACAATCAAAATCAATGAAAAATCTGATGTTGCCATTTACACCTTCCGTAGGGTTATTATTTTATATAAAATAAAAACATAAAACAAAGCCAACAAATACTACCTTTGCCCCATAAAAGTTTAGCAATTTTTATTCCGATTATTGGGGAGTGTTTTCAAGCAAACATAGGTATGTAATCTACATATTTGTTTTGCTCTCAGCCACCACAATTTATATGAAAACCGATGTTTCCAAAAGTGTACCAGCAGTGGTATTTATCACTTTAAAAATAATATTATTGAATGGAAATAAGAAAATAAACAATAAAAACGCGAAATAACAAGTGATTTTCAAAATGCTGTTTTTCAATTTTTGTTACAAATGTTTAAAAGGTGATAAAATAAAATATTGAACTATTGTCAAAATATCCAAAAAGACTTTTAATATTAATAAAATTAGTTATATTTTTTTATAATATTATTATTATTATTATTATTATTATTATTATTATTTTTATTAATATTATTAAAATGTATGGGGTCTCGTGCCTGAGTGTCGGGTCGCGAATCTGGGGAACCGGGTTCGATCCCGACCGACGCCAAATATTTCGTATTTTGAATGGCACAAAATTGACCCCTGTGGTGCACTCTCCACGCCAGCAATGAGTGCCCGTGAGGTGACGCCTGGTAAGCGCCCGCACGGTGCAAATATTTCATCATTACCGCATCTGTGTACAAAGCAGATTGGCACACCCAGCAATGGGTAATAAGCCGTAATGATATATTTATTTATTTATTAAAATGTACAATTTTGAGAACAACTGATTTTGTTGGTTTATTGGTACAGGGTGGTGAATGGAACTCCCAAGCATAGGACTGTAACATATAATGTAAAATACAAGTCGTAAATAATAAATTTAAAAAAGTTTGAAAAATAACGACGACAAAAAGCGTCCGAGAAAGACTGACTGAAGTATAGACCCAATTATAAAATTGCACGTATTTGATGTAATTTAACATTAACATTAATTTTTTTGCCCTAATTCATAGCAAGCCTTATTACAAAAACCAAAAAGTATATAATTTTTATATACAAAGAATTAATTTCATAATACTTGATGCGCTAGACACAGAATTTAATTCCCTAAAACTTTTATTCGAAGCATTTATATCTAAAATCAAAATAAAACCATTTTATTCAAGAAAAACTGGCAACAACTTAACTTTCGATTAGCGAACCGTTAGGCTATTTTAACCAAAATCTATTCCCATTGACATAAAAGTCTTATATACCAAATTTGAAAAATTTTGGATTATATTTTTAAAATAGTTTATTCATTAAAATCTGTTATAGGCTTCAAATAAAGTACCACTTCTGTAAATTATGTAATGACCAAAAAGGGATGCACAACTAGAGTTATGCGAGATACGTACGTACGTCACGACGAAATTAGTCAAAATGGATTCAGGGATGGTCAAAATGGATATTTCCACTGAAATCTGAAAAGCAAAATTTTTCGCGATTACAATACTTCCTTTATTATGTCCTGTCTCATTTTCGATGTTTGTTTAAGGTTTAATGTTTAAAGAAAAGAATGTAGACTTGTTATATATCATTGAAAAGCTTATAAAATAAGCAAAAAATGAAACTATTTTCAACACAGGTTCCCATTTAAAAAATCATAAGTTTGTGTTATATCTCGAGAATTATTAAGTTTTCAAAAAATCTAATTACGCCATTTTATTCTATTTAAAAAACGGTAAATTTTTTGTAAAAACATTTTTTCTGTAATTATCCTAGTAAATAAGATATGAGATATTTTCAAAATGAGCGAAAAACGA
This sequence comes from Harpalus rubripes, assembly GCA_963082715.1. Lineage (NCBI taxonomy): Eukaryota > Metazoa > Arthropoda > Insecta > Coleoptera > Carabidae > Harpalus > Harpalus rubripes. Next base: position 19,457,594 of record OY720451.1, read on the forward strand.
GTTTTTGCCTGTAGCTCAGAAACAAAAGAAGATCGAAAATTCCTGTGGTGACTACTAAACATTTCTGGAAAAGTTGACCCTGGAATATGCAAATGGTTTTACTCTATCAGTAATATTACCCGAGATACCTTCAAAAAACATCGAAAATGAGACAGCCTGTACAAGGAAAGAAAAAACTTCAAATAAAAATTTTAGAGCATAAAAGTCTGCGTATGGAATTGAAACAAATAAATTAACAAATGTCTAACGTTTTATCTGTTAAGTTAGATTAATTAATTTTTATTAGAAATTACAAATACAAGTAATATAATAATAAAAATATACTAACCTCGTTTGACAGATAAATCATCCACATTTGTTAATTTTTTGTTTTAATTCCATGGCTGCGCTATTTTTGGTGTGAGTTATTGATTCAAATCTCTTCAACTTTTATTTGAAGCGTTTTTACAACGATTACGCAAGAAAAGTAATACATACGTATAATTATTTCAAATTTAATGTGTTGTCAATATTTGTTTCTTAATACCCTATCCTTATTCAATTATTTTTTTCTTTTGATGTTACGAACATTTATTTGTCAACCTCTACAGTGCGAATAAATAGTATATTAAATATTAAGAACGGTAAGGACAGTTTACCGATCGAAGACAATATTTTGTCAGATCGGTAATTCCTTAACATTCGTGATGCTTATACTATTTTTTGTACGATCGACGCATAAAATTTAAAAGAAAAATAAGATTTGAAAATTATTTTAACATATTAAAAAGTTTTAGGTGTCATTTTTTAAGTAAGCTTTGATTTTTGTTTTTAATTGTTTACCGGCTAGCCTCCTGAATGGTAAGTGAAGCACATCACTTACTATCGTGAGTCACATCATTTATCGTTCAGTAATTTGTAAATAAGACCTACTGTCTTGGAAACACTATCGGTAAACATAAAAAATAATCCGATCGTGGAAAAAAGGGTTTAAAGGTTAATTTAAAGGCAATTAAGCATACATACATACACACGCACACATATTCATTTATATTCACCTACGTCATCATAAAAACTGTATTGTAGGGAAAACGTGCTTATTTACGAAAATCTCGATATGCCATTTCAGCAAGTTTTCTACATCTCCCTTATTTACAGAGACGGCCGGTAAAAAGAATAAAATAATATGAATATTTGGCGATATAATGATATATTATATTATAAAATATTAAACTAAAACCTTTTATTTTTACGAGACATATTTTCGAATTAGTTTTTAAATCCTTCCTCCTGTCCAAAGGTCATAATAATAGTAAATTAAGATACAAGCTGCGATGATATATTTAGTACTAATTATTTTCCTGTCACATTGTCCATATGATATAATAGCAGTTGGCAAAGAAGTAGACTTTTCTACAGCACAATATTTACGGGAAGAAAAACGTATCATATAATTTGTGCTTTAACGTTGCAGTCTAAAAATAATCGAGGAACCTAATTTATTTAAATAGTATGTGTTCTAAGAATAACTTCCATATTAACTGCTTACATTGTAGTTTATACTTCACTGCATTTCATACATTTTATTTTATTATTAAAGTTAGATTTAGAAAGTAGACTAAAATTTCTCTGCATAGGGATACAATATATTTGTACAATTAAATACCCGAAGATTGAAGATATAAAAAATGTTTAGGGTATAACTTATTCAGTTCCCTTTAATTTACAGAGTGGGGTGTCACAGATCCTTATTTAACTACTTACTACCGTTTTAGAGATGGGTGTTTTCAATTTTATTCAACGACCACCCTCAGATTATCCCTAAAACGCGACTAGCATTGTGATTTTAAGATATTTTAGAGATACGAAGTTAATATAGGATTTCAAGATATAGTGAAAAAGTTTTAATTTTTAAATGGGCGCCACATTGAAAAGTTACACCATTGCATTGAAATAACATTTTTTTTAGCTTTCCGACGATGTGTAACATCTCGTTTCATTTGTTTCAAATAGCAATTATAAATTAAATAATTGTTTTTTTTGTTTGAAACAATAAATATATACAGTGGGAGATTAAAGTATGGAATAATAAAAAAACAGCGAATTCAACCGTTTTTTTAAAACGCCAAAACACGTCGATTTTAGTTTTTAAAAATACACATTAATTTGTGCAATTCACTTTCCGACTTTCATTGTTTTCAGTTTATAACGTTATCACAAACGTATTTAAATAGTTTTTAGTAGTGGAATCCGATAGTGATTGTTCTTCCCTTCCTGATCATGCAAATAAATAATAAGTTGTATAACAAAAATTCTGAGAAAAATCGAGCTGAAAATTTAATAATAATGAATAATCAAGATTTCATTTTTCAGCTTACAATTTTTCGTTTATCATGTTTTATATGTTATAAACAGGGATCGGAAACCGCAGAAAAATGGGTTCGGTTTGGGTTAAGGTTCAGAAATGAAAGTAAAATTAGGTTCAGGTTCGGTTCGGGTTCTGAAAAAATAGTTTTAGGAGGTTCGGTACAGGTTCAGTTCCGGTTCGGTTTCGAAAAGTTAAAATTATGTTCTTGAAATTAAAAAAAATGCACATACGAGTAAGTAAGGTAATTAAAAGGCGATATGTTCAATAATAACAAAATAATATTAATACCATGTAAGAGCTGACACAATTAAAGAAAATAATATTACTCTATTAGGTAAATAATACTAATGAAAAACAAAAGGAATTATTAACATTGTAGCTGTAACTGCTTTCTCAATTTGCGCAAACGTCACAGAGTCTAAAAAATTTTGTTACTCCCAACAATTTAATATATTAGCAGTTTTTGGAAGTCTTTGGGCGTCTTCATAATTTTTAAAAACTATCTACTTGTAAATTAGGTTTATTTTAATTTTAATATTTCTGCATGGGCGTTTTCATTACCTGTCACTAGATTTCCAATACATCTTCCTCATCTTCAAATAATGAAATAAAATATTTAAAATGTTGGTTTTGTTTAAAGGTAATTATTTCAGTACAAAACTAATCTTATTTGCCACTATGTGCCACAGAAGTATTAAAACATATAGGTTCAGTGAACCAGGTTTTTTGAACCCGAAAATAGTGGGTTCAGTTGCGGTTCGGATTCATGTCGACCAAATTAACGGTGGTTCGGGTTCTGGTTCAGGTTCAGAAAAAAGGTAGGTTCGGAACGGTTTTCGGTTCGGGTTCGGTTCGGTTTCCGGTCCCTGGTTATAAGTACTATAATACCAACACAAAATGTTTAAAGATTTAAAAAAATGATCAAGGTATCTTGATTATTCATTATTTTTAATGTTCAGGTCGATTTTTCCACAGAATTTTTTTTATGCAACCTTATGATTTATTTGCATGATCATAAAGGGAAGTAAAAACACTATCGCATTCCACTACTAAAAATCTTTAGTGCCATTTATTTTTTTTATGGTAATTTCATATCTTAAAAACAAATAAAAATCGGAAGGTGAATCACACATATTAATGTGTATTTTTAAAATCTAAAATCGACGTGTTGAGTTCGCTGTTTTTTTTAAATACTCGATCAATACTTGAATCTCACATTGTATAAATTACATATTACGTAAAGTGTGTTAATTAAAAATACAAAACATATTGTAGAGATTTCAATTCTACACCTAAATCATTGAACAGATTTTATTTTGCATGTACGTGTAAAATCTAATTTAATTTTTTATAAATATTGCTCATTTGCATTCATATTCATGGCAAAGGAATATTATTTGAATTGTTATAAATTTAATTTTTGAATAAAAATTACAGATTATTATATTCTAGATTTTTCACTAAACATATTGTTTTCATATTATACTTCTAAATCACTGCATTCAACATATTTTATTCATTTTTATTTTGGTAGTATCTGATAAATACTATAGTACCTAGCCTTGATAATTCGAATTCCAAAATATGCGGATTATTTAAATTAGCAAGACATTCTAATTAAAGCGTTTAGTATGGTCTACACTACCCTACCAGTAAAACTATGCAAATCACAAATGGTAATTTTCATGTTGCTAAGGTGAAGACCAGGCTAAGTAAGAAGATTAAATATTAAATATATATTAGCATTTTTATAACTGCAAAGCGTCATATAAATAGGTTTAAACCACAAATTTCAAACGTCACAACACGTAGATGGTTATTTTAATCTACAAGTTAAATATAGAAGTATATGTATTTTTTAAAGTAGCAATATGCCACAGTCAATGGATCATTTTTTCAGGAAAATGGCCTTTGCCTGTCCTATGCGAATTAAAACTACTAACAAAATTTATTTGTACCAAGTAAATTAACTATTTACTATCAATTGTGTTAATAAGGATAATTAATAATCGAGAATTTAAATTGCTTTTATATTCATTATCCAGTGCTCACCAGAATCAGGTCCCTATCCGGTACCAGGCCGGAGTAATAAAATGGCTAGATAATCCGGATATCGGATCCGGTGATAGAATCGTGGAAGAAAACGGATAGAATGGGAGGGAACGAGAGAGTTATAGCCAGCTGTCGTCATGCCACACCTACCACAACATAATCGCGACGGTGATCAGCTGATCTATAACTGTCTCTTTCCTTCCCGCAGTCTATCTGTCTTCTTCCACGATTCTAACATGCTTACGGCATATATCTCTTCTCCAAAACATTAAATTGGTAATAACAATATTATTACAAATTAATGTTTAATTTTTATTATAATGAGAAGCTATAGTGGTTAGCTTTATATTTTATGACATATATTGAAATTCGAATATGGTCACATACCCCGTAGGTCGTTAGGTACTTTGTACTTAGGGCCAGTCACGGATCACCTCAACTACAGATAGGACAGTTAATGTATTTTTTGAAATACAAAATAGTGACATCTACAGATTGCTTCCATGAACTAACGCACACTGTGATGGCTTGGTCGGCTTGGTAGTTTGTGACATAGGAGACATGCCATGTAAAGATAAACTGAAATTTTGAATTTTTAAATTAAGACATAATAAGAAAAAATATAAGTGTATACATATATTTTAAATAATCACAATACAATAACTATAAATTCATTTCTAAATAAATTTCAAATTACTTGTCAGAGACATACACTTCTATTTTAATATTTGTTTATATGTAAGATAAAAGGATATTGGAAATGGTACGACATTTCATCATTAAATATAAAAGTAAACGTCTATTTGCTTCTTTGCAATGCACTTTATATCAGACAACACAACGAATGTTCATCAACTTATTGAATTTCAATTCATATTACGTCAACAAAATAAACATAGTTAATAAACTTTAAAACTGGAGAAATCACGAAATAAATCACTACTGGCACTATATCTAAAACTGTAAACTATTACAAATTGAATTACCAAATAATTAAAGATGTTAAAGCGTACTTTCAATGACATGTGTGCTGACTTATGGTGGACTTATGTGACTTTACAATTCAAAATATTGCAAAATGTTTTCAACTCAAAGGTGACTTATTCATTTTCTTAAAATTTAAGCACTATCGCGCCTCTACAGTTTGCTTCCTGGAACTATGATAATGTTTTGGCACATTCATTTAGCTGTCCGGTGGGGGCCAGTTTTACAACTGCCGGTTAAACCATGGATAACTTATTCAATCGAAAAATATCGCATCAAAAATTGACATTTAATACAAAGAAGATATCCATGGCTTGTCGAAAAATTGTAAAATTGTCGCTTAGCAACACAAAATTAAAAATCAGCACATAACCTCTCGCCAGATATTTTTTTTCTTTTTTTTATATTCGTCATTTTTTCGCAAATTCTTTTTATATTCTTTTGCGTTGTTGAATTTTTTTTATTTTCATAATGATATACAAATATTTTTGACAGTGGCATACAAATATTTTTGACAGTGACATTTATGTGTCAATTACAAATATTTGAATTTCTTGCCTTGAAGTAGTTTGATCTGAGATTTATTACATCAAATTATTTTATATAAATTTCTTTATCTCTAAATCTATAGAAGATATAATAATGAATTTATATTTATCGAATAAAGAATTTAACGTTCTTTAATATAAGTATTTACGTAAATTTTCGATAAGTAATATTTAGATGATTTTTTTCTTGTAACTACTACTTCCGGTTGTCCAATTGTTACCAAAACTTAATCAACTCTTCCCATTATTGTTGGATTGACAAATCCTTAGTTAAAAATGTCTTAAGTCTTATAGTATTTCAGAAATCGTGGATCCGACATATACACACACACACACATACACACACACACAAATACACACAACACACACACACACACACACACACACACACACAAACAAATACACACAACACACACACACACACACACACACACACACGCACACGCACACACCCACGAACACACACTCACACACTACACACACCACACACATCACAGACACTACACACGCACGCATGCATGCACTCACACACACAGACACACACGCACGCGCCTACACACACACACACACACACACACACACACACACACACACACACAGAGAGAGAGAGAGAGAGAGAGAGAGAGAGGGAGGGAGACACGCGCATGTTTTTATCAGATTCTAGGGACCTTCAAACGTGCTTATTCACTAAAATCTGGATGTGATTTTTAGGAAGAATTGAATACCTCTCTTAGCGAGAAGTAAAAATGAAATAAATAAAACTGTATATTTTTAAGGTGTAGGAAATTGTATCCTATTCTTTAACTCAAGACTTTGTAAAGTAAAAATTTAGTTATTATTGTTGAATTATATAATTTTGTTTTAAAAAAACCCAGGTTCGCAGTACCAAGTTTATAATAATATTTAAAAATTCGTTGCCAGAGTATATATTTTTGTTTTGAGAAATTCAGTAAACAAAGGTTTCTCCAACATATACAGAGAAAGGCGAACAATTGTAAGCCATATGTTACCGGTAATCATGCACGCTTGTCCTCACTTCAAGGCTGAATCCTGCGAAGTATTTTGGCAGTTTTGTTCTGCAAATGTCAGCAGTTAGTATCACAGGCTATTACCTGTCAGATCCTGAGATTACCAAGTCCAAGTTTATATTTTTGCTGAACAAATGCCTGGTGTTTTTCCTGTTTCTTTTATACACCAATTTAGTTTTATTATTTCCTTTTTCTACAAAGAAAAGGAAATAATAAATTACGTAAAGATATTTGGCACACAAAAATAATTACATAACAAATGTAGCTATTGTAATATTAGAGTGCAGTATATATAAATTTAAATTATCTTTATAAATATAATTCTATTTCATACTTTTCCTTAAGAAGTGACTGCTGTGATTCGAACTGTCCAGATTCAGATCCAACTTTATTTTATTCCAATTTTCAAATGACACAAAAGTGTGACCCCAGTGGTGCAAATATATCGTCATTACTGAAATCTTTGAATAAAAGCAGATTAGCATAACCCAAAATGGTAATAAGCAGTTTAAATGATATATTTATTTATTTTATTTTTTTTATAAACTAAAATAAAATGTAAAATTAAAGGTGTTCGTTTTTCTAATTGTTGCCTATTTTCATTATATGCTTATTTAATCTATTTTTACCTCCCGCTACCTTTTGTAAGGGAGGTATAAGGATCGTGCTAAAAATCGCACATCGAGATTTTGCTAAATGACCACGCTTTAAGATCCCTAGAATCCAATTTTAACATTTTCACGATGATGTGTGTGTTTGTAGGCATGTGTGGATCCTCCACTCTAACTCAAATACTATCATTCAGAAAATTTTGAAACCTTGTATTTCGAACTTTTTCTGTAATGGAAAGAGCCCATTAGATTTTGGTGAAAATCGGATAACCGGAAATGGCACTTTACTAGAAGCTCAAAATAGTTTTTCTTCGAAAAATACCTTTAAATGTTATTTATTTATTTATTAATGTTGTTATAAAAATTAAAGATTCTATTTTTTTCGAGATTAATGTTATTATAAAAATTAAAGATTATTACATTTATTATAGATTTGCATAAATACTTTTTCTAAATTTATAAAATTATCTATAATTTAAATCGCATAGCCAAGGCTTTAAGCAAACAAAACGCAGTTATTTAAATGTATGTAATTGACAGATAAATGTCACTATCAAAGAACTAATCATTTCAAAAAAAGAAAAAATCTGATGTGGCCAGCACATTACCTTCCGTCAGTTATATGAGGTAGTTACGAAAATTCTACCGGTGAACTGTTACCGGTAAACAGCTTTTATCAGTTTATAGCTACCGGAATCTATATTTTAAGAACGCAAGTGGTAAACAGGGTAGATCATAACCTACAAAAAAATTTGAAAATTTAAAACAGGTTAGAAATTTAACGTAGTTAACAAAATAAGCAGAGTCCTACTTTGAACACATTTCCACATTTACCGCGCACGCTTCGCTTTGCATCACTACCTTTTTTTGAGATTAGATTCTTCATGAATCCGGTAGATGGATTTGGTAGATATTGAACAATTTTCGAACACGGTAACTTTTTACCACTCGTGTTTTCGAACATAGTCGGTAGATGCGGTATCTACCGGTAGAATTTTCGTAAATGCGTATGTATTTTCTATAAAATCCATACAGAAAGTTCCTTGCAAAAGATTCTAAATTTCTTGTATGTACATTACCTTTCGACAGTTGTATGTATTTTATACAAATTTCATACAGAAAATTTCGAGCAAAAATATCGTAACACAAATATACTACGAATATGTCATTGCACTTGACACTGACATCTTTCAAACAGAATCAAGGAACAGAATTTTCTTAATATAGTATCTGTTTCTAGCATAGCTGGCTAATTTATGAAATTTAATTTCTTTATAAATTTATAACTCTATATCCATTTAATATGAAGTATAAAATGCAGTCAAATCGTATAGAGTATAGAGAATACAATGTTCTTTAATATTTATAATAACATTAAATGTGAAAAAATTATATTTAACATCGTTTTTTCAAGAAAAACTGTTAAAATCTGCAAATGGGGGTACTTCCGGTTGACCAATTATAACAAAAATCTAATCAGAATCAGAATACGAAAGAATTATAATTTTTGGAATTGTAGTATTAGAGTTATCGTAGACGAAAATTTTGTTACACACACACATCCACACACACACATACAGACATCATCGTAAAAATAGTAAAATCGTATTCTAGGGACCCTAAAACGTGCTTATTCATCAAAAACTCACCACCGAATTTTTTGACCAAAGACAATACCTTCCTTACCTAAAGGTGACGGAAGGTAAAAAGTAAATAGAACAATAGAAAAGGAATTCAATACAGTTTCCAGCATACGTAAATAATAAGTATTATCGATTCACAAAAATGTTTAAGCTAATCCTCATTTTTGGATTAGTAAATTCCATTCTATTCTGGTATTTAAAATATAATCTTCATTTTATTATAGCTCCGGTGCCTCAATGGTTAGAGCAACGCCTCATGTCACGAGTGCACTCGGGGCTCTGGGTTCGAATCCCACTAAGCCATGGATGTGTGTGAATTTGAACCCACTCTGTAATTGGGATTTAATCCTGTTGAGGGGTACAAAAAAAGGTAGTTACTTGGATTAGATTTGACTACACTTTAAGAAATAAACTTTCAAAATTAGAGCAAAATTCGCTGATCCAAAAAAAAAGATAAACTTAATCTTTTTTGTGACTCGGGCTATAAATGGAGGGAGGTATTGTGTTGGCCACACCAGATTTTTAATTTATATAAAAATGTTTCAATCTTGGGTATTTGAAATTTATTAATTTATTTCTCTGTATCTTGGTCCTAAAAAGTAATTGTCTAAAATACACTGTTAAATTCTATAAAAAATTCAAAAACAGACTAACAATTAATTAGTAAACATGATTAAAATAAGCTTTAATACTTTAATTATTTATTACGCTAGAACTGAAGTGACAGGCCACAGCCAACTAAAAATAAGGTAGATATTTACTCTTTTTTAAGAGCCTGTAACTCAAAAACGGTGCGTTTCTGGATATAAATTTATAAGTAAAAGTCTATTTTGCATCCCCTACAAATCTTATAAATTAGTAACAAGTATTCATTAACACCCTGTAAATATAATTTTAAATCAATAATCATTGTTTATTATCCTTTTCTTAATATACCGTTCTACTTTTCCGGTAATTTAAGTAACGATGATAAAGTTTTGTTGTAGACGATGTTTATTAGACATTATTATTTAATGAGACTTTATAGGTCTATGGAGAATGTACCGCAGGGATTAATGTTATGCCACGTGCAACAATGCCACAAATAATTCTAAATAATTGAATTCGATCGATAAGTCGGGTTAGACAATTGAAAGTCATTTAGTATTTAATGTATGAACCTCAATTTTTGAATGAACAATTCTGATTATATGCACATAAATTAGCCGGTTTCACATTTTATTAAGTGTTTTAAACGAAAGTTTATGAAATATATTTCATAGTAATAAAAATAGTAATAATTTGTTGTCATTATTATTTTCATAAATAATTAAATAAAAAATTTGGCGCCAAAATACTCATAAAAAACAATTCCCCACGCCTGTGACGCCAAACATTTTAAGTAACAGCCATTGTAATTAGTTAGTTAGGGCGACTAAAATATTTACTAAATACTACCAGTCATATGTTTAAGCCTCAAAGAACAAACACATGTCAAGTGGCATAATTTTTACTTAGTTTTTAGTTAGTTAGTTAGTTAGTTAGGGTGAGAAAACTTTTGAGTAAATGAGTCATGATGACTGGTAGTCATTACTCTTAATTCAGTAGCTTTTTAGTCATACTCATACCAATGTATTTTTAAATGGCAGCCATGGTAATTAGTTAGTTAGGGCGACTAAAATATTTACTAAATACTACCAGTCATATGTTTAAGCCTCAAAGAACAAACACATGTCAAGTGGCATAATTTTTACTAGAGTAATCCTATTTAACATAGACAGATCTATTTATTTTATGTGGTGGTATTCGGTAGTGTTTCTGACGAGATAATAAAATAATGTTCTTATTCATGAACAGTTACAAATAAACAACAAGTTAACAAAACTTATTTAGAATAATAAAATGTATAATATAAAAATAATGTTAATTATTAGTATAAACATTAATTAAATAAGGGTGATTAGCGAGCAGTTGATTAGCATTGTTTTATCTCTGTCAAACGTTTATGAATTAGTTTAGAGAAAAATACGTCAAATAACAGTCGTAGAAAAATTTAATTATTTTCTTTAAAATAATTAATAAACGATTGAGAGTTGAGAGATAAAACAATGCTAATCAACTGCTCGCTGTAGCGTACTATCAGCCAGGCAATTTGCACCACCAAAAGGCAAATTTTATGCTTTGCTTAAATAAAATAATGAAAAGCGAAGATAGATATCATTTAAAATAATGGACATTACTGTCAAACATTCGAACTGCTTTTATTTATTTAAATCAAGTTTAAAATTTAACGTCTGGAGGTGTAAATTGTTACATTATTTATCCAGTTAAAAAGTTTGCTGTTAACCATGATTTTAAACATAAAATGCTCTTTGCAGAATCTCCATTAAGCCGATTTCTATGTTTTCGTAACACTAGATCAGCTTGCGAAAATAATCTTTCCGATGGTACGGAAGTAGCTGGTGCACTTAAAAAATCTCGCGCCATTTTGGTTAAATTAGGATAAATATCTTGATGCTTATTCCAAAATTTTAAAATGTCCTCTGCTTTATCTGATCGTTTTGTATCTAAATATAAATAGTTTTATTTAAGAAATTTTAGTCCGATCCTGTATTAGATTTATAATTTTAAAAATATGATAATTTTTTAATACAAATTTACAAAATGTTCCAATGAAAATATAAAAAACTGTACTTTAAAAATACAAAAAATTGTCGAGAAATCTCGGAATAATTGTCGAGAATCGAGAATCTCGACATGTAAGTATCGTCTCGTCTTGTGAGTTTAAAAAGCTTTCTCGTCTCGGCGAGACGAGAAATTTCGAGACGAGACGAGACGAAATTCAAGAATGTCTCGTCTCGTCAGAAACACTAGTATTCGGTATTATCAATTTTTTAATTAGATTAATTGCAAGTTTCTTTATTTTTGTTCTTTTAAGGTTCAAAGTTCAAAGTAAAGAACATTCTTTTGCATGATATAATAATAATTAATAATATTGTTATATAAACACAAAATTTATGAAAAATACTTTTCAAAAATATAAATGAATATAATGTTCTATTTCAAATTTAAAAGTTGGAATCACATACACCGGAGCCGGAAGTAATAAATCAATTATTGAAACGTCTTATTGCACATATTGGCTACAGTAAATTTACTTATTTATTGCTGGTTCATTCACGTGTGATTACCCTAAATAAATTAAACTAGGCTATTTTATCACATGAAGCTGTATTAACTTTGACGTCACATTTTGTTTCAATTTTTCATAATATTACACAAATTTCAATAATTAGTAGTAAAATATCTAACAGATATTTAGTGATATTTTTTAATTTCAGTCAATTTAAAGTTCAATATTTTTTAAAATTAGATATTGTTTTATTCGTTAATTTTAATCGTTTGTCTGAACCTAAACTAAAAACAGAATTTTTAAATAATTTTTTTTCGTCCTATTATCCTCGTGGCTGCGTGCCTGAGTCTCTGGTCGTGAATCTGGGGAATCGGATTCGATCCCGACCGACGCCAAATATTTCGAATTTTAAATGGCACAAAATTGACCGATGTGGTGCACTCTCCACACCAGCAATGAGTGCCCGTGAGGTGACGCCTAGTAAACGCCCGCATACGGTACAAATATGTCATCATCATTGCCGATATCTGCGTACAAAGCAGATTGGCACAGCCAGCAATGGGTAATATACCGTGATATATTTATTTATTATTTTCGCAACCAATTACATCAACAAGAAAAATATTCAAAAGTGGCTTCTAATTTTAATGACCTTCAAAAGGGACTTCTTGCCGAAAATTAAAGGGAAAAACTAACGCTCTGCCTATAACCTAACGCACAAAACTTAAGCCCACAAAATTCTGGCCAAAGACAGCTTATATAATAGGGGATTCCGATCGTGACGTCACAAAGTGCGCCATTTGAGGTGAAATCTTGAACTATGTGGACAAATAGACATTTCCTGTTGACATGTATTCAGTTAGTGATGAAAATAAAAAAATAAAAATATTGAAAATCATTCTGTGAATGACCTAAAAAAGATGGTTAATATCGTGGTCTGAAAGAAGGTGGAAAAAGAGCGATCTTATTTTAAGGTTTTAGTTTCGGTTAGTTACTGGGTATTTACTGATTTAAACTAACTCAAATTGTTTCGAAGTTTTCAGAAATCAAAATTATATGAATGCGGGACGCAATGATAATATATTATCCTGTATTGATGGTGGTAAATGGGTATCCGCGGTAATTTCATGTAATACGTGTGTGGGGCTATTTTCCATATCATAACCTATTTAACTACGGTCACATATACCACTACTTCCAAGAAACCATTTAGTTTGATGTAGTTACGCATAAACCATGAGAGATGAGATCGGCTTGGAAAATGGCATAAAATTAACTCCTCTCATATATTTTTTTATATTTATTCCTGTAATCTCTCTTACAGAGGCCATACTCGTACCTAATACCCATATTTTTAATATAAAACATAAATTTCACAAGGCTGTCAACTTGACAGCACGATGACAGTTACTTGTATGTCCACTTAGTTCATAAAAATACCGCGACGGGGCGCTTAAAATTCGCTTCATCGGAATCCCCTATTCAGAGTTTTGCGGTGAGTGAGATAAGGATAACTTTCTGAAATTTCACTGAAATTACTATGTATAAGAACATTATTGATCAAATAATTTACAAAGTACAATTGCAACTAACTATATTCGAAACGAATAAATAAATCACCTAAACTTGTAAAATTTGAATTGATGTAGCATGTAACTGTGTTTACCACAAATATTAATATCACCTGTTTATAAATACTAATAGACCAGCAATATTTTTACGATTTATGTGACAAATTTATCTCTTTTGCGATTCGAGCAATCATAATTTGCGTGAGTGCCAACTAGAACTAGTGTAAAAAGGAGTGCACCTGCTTGTAACGAGGGCAAACACATTAGTATTCTTCAGTCAATAAGGTTAGTTTTAGATTTGAGGACATGTTCACAAAACACGGGATTTCCACGAAATATAAACATGAAAAACGAGAACAACTCTAACTCTACGCGCAATATACCACGTTCAGGAAGTGGATTAAACTGACATCAAGATGAATCTACACCAGCTTTTTAAATTTATCTCGTTCTAAGTTATATAAACAAACAAAACTAAATTAAAGCGTTGATTGTTTTATATTTATAGTCATTTAAATGTATTTTGCATTTCTAAATAAATACTATCGGCACTACAAGGTATATAGCAATACAATTGTACAATTTTATGAAAGTACACGCATCATAAAATGTGCTAAGTGTTGTATAACAAACTACAATAATAAATAATGTTACACCTCATAAAAATAGAAAATACTATACAATTCCATCCGATAATATACAATTTCATCCGTACATATTAATAAAGATGAAACAATATTATATGTATGTGTACACAGCGTTTCATTTAAAAATAGATCAGATAGCACTTGAGAGTTGAAAGTGTTTACATTTTTTTGTTTTTAAAAATATTCACTATCTGAATATTAAAAATCTGATGTGGCCAACACTATACCTCCCGCCATTTATTAATTTAAATAGATATATACTTACATATTTACTAGGCCGGAAATTGTATTAAGTTCTATTCCATATAACTATGGTTCTATTTACTATTTTCTTTTTAAAACATTACTATTATTAATTTGAAATGATTAGTTCTTTGACACTTTGACAGTGACATTTATCTGTTAGTTACATACATTTGATATATGAAAATATACCTATAAAACTAAAATAGTATTATAGATATATTGATATGAACTATGTAACCCAGGAGTTGTGTTTGTTTAAAGCGTAGGCTTCGGGATTTAAATTATAGATAATTTTATAAATTTATTCATAAAATATATAGAAAAAGTATTAATGCATTCCTATAGAAAATTTAATAATCTTTAATTTTTATAATAACATAAATCTCGAAAACATAACATTTAAAGGTATTTTTCAAAGAAAAACTATTTTGAGCTTCAAGTAAAGTGCCATTTCCAATTATCCGATTTACATCAAAATCTAATGGGCTCTTTCCATGTTAGAACAAGGTCGAAATACAAGGTTTCAAAATTTTCTGAATAATATTTGAGTTAGAGCGGAGGATCCACACATACACATCATCTCGATTTGTGATTTTTACCACGATCACTGTACCTCCCTTACTAATGGTAGCGGGAGGTAAAAATTAGAATATAAAATTAAAAATATCAGTTATTAATTGCCATTTCACTTGACAACCAATAGAGTGCATTTTAACCAATAGCAGCAGCAGTAGCTGTACAACTTTGATTGAAACGCTTACCGGTATGTTGCAAGCTATAATAGACTGACTGAAGTGATCTGCATCTTTTTTTAAGCTGGAGATTCTTGATGAATCAGAATCTACATTCGAATTTTATTAATTTTAAAATAAAATATTATTAGATATGTAATTCGAATCCGGTTCTGTTAGGCCGCTTTCATACGATCCGACTTTTCGCCGTGTACCGTTTCCGGCACGGCGCCGTGCAAATTTGAGTACGCGCCGTTAAGCAAACGGCGAAAACAAAAGTATACTCTTGTCAATGTCAATATTGTAATTATTAGGTGTGTTCAATGAAGTAAGCAAATCTAGCAAATGCTAGGTAAGCAAACGAGACTTGTTGCTTACTTCGCTGACCGATTTGCTAGCTATATGACGAACTGTCATCGAGAAATGTATATAGATGTCAAATATAACATTCTGTAATTGTGTATCTGTCGTATCTCTTTTCTTGGTCTGCGAACATATGGAAAATAAATTTATATATTTATTTTCAGGTAGTGGGATTAATTTAGAAGAAGCTATATTGACTATAAAAAAATATTTCAAATTTAATAATGTTATAAACATCCATCACAAAACTCTCAAAGCCTTTTTTACATGTGGTTGATAGACACACGCCATATAAAGAAATAGAATTAGTTCAACTAGCTAGCTAGCAAAGTCGTTCAACAAATTTTACTTCCTGTTGCTTGTTTTGCTTGGCTTATTGAACGTACCTATTGTATCTCCATTATTTATAATTAAAAATATAATAAAAAGTCCACGATGCAGGCAGTGGGTCTATCCCTTAAATCTGCAAAGGCCGGTGTTTTCGGTATTTTATCACGATGCGTGCATACTTCAAAACATTTATTTTATGAAATGTGTCATACATCAATCTTGCATCAGTCAATATCATTAAAACATGAATATCATTCATAGACTACTTCATTAAAATAACAAATAAAATATTGAAATACTTGTCCGGCGGACGGCAAAATGCCGGCAAGTCTAAACGCACGCATTTAACTACGTGTACTTTTTCGCCGTGAACGGCGAATTGGCGTGCCGTTCACGGTTATACGCCGTGGACGGCGTCGGTTCTATCGTGTGAACACGGCCATAAACAACCATGGTCATTTCTCAGCACGGCGCCGTACCGTACACGGCGCACGGCGAAATGTCGGATCATGTAAAAGCGGCTTATTTAACTTTTACTTAACCTTAACTTAACCTCTTAACAAATCTTTTACTGTGAAATCATTTAATGTTATTTTATTAAATTTTGCACAATTATTGTCAAAAACAATAAAGAACATATACCACGTTTAATTAAAAAACAATATTGTTATAAAATATAAAAACCAACGAATATAAAATAGGAATTCAATATATCAGGATAACATCACTTTTAAATAGTAATAATTCAAATCAAATTTCTTTACGGTATACATAATATTTGAATTAGCCCGATAAAAACAGGTATCTTCAAATATACATTTCACATCCATATGCAACACGTAATACTCAACTACATGCGAATGTTCTATAAAAAGTTGTCCGTGTACTTACCTACTCGTAAAAAAAACAAGTACAATAGATATAATAATACTTTTATCGGTGAAAAGAGAAAAAATAACTAACTTACACTGAATATACATTATAATATTTAATAATTATTTTAAACAGCGAGGACGTAAATTTCGGGTAAATAATTTAATATAAAAAAATATTGGAACCTACAACACAATACATTAAAATATTTGATCGAAATAGTATTTGGAAACATATGGCGAAGCGAAATAACGAATAAATAAATCTATATACATGTTGCTATGGTTTTAACAGCACGTAAAGTTCTGTAATGACATTTACGATTCAGTATGAACGTAAAATAAATAACATTATGACTATTAAGTATAAAGAATTATAACTAATAATACTATTTTTTCAATCATTATTTATTAATAGAACCCACTATCAGTTCAGTATATCTTAAAAATAGGCAATATCTTACGTCTTATATTACTGTTAAATTAAATACAAAATATCTGCGTAATTTTGTAATTTAATAAGAAGTGTGATATCTTCTACTTATAAGCAAAATAAAATATCAAATAGGTTTTTAACCTTTTCTAGTACCTCTTGCTCTTAGCACGTTATACGTTTAATTATATTCTCCATCTAATGTCTTCTGGCAAATAAACAATACTAAAATACATTTAGGATGGCACGAATTACTATAGTTCGTTGATAGTAAATTCTTGATACGGACAATTGGTGCCTCGTGTCATTAATTATGGATTGCGAAAACGATTATAGGCATTTATTTTTTATTATGCAACGTTTCATTTGATGTATACTGATGCTTTCTGCGTGAACTAAGACAATTTACACTTTCTTATTTTGGAAAATGGATATTACAACATTATTACTCTATTTGTAACAATAAAGAATGATAAATGCAATGAAACATTGTTATATTCCTAGCACATAATGTGGTAATACTATGAGATAGGCAATTTTAAAGATCAGCAGCAAGCGTGTCCTGAAGCCTCCAAATTCAACAAAAAAATTCCTGACTTGGTACTTACTTTCACTAATATTTCTGCATCCGATAATTTATTGAAAAGTATCATAATGAGGATTTTCAAGGTAACGTTTCTTTTTTTAAAACAAATGTGTAAGTATTGCATATCACTTTAGCTTTAAGAATGTTGAATTATAAATCAAAAGAAAAAATCTGATGTGGCCAGCACATAACCTCTCGCCAGATATTTTACCTGGTTGTACGCATAAAACGAAAAATATTTTTAAATACAAATACATATATTCATGTCTCACTACAAAATAATTCTCACATATATTTGCAAAATCTATGGGATATTTTAATATAAATTATGTACATTTTCTTTATATTCAATGTCCTGAAATTTTCTTTTTCTACTTTCCTTTTCTTTTTCTTTATATTAGTCATTTTTTCGCAAATTCCTTTTGTATTCTTTTTTATGTATATTCTTTTGCGTTGACTTTTTTTTATTTTCATAATCTTCATAATGATGTACATATATTTTTAACAATGACATACAAATATTTTTGACAGTGACATTTATGTGTCAATTACAAACATTTGACTTTCTTGCCTTGTAGTAGTTTGATCTGAGATTTTTACATCAAATTATTTTATATGCATTTCTTTATCTCTAAATCTATAGAAGATATAATAATGAATTTATATTTATCGAATAAAGAATTTAACATTTAAGTATTTACATAAATTTTCGATAAATAATATTTAGATGATTTTACCTGGTTGTACGCATAAAACGAAAAATATTTTTAAATACAAATACATATATTCATGTCTCACTACAAAATAATTCTCACATATATTTGCAAAATCTATGGGATATTTTAATATAAATTATGAACAATAAATACATTTTCTTTATATTCAATGTCCTGAAATTTTCTTTTTCTACTTTCCTTTTCTTTTTCTTTATATTAGTCATTTTTTCGCAAATTCCTTTTGTATTCTTTTTTACGTATATTCTTTTGCGTTGACTTTTTTTTATTTTCATAATCTTCATAATGATGTACATATATTTTTAACAATGACATACAAATATTTTTGACAGTGACATTTATGTGTCAATTACAAACATTTGAATTTCTTGCCTTGTAGTATGATCTGAGATTTTTACATCAAATTATTTTATATGCATTTCTTTATCTCTAAATCTATAGAAGATATAATAATGAATTTATATTTATCGAATAAAGAATTTAACGTTTAAGTATTTACATAAATTTTCGATAAATAATATTTAGATGATTTTTTTCCTGTAACTACTACTTCCGGTTGTCCAATTGTTACCAAAACTTAATCAACTCTTCCCATTATATTTAGATTGAGGAATCCGTAGTTAAAAATGTCTTAAGTCTTATAGTATTTGAGAAATCCTGAATCCAACATCCACGCACACACATACGAACATCATCGTAAAAATGTTATAATCGGATTCTAGGGACCTTTAAACGTGCTTATTCACTAAAATTTGGATATGCGATTTTTAGCATGAATACAATACCTCTCTTAGCGAGAGGCAAAAATGAAACTAATAATTACTTAATAATATTGTGATATCATGACTTCAAGTACTGCTAACTTTATATTCTTGGGGCCCGTGCTCTGTGACTTCATGCGCAGTGATGTAACAAGTTGCAGCGCACGCCCAATTGCTACGCCACTGTTTACGCACTTTTACTTGACACTGTATTTACTATTGGCGAAAAAACTGAACTATAGGTGGCAGGCCGAACGTTAGCAAGATGGAGGAGGAATAAGGAGAGTTCTCTCATTCCTTATTGCTGGCAATATGAATTTCAAAGTTCAAAGTATTTAATATGGAGAAAATTAACAAAGTTAGATGATATTTTTGAATACATTGATCCTGCACGTCCTATAAAGGAAGACGAAGCAGTTTTTAAGGCAGGATATGTATTGCTTTGTGGAATAAAAGTTGATGAATCAGGTACAATACTGGGATCTTGTTTAAACACCAGTCATTTGAGTGGAGATCCTCATATGATTGAAATTTTATTAAATGAGAATATAAATTACTGGAAAGCAAAATTTAGTTGCAGAGCAGGATTGGGAGGCAAACATATTGTAGCAGTATTGTTGCATATGAACAGTTTAGTAAAAATCAAAAGTATATTTCTAGTTTTACAACAAAAGTTACCATTATTATTATTATGCTCTTAATTTATTTGTTTATGGATTTGTGTATTACAGAGCAGAAGAAATAGAAAAATTAAGTTGTATCGATTCGGAACAAGTTAGGGGAAAACTTGTTAAAAAGGATGATAAATAGTATAGTTTGGCTATAACATTAGAAGAATTTTACCATCCTGTTTTAAAAAAGAAAAAATTTAACCGATTGGAGACGTCAAAACTATACGGAAAGAAAATTTGAAGATCATATTTTGTCACGGGATTTAGTGTAAACTTACACTTTATGACTTGTAAATATGGCACTGGGCAGTACCTATGGCATTTACTGATCATTATTTAAATCTGAAAATGTAATATACACTATATATGTCACTTTCTTTTACTACAAATATAAATTAAACCTGTTTAAAATTACATACATTTCAATGTATGCTATCAACGTTTCCTTATTCCTCTAGTTCACAAATCTGCCGCTAGACGTCACCTACTTTGAATTTTTTCGCCAATACTTTCTTTATCATTCAACTTCTTACTCATAGCGGACAAGTAGGATCTCTGTTTTGGGGCCGTTACGTCACAAGCAATTTTCAACAATTTTATTTTTTTTTCCTCGAGTTCTAGTAATTTGTTGGACAAATAAAAAATAAGAGTCTAAAGTTTTGTTAACAGTACTGAAATGTGAAATGGTTCACGGAAGAATATTACTGAAAACAAAAATTATTAAAAATATGTGTATTTTAGTAATTCGCTACTAAAATACTCGGAGATCAAACAAGTGAGGTTCAGAAAATATGGTTTTGCTGTAAAGTGGTATTTGTAATGTTCTGAAATAGCTCTTTTTCTAGTACGTTGCAAAAAATTATAAATCTAATAATATCTCTCGCATACTGATCGTAAAATATTAATAAACATGCGGTTTTTTTAGAAAATGTATATTAACTAAATATAGATTTTAAAATATAGTCTGCAGTACATTTTTAAACATTAATAACTGATAAATACATTGACCTGCACGAAAAAAGGGCCATTTTTTTAGAAAATTGGAGTTATCTCTCCTTTATTTTGAATATTTTTAATTAGGGTATACAAAAGATTAATTCGCAGTACTTCATGATGCATATTTTTTTGTTGGCTAATGACTATGTAACTATGACTTCTTCCATCTTCTCAACTTCAAACAAATTCATGGAATCTACTATTTCTGCGCTTAGTGCAAAAAAATAATAAAACAAGCGACTGAAAGAAACGAAGCTAATAGCATATATATTATCAATTATTCCGTTACGATAGGCAAGTAATATGAACATTGGACTAAATTGTTAATTTTTTTAAGAGTTAATAAGATGTGTTACAGGAGCTGCTTAGTTGATACGAATCAATAATATTTTATAGTAAATACTCAAATTTAAACTTTATACTATTATTTTTTCTTTAACAAATAAAATGACCATTTTCTGTGCGGGTGAGTGTAGTTAATTTTTGGTCAATTTGTAAAATTAGGACGTACCTACCTAATCTAAACTAACATCCTTTTGAAAATTGCAATTTTATTTTTAGTTTAATGTTTAATGCCTCCTTGAAAATTGTGCTAACTGTAAATAAATTGTAAATATGTTAATTTTTATTTTGAATACGTAAATACGTCCCAATTAATTTGAAAATAGTGCATTTTAATGATCCATTAACAAATATTTAACGCTTGCTGTGGACAACATATGGGACTAGAACAAAGTGGCCAATATTTCTCAACATCAAACACATTATTTTGAGCTATTTTTTGCAAAACATATATTTTTATAACCCATAAAAAATCAGCTGACCTTCCGATCAAACGTCGACTTATTCAAGTTCAAACGCAAAAATAGAGTACGTTCAGTCAACTTGGCCTCATGAACGTCCTCGGTTTGTATTTATAAACCATTACAGCACACCACAACCACTTCCATCGACAACTATCTGTTATCCATCACTAACTCCCGCCTTTTTTATATTAAAAAAATAAATTGAAAGACAGCCGGCCACTTGGCGACATGCGAGTTCAATATTTCAATATATTTTTCATGTTTTTCAAACGACAGCAATTTATCAACAAGTGGTATGTTTTGATATTTTTTTAAATGATGATTTACGATACTAACACAGTATAATAGAAACACTGCCTTACCTTTAAATGTTGAAGACAATGCTGATGTATGGTTTATCCAGCGGCTTCTTAAAGTTGTCATTTATCTGTGGACAAAATAATAGTAATAGAAGTACTGTTTAATTTAGTACGACTTCTATGAAAATAAATTAATCTATTTTAAACTACTAGGAGCAAAGAGTAGATTCAATAATGCGTTAAAATTAGTCTTTTATTTTTAGACCTATTCAATATGTTTAAAATAAATAAATAAATATATCATCGGCATACTAGATGTGAGCTTTCTTGAAGGAGCACACAAAATTACAAACAGTGTTGATATTTATAGTAATAATATACAGTTGAGTATTTGAAATGACCGTCTTTAATATTTCCCTTGTCATTAGAAATACAGCATTACAGCTCGGCGAGAATTGTTTCTATTTTTTTAAATGGAACAACCTATATATTTTCATATATTTTGAATTGTATTTTATTCACCTATACGCACATATGTATGTATTTTGTTTTAATTTTCCTCGGCGTTGCCAAGTTATTCCATTTTTCTCTAAAAAAAAGACCTATACCTTGTTCCATTTAAGCCATTCAGTATTGCAGAGCATAAGGAATAGTTTTGACCTCTGATTGGTTGAAATTGGAGACAGGAGACAAGTTTACCCAATGTAATTTCGGCTACTTCAAGTTTCCGCTGTTGCCAGCTCCATCTACTGAATGGCTTAAATGGAACAGAGTATAATACACGCATTGCTTTATAAAGGCGTAATAAAGTTATTTTAACAGTAAAAATTAAGTTTTTTTTTGTACAACTATAACTATACCCTATGTTCTCGTATATTTTTTAAAAAATATAATTATACATGGTGTTCAATAAAGCGAATTAAATTTACTCATTTTTAAATGACTATAACTTGTTATTTTCAAATAGAACAGCCTATATTTTATTATTTAGTTGTGTTTCTTTTTGTGTTAGCTTTCTATGTTATTAAAGGTATCCTATGCATAAAACCAATAATTTCGGAGTTTTTCCACTATTTTTGTATAAATTAAATCTAGTATACTATGGAAATTGTGTTTTTAATAATAGACAGTAGTTTACATTAGCCAATAAATAAAAGTGTTTAATATTAATATTATTGCGACTGAAGTTGATGCTGAAAATTGGATGAAATATAAACTATTAGGTACCAAAATGATAATGAAGAAGAATGCTGTGCCACATTGACCGTAATAAAATCAATTTTTGGCAAATTATTTGAATTTGCTTCTTCAAAATTAGTTTCCATTTGGATAATACACAATAAAAACAGAAGCACGAGTATAAATCATCTTGTTGCTGTCAACGTTCTACGTTTCCAGCTCTTAACATAGTCACTGTTTTAGTCTTTGTTTTTGTATTTTGTCTTATGTTTTTGTTAGAAGATATTGACCATTTCCAGCTGTTAACATAGGCACAGTGCACAGTCTTAAGTTTTTGTACTTATAATGTTTGTTCACTCAAAAAAGGAACACATTTATAAAACTCTTTACAATGCTTCAAAAATTATATAGTTATTAATGATATTAATGATGAGTAGTAATCATTACTCAAATTAAGTAATAATGTAATTATTTTGTATAATTCCAAAATAACACGAAATAAAGCACGAAATTAATATGGTGAACGAGCCACAAAATATCTAATATTCCACTTTAAATTTCAATATAGTCTGTATATCTATAAGATATGATATAATTTTATTTGTACTTATAATATAAAAAATCTGATGTGGCCAGCACATTACCTTCCGTCAGTTCTATGTATTTTGTGCAAATTTCATACGGAAAGCTCCTTGCTAAATTAAATATTCTATTTTTTGTACATTACCTTCCGGCAGCTGCATGTATTTTATGCAAATTTCATACAGAAAATTTATGTCTTAAATTATTATTTTGTCACGTTTTCTATATACAGTGTAATGTATCTGCAGAAATAAAAGATTTATTATTATTATTTATTGTACATTACCTTAAAGCAGTTGTATGTATTTTATACAAATTTCATACAGAAAGCAAGAGATCCTATATTTCCAATAAAATTATATGATAAACACACTATGTCAATTTCACTTGACACTGACATCTTTCAATCAGAATTTTCTTAATATAGTAGCTGTTTTCATAGCTATAGCTACTTTATGAAATTTAATTTCTTTACAATTTTTTAACTCTATATCCAATTAATATTAAGTATAAAATGCAGTCAAATCGTATAGAGAATAAAATATTCTTTAATATTTATAATAACATTAAATGTGAAAAAATGATATTTAACATAGTTTTTTCAAGAAAAACTGTTAAAATCTTCAAATGATGGTACTTCCGGTTGACCAATTGTAACCAAAATCTAATCAGCTCTTCATATGGATGTAACGAAGAAGTATACGAAAAAATTATAATTTTTGAAACTGTAGTATTAGAGTTATCGCAGACGAAAATTTTGTTACACACACACACACACACACACACACACACACATCCACACACACACACACATACAGACATCATCGTAAAAATAGTAAATTCGTATTCTAGGGACCCTAAAACGTACTTATTGATTAAAAACTCATCATCGAATTTTTTGACCAAAGACAATACCTTCCTTACCTAAAGGTGACGGAAGGTAAAAATATGATTTTTTTTCTTTCTGTTGTCCATATTTATATTATCTCAACACAAAAATAATAACATAACCACCAAAATAATGACAGATACAACGCGTAGAACTACTGCGCAACATAAAAAGAGATAGCGCTTACATCACTTATCTCTTTCCAACAGAACAGCGACAAAGACTATGACGAAAGTATGAAGCATGCAAACTTTGTGTTTATGCGCTATGACAAAGACAAAGACTAAAGACTAAAACAGTAGCTGGAAACGCTCAAGCCATTATACGTATGACAAACTTTCATTTGGTTTCAAAACATAATGACATAAACGTCAAATGTAGTTCCACTTTTGATCGGTAGGCGTCACTACGATTGCAAAACTGTGACATCATATGAAATTTTATATAAACTTTAAAAAATCTGATGTGGCCAGCACGTTACCTTCCGTCAGTTCTATGTATTTTGTACAAATTTCATACGGAAAGTTCCTTGCTAAATTAAATATTCTATTTCTTGTACATTACCTTCCCGCAGTTGCATGTATTTTATGCAAATTTCATACAGAAAATTATTATTTTGTGACGTTTTCTATATACAGTGTAATGTATCTGCAGAAATAAAAGATTTATTATTATTATTATTTCTTGTACATTACCTTAAAGCAGTTGTATGTATTTTATACAAATTCCATACAGAAAGCAAAAGATCCTATATTTCCAGTAAAAATTGTAAGACAAACACACTATGTCAATTTCACTTGACACTGACATCTTTCAGTCAGAATTTTCTTAATATAGTAGCTGTTTTCATAGCTATGGCTACTTTATGAAATTTAATTTCTTTATAATTTTTACCTTCCGTCACCTTTAGGTAAGGAAGGTATTGTCTTTGGTCAAAAAATTCGATGATGAGTTTTTACTCAATAAGCACGTTTTAGGGTCCCTAGAATACGAATTTACTATTTTTACGATGATGTCTGTATGTGTGTGTGTGCGTGTGTGTGTGTGTGGATGTGTGTGTGTGTGGATGTGTGTGTGTGTGTGTAACAAAATTTTCGTCTGCGATAACTCTAATACTACAGTTACAAAAATTATAATTTTTTCGTATACTTCTTCGTTACATCCATAGGAAGAGCTGATTAGATTTTGGTTACAATTGGTCAACCGGAAGTACCATCATTTGAAGATTTTAACAGTTTTTCTTGAAAAAACTATGTTAAATATAATTTTTTCACATTTTATGTTATTAAAGAATATTTTATTCTCTTCACGATTTGACTGCATTTTATACTTAATATTAAATGGATATAGAGTTAAAAAATTATAAAGGAATTAAATTTCATAAAGTAGCCATAGCTGTGGAAACAGCTACTATATTAAGAAAATTCTGATTGAAAGATGTCAGTGTCAAGTGAAATTGACATAGTGTGTCTGTCTTATAATTTTACTGGAAATATAGGATCTTTTGCTTTCTGTATGGAATTTGTATAAAATACATACAACTGCTTTAAGGTAATGTACAAGAAATAATAATAATAATAATAAATCTTTTATTTCTGCAGATACATTACACTGTATATAGAAAACGTCACAAAATAATAATTTTTTGTTTGAAATTTGCATAAAATACATGCAACTGCCGGAAGGTAATGTACAAGAAATAGAATATGTATTTAATTTAGCAAGGAACTTTCCGTATGAAATTTGTACAAAATACATAGAACTGACGGAAGGTAATGTGCTGGCCACATCAGATTTTTTAACTCTATATCCATTTAATATTAAGTATAAAATGCAGTCAAATCGTACAGAGAATAAAATATACTTTAATATTTATAATAACATCAAATGTGAAAAAATTATATTTAACATAGTTTTTTCAAGAAAAACTGTTAAAATCTTCAAATGATGGTACTTCCGGTTGACCAATTGTAACCAAAATCTAATCAGCTCTTCATATGGATGTAACGAAGAAGTACACGAAAAAATTATAATTTTTGTAACTGTATTATTAGAGTTATCGCAGACGAAAATTTTGTTACACACACACACACACATCCACACACACATCCACACACACACACACACACATACAGACATCATCGTAAAAATAGTAAATTCGTATTCTAGGGACCCTAAAACGTGCTTATTGATTAAAAACTCATCATCGAATTTTTTGACCAAAGACAATACCTTCCTTACCTAAAGGTGACGGAAGGTAAAAAATTACTGTAAAGCTAGAAACTTATGTGAAATAAAATATATATTTTCGTAAATAGTTTTAAGTGAACTTTCAGAAAAAAATAAATAATTTGGAAAATGTGGTATGACCCCAAAACCGAATAACTTGGCAACGCCGAGGAAAATAAAACAAAATTCAGGTGAATAAAATATAATTCAAAATATATGAAAATATACATATAGAGTGTTCCATTTAAAAAAAGACAAACAATTCTCGCCGAGCCGTAATGCAGCACCCTGTGTATATGAAAATAATTTTATGTTATGCTCCTTAATTAGATGATCGAAGGCGGTCATTTCAAAGACTCAGTCAGTATATTTATTTAGTCGAGTTACTGGCTAGTAACCTTTCAATTCCTCAGATTACAACGCAATATATTAGGTATTAAATATGGAAATTGTAACAACGGGGTCATTTTGATTCCAGCTTCCAACAATATTTACATAACATTTTAAAAATAAATATTTCTCTTTTTTATTAATTTTTGTTAATATTTAGAACAAAGCATTCACATTTTAGATGACCCCATACATGTACTTCTTGCAACAAAATATTACCCTTCTTGACGAGGCAATTTGGAACGATGTGGTGTAGGTACTGCTAAATCAAAAATTATTGGAATGATCACCTTCAACGAAAAAGTTCCAGCGCTGGGATCCCAGGACAACGGTATGATAGCGCACCGAAAAATACCCCTTAGGTTCGTTTCGCCTTTATTTCCTTATTAACTTCCACGGTTCTGAGGGAAACGAAGTATTATTTGTCGCTACGCTATCGTGGTGTTTCTGTGGGATCCTTATCAAGAACGCTTAATTTTTCAAATTTCCCTTAATTATTAATTATTTTTAAAATAGTCTTCACAAACTATTTTCTATAAAAAATTTGAAAAATACTATGATTTTCTTTTTAAATTTAATTATTTGATAATAAATCTTAACATATAGGTACACTTTTATTTTCATGCAAAAAAACGAAAAAAAATACTCCAAATCCAAAGAGTCAAGAAATCTAGATTAATATGTGTTGCCATAAATGCAAGATTCAATTAAAAAAAAACTTGCTACTTCTGTATGTGTGGTGTGCAATAAATAAATATTTTCAATAAAGTTGTAAATCACAAACATTTATAACTATTTGTTACTTTTAAATCTTCCATTAATTTCTTAAAATTGTGAGTAGGGTCATAAAGTGAAGCACGTGTTCCAAAAATAAATGTATTCGAAAAGTGAAAATATAAAAATATGTGCATTTTAATTACTTGTTACTCCAACAATTTAGTGTTTTTACTACTAGTTCGGAAAATATGACTTTCAAGACTATTCCGGTAAAGGGGTAAAGTATTCATAAAACTTTAATTTGGCGATATCTTTTTACGCATTAATTTTAGAAAAAAAGTGTAATGAAGAAAAATGTGCAAACAAAAGAAAATACTCGATTTAAGGCAATTTGCAATAATCAGAGTGCCACGAAAAATAAAACAATTTATATTTGATGTTTCAGACATATGTGATAGATTTGACATTTCATTTGATTTAATTATTATTATTAGAATTTGTAATTAATTTTTTACTTCTAGATCGTCTTCCTATTATTCTAATAATAATATAATCAAAATAAATATCAAATCTGGCAGTTATGTCAGATATACCAAACATAAATTATTGTCTTATTTTTCATGGCACTCTGATAATTGCCTTAATTCGTGTATTTTCTTTTGCTGCTAACTCGTACATAAGCAACAATTGAACAACAAACTTGATACTCGTCGATGTACTTTTTCATTCTGAACATTTTTCTTTATTACACTTTTTTTCTAAAATTAATAGGTACATAGACATTGCCAAATTAAAATTTTAACATTGAATTTCTTGTGTTCGAGAAAAAAAGTAGACCCCCGGTATATTTTCCAGTTACTTGCAGATAAATTATTATGTTACCAATTTAATAAGAACTAAATAAACAAGTGTTATAGGAGTTTTCTTTTGTAGACCGTGAAGTAAGATGTGCCAACTGATAATTTTACGAGACATTATTAAATTTTACTTCCTCAACCTCTGCAGCCGACCTACAGGTTAAAAGTTCTTGCCAAATATTGGATATAATATACGAATTTATAATCACTTAATCATTAAACTATGGACCAAAATTATTTAAATATCACTGTCCACAAATATACTTATTATGAACATTTATCCTATTATTTTATCTAGTAACTGATAAATTTTTTGTTGTCCTCTTGTATCTTTCCAGATATCGATTCCAATGGCTTCCTGGACGAGCGAGACTTTGCCTGTTTGGCTCTTCGCGCCACCATCATCGAAGGCAAGGGCGAGTTCAGTCACTCCAGGCTACAGGAGTATCAACACATCATGTTAAGCCTGTGGGAAGAGATCGCCGAATTGGCAGACTTCAATAAGGTGATGTAAAAGAGCAAAATCACCTAACTCGCTAGTAGACATGCATCCACATCACACAGTGCTAAACAGACACACACCCTGGCCTTACATAAACAATGGCAACAATCGAATTCTAATCTTAAATGCGGTTCACTTTTTGGAGAGGTGCCCGCAGGATTTTTTTTACACCAGGTTAAATTTATAAATGTTTTTATTGTTCACGTCCTTACTTGTCCTACTTACTACTAGTTCGCGGAATTTTTCCAGAAGTTCCGTATATAAAATGGGTCCAATTTATTTGCACATTAAAACAGGGTACATTGACAAAAAAGTTTTTCAATTGTCAAGTTGTCTTTCTTATCTCCGCACATATTAAGTAAAATGATGCCTGTAACTTGTATTCTCGTTGAAAATTTGCATCGCTAGCTTCAATAAAAGTGAAAAATGTTTCTTTTTAATTTGTCAAAGTCTTTCACCACATTTTGTGTTGCCGACATTTTACTTAATATTTTACTTTACTTTATTTATTTATTAATATATGAAAAAGGCGATTAAATGGGATTAAATAAAAATTAAAAAATAGGATAGTTTCAAACTAGAAAATATTTGGTCTAATGACAAAAAAATGTGAAAGCGATAAAATCAAAATACTCGTCTTTTTTGCAGTTTTTCTAAACAAACCTTAATGTAACCTAACCTAACGCAAAAATATTACGCCCGCATAACTCAGGCGAATATACGAGGTCTGTTAGAAAA
Organism: Harpalus rubripes; assembly: GCA_963082715.1. Taxonomy (NCBI): domain Eukaryota; kingdom Metazoa; phylum Arthropoda; class Insecta; order Coleoptera; family Carabidae; genus Harpalus; species Harpalus rubripes. The sequence continues at coordinate 19,488,048 of OY720451.1, forward strand.
GTATCGGATCTTTGGTCGGCGAAAAAAAAAAAACTGGCATACCTGGAGCGTTGGAAACCTAATCACCTTCAAAGTAGTCTCCTTGGGACTTCTCCCAGCGGTGCCGCCATTGTTGGAAGCATTCCGAGAAAGCTTTTCGGAATGGAGTTTAGCTCGGTTGTCGTTGCAGCCATAATGTCCTCTCTTGTCTGAAATCGCGTTCCTTTCAATGGCCTCTTGAGTTTGGGGATCAGCCAGTAGTCGCAGGGGGCCATATCAGGAGAGTAAGGAGCCTGTTGAACCACAGGAGTCTTGTTCTTCGCCAAAAGTCTGAATCAAGTGCGAGAAATGTGCTGGAGTATTGTCGTGATGACCGCGAAAGTCAAAGAAAGTTGGCGGGCCTTCTTTGGTCTTAGTGACGTGGAATGTTTCTACTGTAACGAGTGGGATTTGGTTTCCGGGACGTACCCGTACATCCAGGCAAAATTTGATGAAATAGCGCTGCTTCAGTCGTTCCGTTATTTTCCTTGCAATGAAAAACCGACAAGAGCACTACACACTACCTCACTCAAATGATGCTTGCCAGAACAGACGCTATCGACAGGAAAAAATTCACGCATACGCACGAAGGTTCAAGGTCGGCTCATGCAAAAAAAATAAGGTCGGATACTTTTCTAACAGACCTCGTACATACCTATTTCGCGGTCAGCTGATTGAATGTGTGAATCTGGTAACCCGGGTTCGATCACGACCGACGCCAAAATTATTTTGAATTATAAATGGCACAAAAATTACCCCTGTGGTGCACTCTCCATGCCAGCAATGAGTGCCTGCGAGGTGACGCCTGGTAAACTTTTTTGTCATCATCAGTGACAATGGGTAACATGCCGTGATGATATTTTTATTTAATATATTCTCAGGCGTTAGATTAGAGTAGGTTAAGGCGTTAAAGTGTTTGTCTATTGTGTAAGTACACTATTTTAATGTGCAACCAGAAATTTTTCTTGTTCATTTGGCTAGCGTCAATTTTATGGCGTTTAATAATACGATATTATAGGAATGTAAAACGAATTAAGCTATATATCAATGTCGTATTTCTATACTTCGCCGAACAGTTCATAAATTAAATTTATTACCTTTTAACTATTCTGGGTAGACAACCGAAGCAGAAATTCCGTTTTAAAAATAAATAAACCACGTTAAATATTTAAATATAAATGTTGTATTTATCTATAGATCTCAAAATATACATTTATATCGCAGTTTCTGTCAAATATTGATTCTACAATAAATTATTTATAAAAAGAAATATGTGTTCATACATTTATCGGAAACATGCTAAAAATAAATTCGTATCCAAACTATTAATACGATATTTTGGCATTAAATTTCGTTAGTAAAATGCATGAAAATGTAAAATCGAAACATAAAAATCGCGATACAATAACTAATTCGTAGCATGAAATTCATGTGCTTTTTGTGATTGGCTCCATCATTCAATGCGTCAACGCTAAATGCTTTTAGCAACGTACAGATATATGTTTATACTAGTATAAATAAAGTTACACGTGTTTTGAAATTTACTCATTGGCAATTAGCTCCCTAATCGTCATAGATGTGTATTTTGTAAATAGTTTTGATTTTTGCTTTTTGCCTTCGCCATTGGGCTTCCTTGGTGTTTCTTTCCACACACAAACATGTACTCATAATAGCGGTCGTTTCCGAATGCAGGAATTGTTACAGGATGGCAAGATCACCATAGCGGAATTTAAACAAGCCGTTCAGAGGAGCTGTATGGGAAGAAAATACGAAGATTTTCCGCAAGCTATGAAGATGTTCATTGATTCTAACTTTAAAATGGTGGATTTAAATGATGATGGCGTAATTGGACCTGATGAATACCGCTTCAACTGTGTTACAAAATTCGCTATTGATGATATTGATGTTATTGATGAAGCTTTCGATAATTTACTCAGTGTAAGTACACGAATTCTATAATAGGATCCTCCACTACTTTTTACCTCTCGCTAAGAGAGGTATTGTATTCATGTTAAAAATCGCATATCCAGATTTTAGTGAATAAGCACGTTTTAATGTCCCTAGAATCCGATTATAACATTTTTACCATGATGTCTGTATGTGTGTGTAGATGTTGGATTCACGATTTCTCAAATACTATAAGACTTAAGACATTTTTAAATACGGATTCCTCAATCTAACAATAATGGAAGAGTTGATTAAGTTTTGGTAACAATTGGACAACCGGAAGTAGTAGTTACAAGAAAAAAATCATCTAAATATTATTTATCGAAAATTTATGTAAATACTTATATTAAAGAACGTTAAATTCTTTATTTGATAAATATAAATTCATTATTATATCTTCTATAGATTTAGAGATAAAGAAATGCATATAAAATAATTTGATGTAAAAAATCTCAGATCAAACTACTACAAGACAAGAAATTCAAATGTTTGTAATTGACACATAAATGTCACTGTCAAAAATATCTGTATGCCACTGTCAAAAATATTTGTACATCATTATGAAGAAAATGAAAATAAAAAAAAAGTCAACAACGCAAAAGAATATACGTAAAAAAGAATATAAAAGGAATTTGCGATAAAATGACGAATATAAAGAAAAAGAAAAGGAAAGTAGAAAAAGAATATTTCAGGATATTGAATATAAAGAAAATGTATGTATTGTACATAATTTATATTAAAATATCTCATAGATTTTGCAAATATATGTGAGAATTATTTTGTAGTGAGACATGAATATATGTATTTGTATTTAAAAATATTTTTCGTTTTATGCGTACAACCAGGTAAAATATCTGGCGAGAGGTTATGTGCTGGCCACATCAAATTGAAACCAATCTGTAGTTTTAGAAAGTCTTAAATTTTTATGTTGTGGAAGTTAATAAGCTCATTTTGTTCTCAAATAGTTCGCTAATTGAAATCACATAAATTTATCTATTTCAACACTTATAAACCTGAAACCTAAAACTGAACCAGAACCGAAAACCCGAATTTTTTATGAAACCGAATCCGAACTGAGCCTAGGGATGAAAGTATCGGTGATAGGTATCGATACTTTATATCGGAATCGGTATCGATGTGTAGTATCGATACCACGTCAAATATCGGAAACAAGTATCGATACTAGAAAGTATCGGTATCGGTATCGAAAAAAAATCCTAAATGCTAAATGCATAGGTTTAAAGGTATAAATAATTACAGAAACGCAGTAAATAATTTATTAAAACCAATCTCCCTCTTTACATTCTCCTAAAAATAGTATCTTTTCCATTTTTTTCCCCAATAGCCTATTCCTTTCCTGGCAGATAGTCGCGCCTGCTTTGGAAAATAATCGCATGGATTAATTTGACAAGTTTAGATATTTGTTTTCTGTGTGAGTGCGAGGTGCGACGCGAGACGCGGCGCCCAACTCCCGACCCGAGACCCGAGCCTTGCGACCAAGTATAAAATATCAACTATCAAAAATCAGATGTCACTGTTATCTGTATTACTGCATTTGTAAATTTAGTAGTGTTCTGCTTCCACCGATACCGATACCGATACTTTCATACAAATACCGATACAAGTAAAAATATCGAAACAAAGTATCGAGTACTAAAATACTTGGTATTGCAAAGAAAGTATCGATACTTTACTGGTATCGGTAGTATCACAACATCCCTAACTGAGCCCTTATTTGTCAAGGTCAATAAACCTGAACCGAATTTAAACCGTTCTAAATTCAAAATCTTTTCGAATCTGTTAAATTGTAAATGCAAATTAAATTATTATGATTTTAAAATTAATTAATATCACCAAATTTGTGTGCTTGTAATCATTTACCGCTTTGAACCGAAATTCGAATCCGAATCCAAAACCGTTGAACCATTATAATTTTCATAAGGCATTTACGAAAATTCTACCGGTAGATACCGCATCTACCGATTGCGTTCGAAAACACGAGTGGTTAATAGTTACAGTGTTCGAAAATTGTACCTTATCTACCAGATCCATCTACCGGTTCCATGATTTGTGGATCGAGTAATTCAGCCGGTAAATGAAGAATCTAACCTCAAAAAAGGTAGTGATACCAAGCGAAGCCTGTTCGTTAAAACTGAAAATGTGTTCAATGTAGAAATCGGAAGTAGGACTGTGCTCAATTTGTTAATTACGTCAAATTTCAAATCTGTTTCGAACTTTCAATTTTTTTTCATAGGTTAGAAATCTACCCTGTTTATCACTTGCGTTCTTAAAATATCGATTCCGGTAGATGTAAACTGGTAAATAGTTGTTTACCGATATTTTCGTAAATGACTATTGTCTTGAACCAAAACAGAACCGCAAATAATTTTTTTTCGAATCAGTCCCTGGTGTAAAATAACTTTCGTGGTATTAGCAATTTAATAAAATATTTAAAAAAACTACGTATATTATGGTCTAAGTTTTGATTGCTAGTGGCAGTCTATGCCATGCCATGCAACATATAGCGGGTGACCTGGCAATACCTCCTATCTGCCATGTTCAGTAACTATAAAATTTATTAGTAGATTAGGATTTTGAGTCGCTATTTACATTATAATTTAAATTTTTCCTACACCTTCTACTTCTAGCAATATTTCGTATCTTCTATTTTTAGCAAAAATGAGTTATTAGCAAATTTTATCCTGTGCGTCTTTTTAAATTTTAATTAAAAGCCTCCCGTAAACTTTAGCTAAAATCACATATGTTATGATATATTGTCAGGTTGCGTAAAGCCATTTCGATGTACAGTACAGAGCGAGCAATGGTTCTAAAGCGCTCAGGACTTTGATGGAGGTCGCTCCTCACTTTTATTCTTATTCGCCAAACCCAGCGCAGTATAGAGTCCACTGTTTTCTCTGAGACACTTTATTTAAGAGCTTGTATATTATTTCTCTATGGCTAATTGCACCAACATGGCTTAAATTTTAAGCTAGATTAAAACAAAAAAATGCAAATCGAAATTCTGACATACATATAATTATAATGAGACCCTTAGTGTAAACCAGGTGTAAACTTTAGCATAGATGGCAGTATATGGATATTCTCGTTAGGGTACCTTTATAACTAGGGTATGGCCATGGCGTGGCTTACGTTTCGTCCGCCATTACCGGGACATCTGTTATATGTGTTGTTCTTGCGCAAAGTATTATGTATTTTCGTGGCTATTTGTTTTATTTTAATGAAAAACACATTTAATTATCATTTTAATATGTATTTAAAGTGTAAGTAATATATTTTATCTTATTTACTTGTGTAGTTTGTTAAGATACCCACCACGATTACTGTCACTGAAAACAACTAAAAATTACCAATATTAAGCACAATCATTTAAATTTTTAAAAGGTAAGTTTAGAATATATAATTATTATATAATTAAGAACTAGTGATATTAAATTAGATGTGATAATAACAACACATATCATATATTCTACATAACCTATAAATGTATGTCTTAATAATAATTGTATATATCTTAAATAAATTAATTTTTATTACCTTTTTAAATTCACAGTGTGATTATTTAATATTATTTTATAATATAATATCACATTTATTACAAATAAATAGGAATATCAATTACCGACAATGGCGGCGATCTTGGCCCATGGCCATACCCTGGTTATAAAGGTACCCTAATTCTCGTAAGTACGTATTACAATGTACAGACTTTAGTAAGAATACGGATATTATTGTGTGTATTCGTGACTTTTCATGTTTGTGGCATATTATATAAACACAAAATATGGAATAATATACAATAGGTGCAATAAAACAAACGTTTAACAAATACGTAGTCTAAATTTATTATTTTTATTTTAATTAATAGTTATGCTTGACGCTCGTTTGACGTTTCAAAGTCTTTTGAAGATTAAAGTAACTAGCCCAATAGCGAACCTATCGGGAGAAATATTGTGCTAAGGCTCTCATTCATTTGATATTTCATTTCGATGCAATATTGTTAATTTAAGCCAAGTTTAATATTTAAGTTACGTTGGTGCAACGGGCCCTAAAAAGAACAATAATAACCTAACCTAAGGCACAAAACTTGGCCCGAGTTTTCCAAGGGTGACTTCAGTGCGTTCGTTTCGGTTATTATTATTTATATATATATATATATATATATATATATATATATATATATATATATATATATATTGCCAATATATATATATATATATATATATATATATATATATATATATATATATATATGCAAGCTCTCAGATAAATGCCAGTGTGTCTCTAAGAGCTTTCACAATAACAGTGGACTCAGTATTGCGCTGGGGTTTGTTTAATGAGAGTATCTGTATTATACAACAGAATGTTTTTTTGTCAGGTGACCTGCGATTTTTTTTATTTTTATACGAATATTCGCGTTTCTATTTGGCCTAGCATTATAAATTCAAACAAGATCATTTGACTTACTTTCGTTGTTTGGTTGTTTCGTTTTTTTCTGCATTCATTTATTTGATATTAGATTCTAAATTTCAAACGGCTGTTAATAAGGGCACTACAAAAAATTATAATATTTTAAACATTCTTAACTTTCTTTAACTTTGATAGTCTCCATCATCCAGTTTTAAAGTCGTTTTAATACAAATTACCCATGTTCTAATTTGTTTCTACTATTCCATTAATAAAAATCGCTAATAAATACCGGCATGGAAAAGAGAAATTGTTGAACTCTAAGGTTTGTGTACGTTTGACTCATTCAAAGCTAATTATGAAGTTTCCATGAAATAATCTGGACGACAGAGCATAAAATTTACACTTTAAACTGTATGATTAATTTTCATACTGAAATAGTTCAAGTGCACATGCATTTTGATCATAAACATTCAGGGCTATCTTTATAATATCGCGAAATAAAATTATAGTTCTCACATGTGCTTATTTTATTACTTCCAAAATTATACTTGAATGGGTCCATGAACTAATAACTCAAAAGAAATTACTTGTTAAAAATAAACATTAAATCATTTTCAAAAATTCTTTTCTCGGAAACGCATTCAAAGCTTTGTTTTTTTCTATTATTTTGAAAATAATGGACGTCTATAAAAAGTAAATATTAAAAAATAAAAAAATTTAAATGTAAAACCCACACAACAGAAATAACCACTTTTGACACTCGCCGTGTATCATTTTGAAATAACATGACAGTTCCCGAAACACGCCCGTGCATTTACCTCCACCAAACAAAGCAAAATATTCTCACGTGTTCTAGGACGACGACCGGCGTCGCGGCGGCATCACCCTGTCCCGATACCAGGAATTATACGCTCAATTTCTTGGCAACCCCGACGAAAAGTGCCCTGCCGTCTACCTCTTCGGCCCACTCAGCGAGTTTCATGGCGATGTGAAGAGCACAACACTCTGCGTTTAGCTGTTAAGTAACCTATTCCCTCTCGCAGAATTTAGTCTACCTACCTATTGGCGAGATCATCCTGAAAATAAATGACTCATTTAGTTGGATAACGATTTAATTTTAAGAGGTTGTTGTATTAAGTTTTGTTTTATATATTTTTTCATAAAAGCACAATTGACGTGTTATTAACTTTTTTATCTGCTTTGTTAATTATAATTGTAATTAAATTAGGTAATAAATAGATTGTATATATTTAAAATTATGAAAATATGTCATCATTTACTTACCACACGATGTACCTAAGAAATTAGTAATTCAAATAAATCTACCTACTACTCACGATTCATTTTTCTGAAATGCTTTTTTACAGCAACAAAAAATTTGAACCATAATGATAATACGCGAACCACCACATAATCTAAAGGGCGAGAACAAACACGTAACTTGAGCGACCTTGAAATGCCTGGGGCCAACTGATCAAAAAAATTACGAATTATTGTGATAATTTTATAAGATTTTTGAACTATTTTCATGGTGTTATTTGTATATCAAGTGTTGAAAGTAGCTATTTACAGACCGAGGCTAGAAACCAAAGACAGGGAATGTTAACTCGCGGCGTGTGTATGCTTCACGATAACTCATGTCCTCACAGCCTCAAACAGCGTCACTCACCAAAGCTTTACTGGGCGATTTTGGATGGGCTATTGTGGACCATCCACCATACAGCCCCGATCTGGTACCGTCTGATTTTCATCTCTTACAAGGACAAAGATAAGGTAAAAGAGGACGTGAAACGCTGAATAAGGAAGCAGTCTGCAAATTTGTTTGATAATAGCATAAAAAAACTCGCCTGAATAAAAATAACGAGGACTATGTACAAAAATAAATGAGATGTATATCTACACCCAACTGTATGATTTTTGAAAAAATATCTTTTTTCGGTTTTTGGTAGCCTATGTATATATCATTTTAGAACGGTCCTCGTACAAAAAAAAAAACTTCTTATAACCTGAATGGAATTTTACTCTTTAATCGTAAGCAACATTTTTATCAAACAATAATTTTACATGTTATTCATGGGGTATTCCACTCCGGTGTTATAGAATTTAAGCAAAATAGTAACATTTCTATAGTTTACATCTTCATATATTAAAAAAATTCAATAAAACATGTTTAGGGAAAAGTTTTCATTCATAATTTGATGTTAGAAAATTGAAATTCTTTACATAGAAACGTCCTTGAAAACTGTGACGTCATTTCGATATGCTTTTTGCGTGGTTTCTGCTTATTTCAGACTGAATATATGCCGTTAGAAACATAGATGGCGCTAGTAGTCACTATGAGCGTGTATTTTGTATTTGTTATTTTATTCATTTTGTTTGTGTTAATTGTTACGTGTAAACTATTATTCACGAAAGATGACTATTCAAGGTCATTTGTGAGCAGTCTGATATAATATTACTTGCAGATAACTTCGTTGCATTTCGTATGCATAGGCGTGCAACATGAAATATTTATGGACAGTTTTAACTGACTATTTCACTCATAAATATATAAACCAATCCAAATTCAGGATTTTACCTAGTTACCAAGTTTCATTTCGACAAAACACCGTCACAAAAGTTTTTTCGCACCCTTTAAGCCAATAAGATGTCGTATTTTTACAAGTAAGTGAGTTTTGATAAGCGAAAAAATTTTGACATTTAGAAACATATTGTTTACATACCTGTCAAAGTCTGTATATTTTCAGTGTTATCAGTTTTTATTAAAAACGAGTTGATTTGGACAGGAGTATATTTAAAACGTTGAAAAAGCAAACTGAAACATAATACCTCGAAACACAATAAATATTTACAAGATTTTTGTCAAGAAAAAAATTATATAAATGATTACCTGATTTTTATTTTGGAAATAGTCATCCGAATACCATTCGTGGTTAAATTTTATCCTGGAACAATTTTCCGATTGCTTTACTCGAGCCTGTTGCCAATTTATTTCGTGACATTAATCAAAAATTACTCGTTTGACAACTCGTAATTTTTTTGTCAATGCCACTCAATAAATTGCTAGGCAACCGGCTCTCGTAACAATCTGAAAAATTTTCCGGCAAAAATTTACCACTTATGATATTATATATGAAAAAATAAAAGTAATTCGTTTGAAAATTGTTTCTCTCTAAATAATACCTTTTTGAAAGATTTATGTTCTTCACTTATGTTTTTGCAAAATACAAAAACATAGACTTAACTTATAAACCAAGGAATAATAATTTGATTTAAACGTCAACGCCACTGGGTAAATATTAGCACAGAGGGCAGTGTAGTAGATAATTAGGTATCTGTAATTCTACGACATATGCCATTATTATTTATAGTGTGTTAGAAAGTAATGTCACTATTTACATATATCTTCACACCACATAAATTAAATAGACATAGGTTAAATAATCTTTCTCTTTCTAATACAAAATGTTGCTAAGCTACTGCTAGAAATTGATGTGTATTCTTTCTTCAAACAAATAACCTTGAATAGTCATCTTTCGTGAATAATAGTTTATCTCTGATATTTGTTTACATATGTTTTCTTCAAATGTTGTAAATAGGTAATTAGCTGTCTAAGAACACGTGTATTTCTGCACTGAAGTGCGCTGCAGATGTCAATATCGTATGCTTGTCATAAAGCGCGCCATGATAGAAAATTTGAATTACGATGATTTTTTAAAAAATTCATATCACACTTGATATATGTATTTATTTACTTAAAATTATAAATTCATAATCCTACAGGACAGAACTAACGAAAAAAATTAAATTAAAATGTTGCAATACCCTGTTGAAATATGTATAAATTTCTTGTTCTATATTTTATAAAACAAATATTTTGAAGTACTTGAACTGAAAATAACAAACAAATGCACACAAATCAACTGAGTCCAAGAATTTCAAGGTCGCTCGAGTCCATATATACAAGTACCATTATTTACATATGACATACAGTAACTAAATACACAAACAATGCAAGAAATATTTGTAAAAAATACATTTATTGAAAATTGCTTCTCTGCTATAATACCATTTTATAAAATAAAAAATCTATAGCGGCAAACAAAAATATTTCTAGATAAAACCAAATGAATTCACATAATATAATAAATAATTTTGTTACTTAAAACTAATTGATATAAAATATTTATTCTATCAGTTTTTCAGAATTATCAATACACCCTGTTGAACGCAAACTAATTAAAAGACATTTTCCCAAGGTGCGCTAAAATTCACTTACATTATGAATAATTCTACTTTTACAAGCACTATCCTTATATCTGACATCCAGTACCTCACAAAGTTATGTGCCTATATTGCACTGTATCAACATCAATACAATATTCAAGATCAAAAGTGAATATTTGAATGAAGTGATTACAAATGCCATATAAGTCACATCTTTGTACATTGAAACTAAACTAATAAATACTTGTAAATAGAGGTAGGTTGGTACCTCAGATCACAAAAGCAACAGTATGAAATACTACTGTACTTAGTACTATCAGGAAATTGTTTAGAATCATCGAACTATCAGTGCTTTTCAACAGTGTAAGATCACTGGCCTTCATACACCATATACATTTTCATAAAATTTAAATAACATTCATAACATTCAACTTTTAAAACTATAAAATGCATGCTTACGCTTTGATCTATTATTTAAAAAGCACTGATGCAAATGAAATATTCAAATAATAGTAATACTGTATAAAATACAAATTAATATTATTTTGAAATATCATTTAGTTCGATTTAAAGTGTTAAGAAAAGAAAGAGAGAAGATTAATTTTTGGTTGACATTCACATACAAAACGGTTAACAGTTATCTATACAATGAACCACATTTTAAGTAATGGTCGAATTTAATATAAATGATTACGGAACAGTTATACAAATCTACTTTACTACTTTAGAATCGCTTTTATTAAATTCAACCGGCACGTAAAAAAATAGATTCAGTTCGTCGAATCACTCTACAAGGCAATCTCGTTTGATACAAACTTTGTAAAAGTTTTTCTTCATGTATAGTTTTTCGCGTTCTTGATAGCAATTTTGATGTTAAGTATAAACTGCTTTTAATATTTTTAGTGAAGTAAACTTAAACAATTATCACTAGACATAATTAATGTCATTACATCACGCTTAGCAGTCATGTTATTACAGTATAAGTAGTGGACGTATTTATAAAATAAATCTAAAAAAATTATCTATAATATTTGGATGACTATTGAGAAAGTCAAGTACTTGTTCTGTTTTGAACATCATAGATACGGAAATCAATTTCATTTGAATTAAAATTGATCTACCATGTTATCCAAAAAATATGACCAATTATATTGAGTACTATTGAACAAGTACAAAATATGTTGCATTCACCAAAACTATTTGTACTGATTTTATCAAATTTGAACCATTATCAAAAAATTTATACTTTATTATATACATAAAAGAGAAACTATATACAATTTAAAGATATGCACTTATGGAAATTATAAAAATGTACTTGGTCCAAAATATTTCATCCAGTATTATCAAAAGTGTATAAAAATTTTGAAATATAAAAATATCTTGTAGATATGAAATTCAATCAGTGTAATTTGAAATTATAACTGTATTATACTGCTGTAGTTTTGGGAATTTGATGTAGATGGCTGCAGCAAGGGAGAAGAAACATCACTAATGGTAGGAGGTAATTCACTACGACGCTTTCTCCGGATCACGCCTTTAAGAAGATCAAGGGAATCAGAATTATGTTTTTGCTTTTCTAAAAGGAACTACATATCTAGGAACACTTTAATGTGAAATGTAGGTACACGCTAAAACGTCATCACCTCATATACTGTAGGTATTTAACGTGCACCGATTTATTGCGCACAAAATAAGAACCCAAAAGTGCACGTTAAATAAATGAGGTCATATTTGGTTGTTAAAACCTAGTAATGCAGTTGCAAATGGATGCATCGCACAATAATTGCCCTGTGTCGTCATATTAGCTGTATTCTTTTTGATCCAATGAAATTCAGCTCAGTTTATAACTGAGTTGAGCTTAAGTGAGTTGTGATGTCTGCAAGAATAAGTTTAATTAAATTTTATCATTTCCTTCTTTACCGATAGTATTTGCTGTAATAGATGTCTAATTTTTTGGCTTATTTTCTGATCTATGATACTGTTTATAAACGAAAAATAGATAATGTTGAAAATATACTACTTATAAGTATGTGAATATAAAATTTGTTGTATTATAGAACCTTAAAATGCAAATTGAGTATTTCAAATCATTTTGAGTTTGGCAAACTGGTAATGTAGCATCGGATAGGGGGGAAGTGAGTTTACTCAGAACAACTCAGATCAGTTGTGTCAAAAAGAACAACGATTTCATGAGTTTCTTTGAAGTGATTTGAGATGAGCTGAGATTTTGTCCGAAAAGAATACAGCTATTGTCTGTCATCTAAGGGTATTTTTATAAAGCTTTCTATAGGTGATTTTTCACCTCTCATTTCAATATATTTTTCGCATATATTGTGATTAAAATCATTTAATTATTCTAATTTTTGTCCAGGCTGTTAACACTGACATAATGGATTTTTGAATTGAAAACTGAGAACTACTTCAATTTATCACCTATATGCGCATAAAACCAACTGCGCATTGAAAATATCTCACTTTGTACTATCTCTCTCATTTTGTGTGCGTCTTACATTTTTATACAAGTGTCCGTTTTTCGAAGCTCACTATTGGGATCTCGGAAACTATAAGAAAAGTCAGTTAAATTAGGGCAAAGTTGCCCCATTACTATACTTCATTTCACGTAAAAAAAATAGTAGATGGCGCTTGAGAGCCGACCATTTTTACATGCATTAAATAAATAGTTTAAATTCGTGAAACCAAACTTTGTCAATAATAAATATTTGTATCTGTAAAAATGTACAAGACCTGAATATTAAAAATTACAACAAAACATGGTTGAACATCACTTAATTCTGTAGATTTTACTTGATAATTGACAACTGTCAGGTAATATTCTTTTTCCGTTTTTGTGAACTAGGTTTGCTTTCTGACCAATTAATGCCTCTATTCTAAACTACAGCAATGAAATGGCTCGATTCTGAACACAAATGTAGACGATGTAAGCACTGTAAGACCCACAAGACCTGTGTGAATCCATGGTAACCAAAATTTAGTGAAAATGCTATTCTGATCATAGATGTAAGCACTGTAACTTCACGTAAGCGCTGTACAATTTACGTCAGCTATTTCTCTGGACGGAAGGCTTACAGTTGACAAATTATTTAAAATATAAATAAAAATTTTGACAAGATGAATAATAATGTACCATTATTTTTTTATGAATAGAGACTGTCGAAAGAAATATTATAATAATTAAAATGTGTTTTATAATTTAAAAATAAATTTTAAATATTCCGGAAATCAAATGAGAATGGACCTTTTCAATTTAACGGCTATCTCTTTTTATCGCTGCAAATAGTAAGAAAATGGCGCGAACAACTGCCAGTTGTCAAACGAAACGTCAAAAATATTGCAGACATTAAAATACCTGTATTCTCAGTGAAAATTTGCATTGTTAGACATTTTAACTTCAATAAAAGCTTTTGTAACTTATTTTAATAAGATTTTTTAAAGTTATTTGAGATATTCTCTCATTTTACGTTTAAATTTTTAGAAACAAACGTCATAGATCTCAGTTGTTCTTACTATGCGCAGATCCCCATTGCGCATATCTTCTATCTCAGAAAATATTAGTTTTTCTACAAAATTTAGATATACTACAAAGAGGATGAATAGAGCTCCCATTTCCAAAAGAATTTAACTTTGCAGATAAATCTTTCCACGTGTTTGTTAAATAATTTTCATACATTTTCGGATTATTTGTTCCAGTGCATAATCCTTCTCCATGGACGTCATATTGGAAAGTTATAATTGAAAAGAGGATTTTTTAGCTTTCCAGCGATGTATATCTTATTGATGTTCATTTATTTCAAACAATAAAAATGTAATAATTATTAATTTTATAGCAAATGAAATAATCAATTCGTTATTGTTGTCTGTTTATTTTATTCATTTTCACTAACATTTTTAACTTATTCAGCTCTTTCAAATTCACCTCGAAAATCGGACAGCCTGTATATAGCGTAGTCATATTGTAAAACCAGTCTTTTAATTAAACGGGGATGCAACGCGGCCAAATTGTCAAACCGTCGACTTAGCGATGTTTTACAATCAGGCTTGTATATTTCTCTAAATATAACAACAATAACGCACAAAAGTAACACTTGGTAATCTCGAGCCGAATTTTGTGCTTTAGAATAGGTTATTCTTGTTATGTTTAGAGAAATATACCATTTCGTGCATGTTGTATATTTTGTACGAAATTATGAATGTACACGTTAAATGCCTACGTCATAAGTAGTAATGACGCTTTAGTGTATACCTACATTTCATATTAGATACACATTATCGTGTCTCTAGACACAGGCCTTTCTAAAACTAGGTACTCACTTCGAAGCATTGATTAATTGGGAAAAAATTCAATTAATATTTTCTACATTAGTAGTGTTATTTGTTTATTACAACAAAAATTTCCAAGTGACACATTATTCCAAAAGTGCATTAATAAATTTTTATCAAAAATATTATAATTAATTTTATTGTTAGATACAATGTTCATTTATATTAAATTCTAGGTTACTAAGCAGCATGATTTTACTACATTAATTGTATAAATTATTTAAAAATGATGGATTATTATTTTGATCAATGCTAAAAATATCATAAAATGTCCAGGACATGAAAAACAAAAATTTCATAAATGATACATGCAAAGACTGAATCATAACCTTCAATTATTTTCCGCTAATATTCTAAAAATATATATTTATAAAATAAATAAAGGAAGTTTTCATGAGAAAAATAGTTAAGGTCATGATCAAGGTAAATAATACTTTAGCTATTCCCTTTGAAAAAATAAAACACAATATTATGGTATGCTTACTCTAGTTAACGCTGTTTCCTGTATATGGTTTCCGTGTAATGCACGATTATGTTTCGCCAATTTCTCTTTATTCATTGGGGAACCTGTTGGATTATAACACAATCATGCTAAAACATGTGACTCCCACAATTAAACATTTAAGCAGCCACAAAAAACATTACACAAGAAACTTAAATAGTGCATAAAATGATAATAAAGATAGCTAGCCATAATATAAAATACCAGAAATTAAATAAATAGAAGTGTAGGTAATGTTTTTGGTGGATATGTGATTTTTATATTTTTTAAATAATTTTCAACATTTTGTTATTAATATATAACAAAAATGTATTTTTTAATTATAACACGATCCCATATACAACCTGAACATGCAAAAGTATAGACTTTACCCACAAAGAAAAAGAAACCCAGAAAAGAAATAAAGAATAGAAATTTATGAAAGGGAATATAGCTAAAGGTGCACGAAACATGTTTTAACATATTTCGTTCCTAATGCTTCTCTTCTTCAGATAATTACCAATAAGTAATTTTCTTGATGTAACAATTTTGTGATGTACAGTGTGATTGATTTTGGTTGCAGCATATGGAAAACTTAAATGTTTATTATTAATCTGATAAAAAAATTGACTCATAAAATATTTTGGATGTCTTAAAATTATTAAAAATGCACAGATATATTACTGTAATTTACAGCAGTTTTTCTCAACCCCCAAAAGTACGCGGGGTAATGCTAGGGGGCCCACGCCTAGCTTTCTATATTAATTGTCGGGATTTCATTTTTGTTTTTTTTTTTAAATTACGCTAATATTATGCATACATACAATAATCTTACGGTGAACTTGAGAAACACAGAATTTTTTGAAAAATAGTTTAGAATGTAAATTTAAGTCCAAATTAAAAAACTTGCGCAAACTGTTAATGAAGTCCTCAGCTATTTCTTATCAAATTTCTATAAAAAATCATCTTAATTGAAAGCGATCTTCTAGAAAGTCCGAGCTGATTTTGTTTTCAAACAGTGGAATTTGCAATATACAAATATGTTAAAGTAACTTTTGTGGTCAATAATTGGAAATATGCTGAGATAATCATATATACAGAGTGTATTTTAAGAGATT
Source organism: Harpalus rubripes (assembly GCA_963082715.1). Taxonomy (NCBI): domain Eukaryota; kingdom Metazoa; phylum Arthropoda; class Insecta; order Coleoptera; family Carabidae; genus Harpalus; species Harpalus rubripes. The sequence continues at coordinate 19,504,608 of OY720451.1, forward strand.
CAAGAAAATGTTAATAAGCAAACTTAAACTAGACAAAGGGGCTCATAATATGACTATGACTATAGTAAGAATTTTGTATCACTTCCGGTTTTAGCGGAAATAGGTAAACTTTAAATCTAGCATAGGGAATTTGTATTTTTATATATTTTTTCAGAATGTACGTAAAATTAACTTCACGATGATATCAAAATATCAGTTTTACTTCAACCATTTCAAAATGGTAACCATATATTTTCAAAATATGTGTGAATAAAATTCCATACAAAATTATACATAGCAAGCTATAAATAGTATATTGTGTTATTAGGAGTAAAAGTGATACTTTGTGTGGCGAGCATGGAAGTTTGCACGACGAGCGAAGCGAGTCGGACAATTGCATGCGAGGCCCACAAAGACACTTTTATTCTGAATGACACATTAAAAAAATTTTCAAACGCACTACTTTCCTTTTTGTTCGCTAATTTTATTTCTATGGATATTTATTTATTTTATTTCTACGTCGCCGACGTAGAAATTAGCTATTTCTACTCCGGCGGCGTAGAAATTAGCTATTTCTACCTTGGGAATCAAGTCACAAAAAATGCCATTTCTACGACGTTTGAAAAAAACCGTTTTTATTACCTTAAAACAAAAGAAACATATTTATCTACATAAAGTTGAACTACTCTAACAATTTTATGATTTAATTTAAGGTATTAAAATTGTTTCATAGCTTGCTGTTTAATTTTGTATTGAATTTTATTAATACATATTTTGAAAATAAATAGTCGCCATGGTTGAAGAAAAACTATGATATTTTGGTATCGTTGTGAAGCTAATTTTATTTACATTCTGGAAAAAAATACAAAAATACCGATTCTTTATGCTAGATTCAAACTGCTCAGGATTGTACCCATTTCCGCTAAAACCGGAAGTAATACAAAATTCTTACTATGATCATCTTATGAGCCCCTTTGTTTAGTTTAAATTTGCTTATTAATTTCCGTTAAACCGGAAGTGATGCAAAATTCTTACTATAGTCATCTTATGAGCCCCTTTGTTTAGCTTATTAACATTTTTTGTATCTCTCAAAATAAACAAAATATACTTGGTACCGAACTTACGCCAAACACCCTGTTGTTTTCAAGTTTTACTCAGTATTCGCAATTATTATTGGTTATTTGCTATAGCAATGTAGCTAAGACTTAACAGCATTCTTACAAAATTCGGGTGAATAAGCAATTTAATAAATTAATTAATAAATACGTATATTGCAGTCCAAATTTTGTGTGCCACCTGCAGTGTATATCATTCAACATAAACAAGTGTTATATGGTCTAATTCGACCGTTCGTAATATTCTGTAATCATTTACTTGAAAATGGATTCTGTATTTCAAAAAGGCGATAGCAGAAGAGTTGAAAGTTGTAAGAATTTGGAATAAAATAAATGTAACAGTGTGACGTAGATATAGAGGTAAGGTAAAAACTATTAAAAACTCAAATATATATTTTAAAATTTTAAACCTTTTTTAAAACTCTGATATATCATACAGAAGCGCCCTTGTCGCGAACCTGAGTACTTGTTTTTAAACAGTACATAATTCTGCAACTACCAACAATATAAATGGAAATAAGTTAAGGATATACAAAGACACATCTGTAGATGTATATGTTTTATTTTTTGTTGTTATAAAGATCATTATACTTGTTCGTACTTTGTTGGACACGAATAAATAAATAAATAAATAAATATAGTTTTAGGGCTTACTTTTAATATAAACGTCCCATGTTCGAACTCTTTTACAACGGGGCACGATTCCATTTCAATAGTAGTTTTAAAAAATTATAACGAGTAATTTTTTTCTGATTAATAATATAAAATGTGCATATCATAAATGCAATGCTGCAACTAAAATTATTCATACTCTAGATAAAATCTGCAGTAAAATATTTAAAGTTATTTCTCATATTCAGTTTTGAAATCAGATTTAGAGTTTTATTAAATGAAATGATATATCAGAATGAATTATTTGTGCATGTAAAGAAAAATAAATAAAATCAAAACCATGCTTTCACTTACCTATATAACTAAGAAGAACTGGTAGGAAGATAAGTCCATGGGCCGCTCCATACACCACAATGCCCAAATACATCCGGAAGTAGAACACTTGGAAAATTTGGCTCTTCGCAAAGCCAAGAACGATGATTCCTCCAAACTTCGTTAACGTAATGCCTGAAAATACTGAGCTACCCATTTTTACTAGCGCTTCTGACGCGCGCTCTAATCTCGACGTTCCCATCGCCACGGAGAAACTATGCACAAGATGTGAACAGAACTCGACAGCTATACCAACTGCCATGACTAAATTCACTAGCGAAACTGCGTTCAAGCTGATATTCCACCAGTACATCAGTCCTCCCAAGTTGACAATAATCATTGTGATTGTTATTAAAACTACTACAGAAGAGAACAAGTCGAAGCCCATGAGCAAGAACGTCACGGCGAAGATAGCCAACAAACTAATACCCATACTCTTCAACGTATCAGGCCACATTGTCAGATATTGTTCATAGAACACATAGAATACTGAATATGGGAATACTTCAACGTGACTTTCGCTTTGTTTGCTGTTGATCATGTCTGTTAAGTTCTTAGCGATGTGTCTCGCTGCTCTCATCGATTCATAGTAATCCTGAGATGTTTTTAGAACGGTGTGATATGTCATAAAATATGAAGCGCCGACATCAGAAAGATGTGATTTTTGGTTACTGTAATAGTTAACACCTTGGCCGTAAGCTGCGTGGCCAGCTTTAGCACAAGTTGCTGTTGGGTTGTCTTGTAAGAAGAATGAGATGTATTTCTGGAATTCTATCGACTCAGGACGACCGATTGATTCGTTTATCTTAATGCCGCAACTTTGGCATTTGGGACTATTACCTGCAATAGAAAATAATATTAAATATCCAGTATTTGTGGTGCCTAAATGTAAAACTCAATTATTTTTCTTAATTAAATTTGGTTTAATGACTCAACCTGATATTTGTTTAGTGATCCCACTACTCAAAGTTGTTTTGCTGTTTCAGTCAGAAGTCTACCTAATCCCACATCTCCGAAATTTTAATATGGTAAAGTACTCGTATGTGTAACCTAACCTAACCACTTGAAATAAAAAAAAAAAAAAACACATGGTACTAATAAAAATGTGATTTTTAAAAAACCCATAGAAAAAAGTTTTAGATCTGCATTCAACAAGAATTCCCATGAGATTTGGTCCCTTTATCATTATTGTGGCCTCTATTGCATTGCATATTATAAAAGCTAAGATCGTAAAAAATAGTCATAACTTTTTAGTACAGCAAAAAATCCTTGAGTGATGAAAAAAAAAACAGGTTTGAGATCTGAATTCAGCGTGAAAAACCATGTAAGATCTACACATTGGCATCCCTCCTACAAAATCGTTTTTTCTTGTAATCTTTCTAATTGAATTGTTCACAGTTCCGAATGTTACAAAATTAATTATAAAAACAGTTAGTATAGGTCGAATGCAGGAATGATTTGAAGATTGGGTCGTATTATAAACGATTAGATCTTAGTTTAGCGTGTTTGAAAGACTTTAGATCTCTTACCGCATACATTAGATATAATGATTTAATACAGTTTTTATACGCCTGTAGTAAAAATATTTATGCAGAGGAGGGACGTCATCAAAACATTACAAAATGAAAATAAACTGTAGTAAAAGCCGACTGATGTATATGTTTAGGAAAACGAAGAAAATAAATATCATTTTTGCACATTATAAGAAAAGTGCATTTTGATTAATTTTACAATTATTTTAAAGTCGAACAAAATGGATTGTACCATGATCACGGTTTTAACTAAAACGCTGTTTTAAGAAATGTCAAATTCAAATGGACCTTTTCAATTTAAAGAGATAGAAGATATGCGCAATGGGGACCTGCGCAAAATAAGAACAACTGAGATCTATGGCGTTTGTTTCTAGAAAAATTAGACATAAAATGTGAGAATATCTCAGATAACTTTAAAAAATCTTATCGAAATGTTACAAAAACTTTTAACTTTTATTGAAGTTAAAATGTCTAACGATGCAAATTTTCACTGAAAATACAGGTATTATATTGATTGCAATATTTTTGACCTTTGGTTTGACAGCCCAACTGGCAGTTGTTCGCGCCATTTTCTTTTTTCTATTTGCAGCGATAGAAAGAGATAGTCGTTAAATTGAAAAGGTCCATTTCAACATTTAATTTCGCCCTTATGTTTAAAGAACAATTTTTTTTAAAAATATTTGTTTGAATACAAACTATGTTCTGCTATAAAATAATATTTTGACATTTCTTAAAACAGCGTTTTAGTTAAAAAAAAACATTTTTAATTTATTTAAAATAATTGTAGTTCATTTTTTCATCAATGGTTGGCATTACTGGATTTGATAATTTGTAACTTTACATGACATGCATTGTCGATGTGGTGTTCTGTCATTCGTATGACAGTAAATTTTATGTTATGTTTATATTGAACAAAAATTCTACTTCGTGTACCCTACAACGAATTTTCAATACCATAAACTGGAATTATATTAAGTTTTTCAATGATAATCAATTATTATTCGTCTAATAAATCAATTAACTTGATCGGAAAAATTAGCATTGCACGTAAATACAATGGACCTTTCCAATTTAAGGGCTATCTCTTTCTATCGCTGCAAATAGTAAGAAAATGGCGCGAACAACTGCCAGTTGGGCTGTCAAACGAAACGTCAAAAATATTGCAATCATTAAAATACCTGTATTCTCAGCGAAAATTTGCATCGTTAGACATTTTACCTTCAATAAAAGCTTTTGTAACTTATTTCGATAAGATTTTTTAAAGTTATCCGAAATATTCTCACATTTTACGTCTAAATGTTTTAGAATCAAACGTCATAGATCTCAGTTGTTCTTACTATGCGCAGATCCCCATTGCGCATATCTTCTATCTCTTTAAATTGGAAAGGTCCATTATGGAACACACATTATATTTTTTAAAATGAAATTAGTATACCATGTAAACCTAATAATTTTATGACATTATCTAGTTATAAACTTTGATGACGTCCCTCCTCTGCATAAATATTTTTACTATATATAAAATCCGAATATTTTCACACATTCACGGATTTGAAATGACACCAAATATAAACAAAACAAGTTCAATGAAGATAAAAGAATATTACGACTTGAATTAGTTCTAAGGACTAGAGGTTGGCGCGTGAGTAACTTTTTGTTCACGATCACGCACGCTCACGGAACTAAAAATGTAATCACGACCAATCACGCACGACTTTTTATGTTTGATTCACGATCACTCACGCTCACGATTTTATTTTGGCACTCACGCCCGATCACGCCCGGCGGGTCACGTTCGTGTCACGTAATTGTTTCTATGGACATTTTATGCCCATATTCATAAACACTCGTAAAAATTTTAACGGTTCGTTATAATTTTTATCCAGGAAAAAGAGTCGACACTGACAGAAAAATCGAAATGTGACTTGTCACGTTTGATTCCATTTGTCAAAAATTTTAACGAGCCATTTTGAAATTTAACGAGCATTTATGAATATGGGCATAAGTCTGTTTAACACAGTCGTAAGTTGTTATCAAATTAAGTAACAAATTCGTAATAAGTTATAGGTAACAGATTGGTTTCATTGGAAACGAATGTTTATGGACAAATAGGTTGTTCTATTCCATCACAAATATCATTATAAATTTGGTTACAAATTTAACAAAATTATGATTGTGTCAAACGGGCTTAAAGATTTGTATATCTTTAGTGAAATCGGGGCAACTGTGTATACAATTTTGGGTACAACAATAACACTATTTTTATGCAAAAAATACTGTTGATGACATATTTGGACACAAAAATAATAACAAGAGTGTAAAGTAAAAGATGGAAATTGACATTTTTTTTTAATAAAAAATAGACGAAAACTTGTACTCACGCTCGATTAAATTTCAATCACGCCTGATCACGCACGATAATTTTTTAGTGCCTCACGCTCACGTCCAATCACGACGCAAAATTTAAATTATATTCACGATCACGCGGGTCACGTCGTGACCCATCGTGACCCGACAAAATCACGGCCCGCGCCCACCTCTACTAAGGACTAATCGCCTTTAATTACATAATGATTTATATTTTTCATATGTGTTGAGAGACTACACGCCTCATACAAAATGAACTTTAAAAACGTATTCTTCGTTTAATATTCTTCAAAACTGCGATTAATTGAAATTGAAAATTATTGAAATTACAGTTTCCGCAAAATCGTAAACAGGCATTAAATTTTGCCGCACTATAGGACTGAATAAAAAGGAACAAAATTACCCCTAAACCCATTGAACATATTTAAAAAGCTGTTTTCTTTCGGTAACGATCCAATCAGATCTGATTGAACAGCTCCGATCGCATGTCACAATCATGACTCAAAAGATCTAACCATAAAATGATTGCAATCATAACGTATTTTCAAACTAAATTTTCTGATGACGCAATCCAGAATTTTATGGTGGGGATGTATGATCAAAAACCGAAAGAACGTATACGATCAGATTTGGATTGCTCAATCCGATTTTTCCCGACCGAAAGAAAGCGACTTTAGTAGTAGCTTGAGGCGTCAAATACAATAAGTATATAATTATCAATTTACAAATAGATATGTGTAGAATCATCATCTATCTCTAGGAAAAGAATATTAATTTAGAAAATTATTTTAAAAAATTACAATATTCAAAAGGTAAGTATCGGGCTTAGCGTTATGATTAAAGAGTTATTTATTATTAAAGAAACAAACTTACTGCTGTGGGGGCAGAAGGTTCCATTATCCTTAAACTTTTTGCAGCAAGTTTCCGAAGCAGACCAATCAACATAATCGTCTAACCAACTTGAACTTGGTTTAGCGATATAACTATTAGCTTTAGATTTGCTAGCAATGTAAATTTGCGTAGTTAAAGAATCAATATCACAGTAAAGTCCACCACATATCATATTTTGTGCCTTAAACTGGGAATAATTCAGTCCATCTTTAACTACGAAATATACTGGGGGTCCAATACTCAAATACGCCTTCAAAAACCTGAAGTATTTCAACACAAACGAATCTTCCGGCATAGAGAGTTCCTGGTCCAATCCGATGTCAATGTGAGGCGCTACAGCTATTGAACTGCATATCCATCCGAAGAAGATAATCATCACAGCTGCTCGAACGAATTTATTCATAATAAATGGCACATAAACATATTTGAAGAATTTATACAAGGCCCCTTCTTCTGGCTGATCATCAGAGGCATCTTTCTTTGACCCTTGGATGAAGCAACAAACATCATATCTGTTGTTTGCTTGTCTCTTTGAATCTAGTGTTAATAAACTGACAAAGCACGTGATTTGAAGTAAGAAATCAATTAAGAGAGCCATTCCGGCGTATAAGGCGAACGCTCTGACTGCAGGCATGTCAGATAAACCTCCTAAGAAGAAACAACAAGATTCCGAAACACTAGTTAGCAACATTGAAGGCCCTACTTGTCCTAGAGTTCTTCCGATATGTTCTGCATGAGTTTCATTTGGTTTTCTAGGTTCTCTTTGATGCGTTTGTACTAAGATAAATATATTGTCAACACCCACAGCAAGCACTAAGAATGGGATGACTTCAATGATGATTAAAGTAGCTGGTAAACCAATAAAACCAAATATTCCCACTGATGAAACAACAGATGCTAACACAATAAATACTCCTCCCAATCCGAGAGTTATTTTACTGTCAATTAATAATCGACCGCATGATTTCATTTGTCCCAAAGAGATTGCAATATAGGCAAACATAATAATATATGAAATTAAAATAGTTAACACATCTGATTGACTTTCTCTATCCAGTTCATCCTCTATAGATCTTTCGGAAGTATAAGCGATGTCCATATATTCTGGTTTAAAATTCTGAGTATAATTTTTCATAAATGCAACGAATTGTTTTTCCCATTCAAGAGCTGGTGCAAGTCTGGACTTGTTATAGTAGTTATTTACTAAGAATGTTAGAATAACGGCTGTTGCGTTTTCATACGCTGGAGAATCTAAATATTGGCCGGGCTTCAGGAAACCTCCTAGAGCAATTGCAGGTTCGACTGGTCCACCGTATGGAGCCAAACAATCAGGATTATATGGATTTCTGTAAAAGAAATAAATTATTAATATTCTTTTCTATGAATCGTTTATAGGTTTCGTTAATGTATATGTCGCAGCCAAATTGAAAAACGCACTACAAAATAAGCAACTAATTACCAATTTTTCAGTACGCGTGCGTAGTTTGAAATTGGTTGCAAACTGATTGGAAATTTTTGTGTTCTGCGAATAGAATGAAAGGTTATTGGTCCTACTACATCTGAAAAGATTTTTATCTTAAGTTAATTGTTGTTGCCGTCATTTGTCATTGTCACAGAATGAATTTATAATCTCTAAAATTTATTCCTGCGTTTATTTCTGGTTTTCTTAAATTTATACTTGATAATCTACATGACAATATGGCAAATATTTAGTGGTTTGAAAAAATTTATAATAAATGATAATATTTGGTCTCTTGTTTTGGCTAGTACTAGTCACCGTACTAGTGCTACAATGCTCACTAATATCCAGAAGTTCCATTGCGCATGTCACAAACTAAAAATTTCTTTAAAATCCGCGGACTGTTCTGACGGTTGGAAACTGATCAGGGATTGAAATATTTTGCTGAACGAACGGATGATTTTTAATCGTAGATTTAAAATTTCTCTTGCGCGAACACTTTTAAACAGATGCGCATGCTCAGAATGGTTTGTGACGGTTTCTGACTGTTGTGCGAACAAACCTAATTATTCTAGTATTCCATCGCTGTCAAGCAGAATATGTAACAGCGTGGCTACAGTAATTTCGAATATTTAATCCCATCGCTGCCGCCACTTTTGTAACAGCCCGTAAGGGTAAATTTCCCTTACCCCACTATTATTATTAAAAGAAAACGGGATTTTGCGAAACTATCAGACTAAATGGTAGCGTGCCACCAGGTTTTGGTTATTTACTAATAAATAACTCTGCCTATTTAGAGCTGCCACCATTGGGATTTCGAGAACTATAAGAGATACTGTCGGTTAAATGGAACTTTTTGTGCATCTATAGGAGCCATTTCTGATGTGCTTTTGTTCACTCATAAACACTAGATAATGACGAAAAACTGAATATTATTGCCTAACCAGTGGCGTACGAAATAAATTTTTATATCCGTGAACTTGCGACATATAACACAAAGTCGTATTTTTTTAAATGTAATCCATATATGATTTTAGTCTCAAAAAAAACTTATATTTTTCTCTTTTCAATGATGTAAATGTTATTGTATTTTGTATTTGTTTTACTTCATTTTTTTTTCCTTATTTTACAATAAATTTAGTGTTACTTTGGAAATATTGGTAAGAATTCTATGGAGAAATATTCGTTTTATTAAATAAATAATTTATTTCATTAGAAAATTTTTGTCAAAAAATCAATCAAATTCAAATCAAATAAATATTTTTATCAGATCGACCTTGACATGTCGTTTAAATTGTGAGTTATGAGTTTAAAATAAAAATATTGAGCAAGAAGTCATAAAATGAATTATATTAATGAAACAATATAAATAATAAAAATAATGATGTTATTTTAAGAAATAATTATAGAATTCGGAAAAATAACGTGAAAAGTATAATTTTGGGGTTCAAAATCAAAATGAGTCAAAACATTGGTCTTATCAAATTGACATTGTTGTTGTCAAAATGACATGGGCACACAAATCAGCTGATTCCATGCACGTTAAGGACGCTCGAGTCACGAGTCTGCTCGCGCTCTATGGTGCACAAAAAGTTCCACTTAACCGACATTGTAAGTCTTATAGTTTTCGAGATCCCAATGGTGGCAGCTCGAAATGGGACACACTGTATATTGCTGTCGAAATTTCGATTTGCATTTTTTTACTTAGCAATGTTTTACAATCTGGTTTGTTGTTTTATAAAACGACGAACAGCTTACTTAGCTTGTGTATATCTCTAATGTTCAACTGCACCCATAAGGTTTAAATTTAAAGCTAGACTTAATCAAAAACATAAATGATGATACGTAAGTTAAAAACCTGCTTTTGTCCCTAGATATTTGTATTATTTCTGTAATAATTTTGAAGCTCCTGATGAAGGCACATGTGGTGCCGAAATTAGTACTGCATTTTTTTAAAAATTTATAATATATTAAAATCAAGACATAACTTTGATTTCGAAAATCAGGAGACCCAAACGCTCGTAGACGTCACGACACGCGTCGGTTTAGAGATATAATCGATTCTCGAAATCACTCATCCGGAATCTACTTAAACGAGTGTCAGAAGACATCGACGCTCATAGACGTTGCGACGTCAAACGTCGTTTTTGATATTTCATTAAAATGTCAAAAGCACTCATCTGGAATAGAGTCCGACGAATGCCTTAAGTTCATTTGCGATTATTAGTTTTGAGAACCTTTGAAAACTAAAAAAAGACATTTGGCATCGCAACGCCTAATGTAATAAAGTATCGTGTTTGTTAATTTGCGATTAAACTTAACCATTAACGTTAAAACATTTCTATTATAAGTTTAGTATGATTAAAGAGTAACTTACTGTGAACATTTAACGAACTGGTCCAAATAATTCAAAGTAAATCCTTGTGGATCTTCGTCAGTTTCATCAAAGGTTTCAATACTATTCTGATAATACCCCCACATACTTTGTACAACACATTCTTCAACATTAGTTTCCATTTCTCCTTCTGATCTTAAAGGCGCAAAACAAATTTTATCCAAACCATATTCTGTGCCAGCTCCAATGGCTTTAATCTTTTCCTGTAGATCAAACACTTCCTTCAAGAATGTATCGTTAAAAGCTGAACCAAAAGTAATAACACCATTTGAAGTATTATGTACAATGTTCTCTAAACCAGTAGCTCTAATAATGATCTGTTCTGTTCTGTAGAACGGTTCAAAGTGTTTGTCGAAATATTCTCTTTCAACTCGACTTCTAGATGTTGGTGAAGCCCAAAGTTCAACAGGATTTGTTGTAACATTGAGGTATTTAACACCGTGGCCGAAAGCAACAACAGCACACATGCCTATGAAGAGAATTAGCCAAGGGTTTTCGGCACAAAGTATTCCCCATCTTTGGAAAAACTTTTGTAGATATGAATCTGTACTTGCGCCAATTTTTTCTAATATGGATGATGTACCATTATATTCGCCAAAATCGTTGATGGAATGTGTTGGCATTTCATGATCCACCTCCGATGTAACACCTAAAGAAAATGTGTTATAAGAAAGAAGAAAATGGAAATAGAAATTATTTGGAAAGTAATCACCATACATACAGAGTGCCTGTTTTTCGAGACTCACCATTGGAGTCTCGGAAACTGTAAGATATACGAAGACGGTTAATTAGTTCACCAATTTAAAGATGTATTTGTTGTGAACTCGGTTATGTCTCTAGATAAAAGCAATGATCTAAATTTTTCTAATTTTTATTTTTACAAATAACTTCTAAATATGAAATAATATAGAACACATTTTCATTTTCTTTCGAACAACGATAATCAGCTTTTTTATCACTTTTACCTTTGAAAATATGCGGCCATACTAGTAATTTTTATACGGACGCCATAGTGAACAGAGAATTTTTTCACTTTCCAATGATGTATAATGTTTAACTGTTTCGAACAGAAAAAGTGTAAGAATTATTAAATATAATTGATAAAAATAATAGTACTGGCAATGACAACAGTTATAGATTTGTTTATATGTACGTTTATATTCATTTTTAGTTATATTTTTAAATTACTATGGTCTGAAACTATTTTCAAATTTCGTTTTCAATGTCATCGACTATGTCGTCCATATAAAAATTTAAAATTTATTGTATGAAATTTTGAGAACTAATAGACCAATTCTGAACAAATCTGAAAGTTTTACAGATCTGTAAAAAACTGACAAAAGCGCATCTATTTTTGTTGATTTTTTTATTTAGGGCTTGTATATACTGTCACCGTTTCCCTTCAACTGGACTCACCGAGCCGCAGTGTTTTGCCACTGCCGTATTGCCGGTTGGATTTCAACAATTACTATATTCATTTAAGATGTATAAGTGACCAGCTTATAGCATCCGAATGTGATAAATACAACTAGCTGTATTTATTTTTTACGACAAATCACATTGTTGGTCGACGGGAATCGAACGCACGGAACATGGTTCGAGACGTCACTGCGAGCTAAGAGATGTGCGCTAATTCGCTCAGCCACCAAGTCGACATTTTTTGTTGATTAATATAAAATTATACATACGAGTTGCAGCTATCGTTGCGATTTTGTTTATTATTTACATATCTGTAAGACTTACCCCCGGAATTATCAACAGACATTTAATTTTAAATGAGCATTTAACGAAAAAAGGCATATCGAAATGATATGTTACAGGAGATTTCAACCTGAATTTCGATGTGCTTATTTTTGATAAATGTTTATTTAAAATTAAATGTGTGTTGATAATACCAGGGGTTACAGATTTGTTCAGAATAGATCCATAAATTAGCAATGAAAATAAACAAATTATAACCTATAATTGTGTTTTCATTTGTTTCATTGCCACAATCATTGTTTTTATCATATAAAATTAAAAATAAATCTAACAGTGATAAAAAAATCTGTTCGAAAGAAAATAAAAAAGTGCCCTAAAGAAGTACAAACAAAAATTCCATATTGTTTCATAGTTAGAAGTTATTTGTATAAATAAAATAAACAACATTTGAATTTCTGTATTTATCTAGTGACTCATATATTTTTCGGGAATAAAAATGGTTCGACTTCGTATTTCTTATAGTCTCCGAGATTCCAATGGTGAGCCTAGAAAAACGGACATCCTATATAAAATTATATTAATATTAAATAGACAAATGGTAATTACTTTATAAACACTACATATACAACATGAACACTAAACAGAAACAAATTTGAAGAACGACACGCAATTACATAAATATTCAAAGATAATATTTAATTATCTTTTAATAATAACTGTGTAATTAGTTTCAAATACTCAAATTTATAAAATCATGTTTCATTTTTTATTAAAGTTAATGTAATGGAAGAGCTCCAATGCAACATGCAATCTGTTACAGACAGCACAGAAATGAAAAGCTAAAGCTTGTTAATTAAAATTTGTGAAATACACATTCAGTGAAACAGACTGCACGTGCATTACTAGCTGTTTCACATAAATACACTGAGACTTTGAATTTTTGTTTTTAATAATCATTATACACGCTTGGCAGCTTAGCTCCAATATTCATTTCATTATAATTGGACTTACCTTGCATAGTTTAGTTTTTAAAAATATTCTATGTTCTTGACACTTAATTCATATTAAAGTCTTAAATTTCAGCAAATATTGCAATATCATTTTTTGGTCGTTCTACAACTTTAAATTAAAATAGTTTCATGTAAAGAAAAACGATAAGGAGTCTCATTTTCGATATTTTTTAAAAGTATTTCGTGTAATATTAACGCGGCAATAAAAACATTTGTTGATTCTATAGTCAATTTTTTGAAACAAATTTTTTGTGATATACTGAATCGTGGACGTCGTATCACAGAGCTCTGTCTCTAGTGGAAAAGAAAGTTTTTACGGGCTGTTAAAACCGTAACAACATATATACAGATTTATTTATTCATTCATTTCGATCAAATAGTTTAAGTATTGTGCAGTACATTCCAATATATTTTTTTATTATTTACGATTCAGTTTATCATAAAATATCGTACAATGCTCAACCGTTACCCGAAATTTACGTGCTCGCACGAATAACAAGATCGCTTCGCTCGCTCGTTATATACCATGCACACTCGTAAAGTCCTGAGTAACAGTCTTGCAATGTAAATTACTATGAAAATTTTTTGGTTAAAAAATTATCCAATTGAATCCCTGTATTTCTGATCACGTGTGCAAAAGTAGCCAATCAAAGCAAACTTACACTGATAATTATCCTAGGGCAATTATCACTTATGTGACTAATGGCCATTTGCACCACCTATAGTTAAAGTCTTAACTTCAGGTTAACGAAAAAAGTGCATATCGAAATTTTGACAGTAATATTTAATAACTCGTTTGACATTTCGTTTCGATACGATATTGTCAACTTAACCACCAGTTAAAATTTAACTATAAGCTGTGCAACTGGGCATTAGTTGCTAAGTAACAAACACTTTTTGACAGATAATTAAAGATTAATTGTTTTAATTTGAAAATGTCATTTTCACGGTATTGTAGTGAAAATAACGGTTCAATTATTAAAATTAGTACTATTAAACGTTTGTACAATAAAACTGGACGTGTCTTGTCTTCTCGTGTCAATGTCAATCTTATTATCGTTACACACTTGACACTGAACTTATAGCTACTACTGACATCTATTGGGTGATTTTATAAATATAAAAATTCTGCTAAATACAAATTCTTCGTAAATTTCCTTAAAATTGCAAAAACAATACCCTCGATCATTAATAAATACTTATAATTTTATCACAACTTCCTCAAGCACGTTGCTTTTAGGTAACATCCCTCCGCCTTCGGGCGGTTACCAAGCAACGCACTTTCGGTAACTGTCATAAAATTATTTCGTAATTATCAATGTCCTCGGGATATTATAGCTGAAAATACCTTTGTAGCGACTGTTTTCCTATTATTCGTTTCCCCGCACTTTTATATCTTTCTTATTGTGAGAAATACAGATAAATGATTGTACCACGAATGGTGATTAGATGACTAGCAGTGTTTTAACTGTCAATCGTTTCTGGTTTATTTTAGGGAAAAAAAACTTCAATAAGAGTTATAGATAAATTAATTATACGCAATTTTTATTTGAAGTATTTTCCTCTAAAATAAACCATAAAGGATAGACAGAGATAATTTTTATACAGTTTATGTAGAATGACGTGAGGTAATAGGGATGTTTCAAGAATTTTTTTATGACTTCTAACATTGACCTTCTATACTACGCTATTATATTAAAATCAATGCTTCTAAGTACTAAATTTTAAAAGATTTTGTTCTTTAAAGAGCCTCAAATTTGAAAATATCACGATATATCCATTAGATATTTTATAATTACTTATTGAAATTTGTGCAATATTTTGAAAAAGTTACGCGATGAAAAGAATGCGATGTCAGACCACATACAGTTTAACATGTGACAAACTGTCGCCTTCTTTTACTTATATAAATAACGTAGTGGCTATGAATGACGTACTGCATGTTTCCCGACGGCATAGGAGTGGGGGGTTATTTTTCATGATTATTTCCGGCGCCAATCTTTTTATTTAATTATATACGAAAATAACAATTAATTATTATTATTTATATTACTATGAAAAATACTGCATAAACTTTCATTTGAAACACTTTTTAAAAAATGTGAAACCGGCTCATTATATTCTTCTAAAACTGAATATTTGTTAATATATGACAAAAAGATAATTTTTAAATTAGAACCTAAATTGTCTCATCTTTTTATTATTTTATAAGCTTTTCAATAATGTGTAAAATGCCCAGTCCATTGTTTTAGACATGAATGAAACATTGAATTATTAATTTAATGAAATAAAAAAAAAAAATTGAAAATTACTAACAAATGAAAAAAATCAAAACTCAAAAACAATAGACGATATGATTTTTTTTGCTCTATCCTTATTACTCTACAAAAACATCGAAAATGAGACAACATGTACAAATTATCCAATTCCTCACAAGAGTATTATTTTTTGGCTTCTTAACAAAAAGTCTTAATAAGCTGCTTTTATAAAAAGTTACGGATAAATAATCAAAAATAAGGTGTTTTCGAAGTTATTCTACATTTTGCAGGGGAAATGAGAGCCTTAGAATAAAATTTCTCCCGATATGTTCGCTAGTGGGCTAGTTACTTTAACGTCAAACATAACCATTAATAAAAATAATAAAATTTAGACTACGTATTTGTTAAAAACGTTTGTTTTATTGTATATTATTCTATATTTTGTGTTTATATAATGTGCCACAATCATGAAGTCATGATTACACATAATAATATCTGCGTATTTTTACAAAAGTCTGTACATTGTAATACGTACTTGGGAGAATATCCACCGGCTACCATCTACGCTAAGCTTTGCGCTAAGGGTCTTATTATTGCATATATATTTTATTAGATCAGGATTAATTTATACTTTTATTAAAATATTTCTGGTACACCGAGATTCCTCGTTAAATATGAAAGATCGTCAACATATAATAAACTACAGTTACAGTGGAACAATCTAAATTTGTTTCATAAGCATTTTCTATATGGAAATACTTATAATGTATTTACAATGATTCTAGATGTAGGTAATTAATTAACCGGTGTTGGTAGTCTGGTTAATGTCTGAACCCAACCACCAAACAAATGCATGTTAATCAAAGTCTCAATGCATTTCTTGTTAATCACACAACAAACACAAAACATAAAATGCCAGTTAGTTGTAACGTACTGGATCGTTTGGACTGTAATGGACTCTCCTCGCTGTCTCCGCCGAGGACAATCCGTGAATTCGTCGCTCCCGCCAACCTGCGGCCCACTGAGGCACGGATCTCATCCGCGCCTTCGCCACGCACTAACCCAGCTGCAAACACCATAACCCCACACATCCACCTTAGTTGTGCAAACACTACCACTCTATCTTACAGACAAATACTATCTCTAAAGGACAAGGTAGGTACAAGTATGTCTTGCAACATAACCAAAACATCATACTCACAAATTTATATAAATATTGCTAAAGTTGGTAAATTTATTTGCTTAATTACAGGAAAAGCTTGTTTCTAATAAAACACGAAGAAATTTCATTTATATTTTTAAATAAAAATATTTTTTGTTATAAATTATATAAAAATGGTACCATTATCTATTTTTTAAAGATTTGTATGTCTAAAGTACTATAATACAGTACTGTTAAAAATATTCGATTAGACGGTTATCCTATTAACCGGTTTAGAAGAAAAAGAAAATTAAACGGTTAAACCGGTTTGGCGTTGTTACCCGTTATTTTGATTAATCGGTTAGTAATTTCAAATATTAAAATTCCTTGACATTTTCATGACTTCACCTTACAAAATTTTAAGTATTTCCATTTTAGTTCTCATGATATTTAGTCATATACAGGCTGTTAACGAATACGAATTACAAATTTAAAGGGTAAAAAAAATTTATCAACATAGGTCTGATCTTCAACTGTTTTCGAGAAAGAAGCCATTTTGTATTAGAAGCGAAGAAAATCTGACAAAGATAGTGATCGAACAAAATTTGTCTATGCCAGTAAAAAGACTATAAAAAAAACAATAAAATTTTATAATTTCTAATAATTACGAAGTTATTTGAAAATTAATTATTAGCCAAGATAGCCACAACATTTGTCATAGTACAATTATTTGATTTTTTTGAAAAACAAAACAAATAACAAATCTAAGATGTTGTCTCAAAGGTAAACAACAAGTCTCCATTTATTGGAGTCGTAACTCTTATAGTTTTCGAGATAGTAGAGATAAAGCCAGTAAAACCTCATTTTCACTGTCTTATATTTCGGAAACAACTGAAGATCACACCTATATTAATTAAGCTTTTTTAATCATTTTGGTCAGTACTATATGCCCTATAAATTTGTAACTCGTTTTCATTAACACCTGTATAATATCATAAGTGTTAAATTTTTGCCGGAATTTTTTTTTTAAATTATTACGAGAGCTGGTTGCCTAGCAATTTATTGAATAGCATTGACAACAAAATCATGATTGGGCAAACGAATGATTTTTGTCACGAGATAAATTAGCAACTGGTTCGAGTAAAGCAAGCGGATTTTTTTTTTCAAAATTTATTGTGTTTTGATGTGTTATACCTAAGTTTGCTTTTTCAACGTTTTGAAAAAATTCCTGGCCGAATTTTAATAAAAACTGGTAACACTGAAAATATACACGCTTTGAGAGGTAAGTAAACAATATGGCTCATACCACGAGCACGGTTTTAACTTCAAACGCAATTTTAAGAAATGTCAAATTCAAATTTAAATATTTAATTTCGTCCTCATGTTTAAAGAACGATTCTTTTAAAAATATTTGTTTGATTACAAACCATGTTCTGCTTTAAAATCTTATTTTGATAAATTTGATATTATTTATTATTAATATTAAATAATGAAATTTGACATTTCTTAAAACAGAGGTTTAGTTAAAACCGTGCTCATGGTACGAGCCCATGTTTCTAACTTTTATCATTAACCGGGTATTATATTCTCAGATTTGAAAACACTACTATAGAAGATATGTTTTTAACGGTTTTAAATTTTTATCTTTATATATTTTCATTTCGGTTGAAGTTAAAGCTAAAGCTGAAAGTAGGGTAGAAAAAAGAATAGCATAGAATTTTTTAGCAGATATAAGTGAAAATTAATAACATTAATTAAAAATTAAAGTAAATGACAAAAGAATACATATAACAATAAAATTTGCGTAAATTTCTGTATCTTGTAATATATAATAAATTTGTGAATATAATGTACCATGTATATTTATGGAGTGCATAATATATTACGGCAAATAAGTAGCTTATATACACGCATTAGGTGTTATATTATCCTTCCGTAACAATTTACATCCATTGAAATACACATTTCACCCTAATTCTAATTTAATCTCCACGTAAAATAAATCAAATATAAACCAAAGACCAATAAAATACACATGAAGTTGATGTATGAAAAGTCACCTTCAAAATATTATTCCCAATATGCCCTTTATCTGTAAAACGGAAACTAACCAATTGAAATTTAAATGATGCAAGACAACAAACAAGGAGATCATTCCAATACAGAGATTTGAAATTTAAAGTTATATGCAGATGGAAACCATTTATATTTGTCAAACAAATATATATGTACATTATTCATTTTCTTGAAATTTTCAAAATATATGAAATATTTATTTAAAGGCATTTGCATATAACAAGAATATTAGTAAACACGTAAAAACAAAAAATAAAAAGCAAAAAAAATATTAGTATAGAAAGTAAGTTAATTAACACAACACAAATTTAAAATGAAATAGTCCAAATGAGAAATAGAACATAAAATAGAACACAATTTTAAACAAAAAATAAAGGACGCCCTTTCACAAATAACAACAAATAATTTCAAACCTCCGCATAGGTGTAGGGCTTCAAGTTTAATATCTTTACTCGAACCTCCTTCCAAAATATCTGAAAAATCGGTTAGATGCTATAAATTCAAACAGCAAAGGTTTGCTATGAAAATAGATGTGCTTGAAAAATTGTCCAGAGAGATGAAAAACACACAAACACACAGGCGCTGGGAAGTAAACAAACTTACCGATGGCACTGCGGGTTGGGCAGAAGAGAAGGCCGAGGATGAATAGGACCGAGCCTATGATGAAGACATTGGTCATGATGAAGGCGTAGCCATCAAAACCAGCGATCTTGAAGGGGCCTTTTGCTGGTGGAGGTGGTTGAGGTGCTGGACAGCTCTTTGCGCAGTCTACGCAACTGCATGCTGTATATTTCTACAAGAAATTATTACAAATTAAATTTATTTAATAAATGAAACATTCATGGCCAGTTAAAATTGTTGGTTAAATGGGGTCCCATACCAATATTTAATATTTTTTTCTGAAAGAAGAGAATGATATAAGAATTTTACTACAAACACAACTTAAAAAATCTGATGTGGCCAGCACATTACCTTCCGTCAGTTGTATGCATTTTGTATAAATGTCATATAGAAAATGCAAATTTTCACCGCGAATACAGGTATTTGACAGCCCAACTGGCAGTTGTTGGCGCCATTTTACTTACTATTTGCAGCGATATAAAGAAATAGATGTTAAATAGACCCTTTCAAATTAACGGCGATCTCTTTCTATCACTGCAAATAGAAAGAAAATGGCGCGGACAACTGCCAGTTGGGCTGTCAAACGATACGTCAAAAATATTGCAGTCATTAAAATACCTGCATTCTCAGTGAAAATTTGCATCATTAGACATTTTAACTTCAATAAAACTTTTCTAACTAATTTCTTCGACAAGATTTTTTAAAGTTATCTGAGAATTTCTCACATTTTACGTCTAATTTTTTAGAAACAAACGTCATAGATCTCTGTTGTTCTTACTATGCGCAGATCCCCATTGCGCATATCTTCTATCTCTTTAAATTGAAAAGGTTACTAGGTTTTTGAGGATTCTAATACAGTACAATAAAGCAAATAAATAGTGAGGATCGAGAAAAGTGATGATTTTTTTCAAATATTAAATGATGAATAGCAAAAATTTATAACAGAAATATGCTACATAAATGAGAATAATATGACTTCAAATAGTTAATGGAATTTATTTGTCTTATCATCAATATTTAATTGAACACATTTTTTAATTTCGGAAAACAATATTTTGTATTATTATCTGTAAATGCTTGTTATGAAATTAGAGTATACAAATACAAACTAAAAATTATGAGATATTTTTTTCTATTTGCTTTTGTGAAGACTCATTAATGGCCTTTGATACTAGTACTATACTTGTTCATAATTTATTTCCCGATAAATGCTAGTGCCGTATTCGATAACATTTTTTATTGCCCTGTATCAATAAATAATACAAACACTACAATCAAGTAATGAATATTTTACATGATCGGGATCGTTGAAATACTGATAACATTAACACCTGCAAACATCTGATAATTGAAATTCTTTGTCTTTTTTGTAGGAAAAACGTTTTTTGTTTTACGGCTAGCACTTATTTAAACGCTTGCTTTAATAGATATGATTAAATGATAAACTTCTTTAATTAAAAACTTTCCTTAAAATTATTCCATAATTAGATGTATTTGTACTGATTCATTAGTCATTATTATTTTATAGTTAGATATTTACATAAATGTTTTCCGATGATTCATTTCCCGCCATTACAGAAAATGTATTTTTGATTGATGTCAACGAAAAGTAATGTAAAAGATTAATAACTATATTCAAAAGTTAGAAGAAAATTTGGAAGTTATCATTTTGTTGAAATCTAATGAAAATATTTACATGAATTATTTGACATTATTATTTTATTGAAGTTCAGTTTCTATTAAGAGCATATTCCAGAAAATGTCTGATAGCTATGTCAACAAAAAGTAGGTAATCGATATGATTAATAACTGTTATCAAAAGTTGGAAAAATTTGAAAGTAAACATTTTGTTCTAATTCTCACGTAAATATTTACTTTATATTCTATTAAAATAAATATATAGCATTTGCTTTAGTTCACATTATGAACTGAAAAACTCAGAAAATAAATATAAAGAAAACAGTTTTTAATGATTAATGGTAGAATAAAAGTTTTTAAAGAAAAGTAAATGGTTAGATAACTATTAAGATATGCAGATAAACATTTTGCTGCTCTTGTAAAATGTAAATATAATTCATGTAGAAAGGATAATATTTACATATTATTAGTTGCCAAACTAGTTACCTAGTTAGTTTCATATTCATGTTTGGATAAAATTGCTTTTTAACATATAAATTCCAAAAATTTTATATATGTAAGTTAGTAAGGGTAAAAATGAGGCATTCTATTTTTTGTCTGAACTATGTCTTGCTTGAATAACAAATGAAATTAATGTTTAAAACACTATTCCTTTTTTTGTAGACTACAAAAACAGTTTAATGTAATTTGCTTCCAAATTTGTAATAATATCTATAGATAAGAATAAATAAATATAAATATCAGCTGGCAGATCATTTATGATGGCAACCATCCAGCTTCCGTTTTATGAATGAGATATTTTTATGAGAATATCGTAAGGCAGAGGTTTACAATCACCGGCCTACAACCCTGCTTCAGCTGGAAAATCTTATTTGACAGAAAATAGCCCGAATGTTAAAACGAATAGAGAGGAGCTTCAGAAATTGGTTGCATCAATGCATAGATAGTGATGGGCCAATTCCCGAAATTGAATGTTGAGGAAAAATTCCCGGGAATTCCCAAGAATTTTTTTTGAAAATTTCCCAACTAATTTCATATTTTCGTAGCACCACAATATTTGTTGACGGAGTAAGAGTAGGGAACAGGCAGGCATAAGTCACAAACATGCAAAGCAAAATAACAGAAGCCAAGGTACAATATTATCTAAAATTAAAAAAAAAATCCGGGAAAAAGTCAATATATTTTTCCCTGCAAATCGTAGTTGCAGGAATTTCCGGGAATTTTCCCGGGAAAAAACAAAATTCCTTGCGGGAATATTTTAGTAGCACATCACTATGCATAGAGAACGTTGGCCACCAGCTTCAAGATGTTTTGTTTATTTAAATCTTTAAATTATATTCTTTCATTATCCAAAAATAAATTTTGTCTATCGGAAATACTGTATTATTTGCAGATCGAATAAAATAAAAAAAATAGAGTAAAATTGACTCTACAAGTAGTTGTTTTACTAAGAGCAACTATGATTTGTATTTACTCTAAAACTGTTGGTAAGGAGATGTACAAATTATTTATTCACTTACCGCCCATGGGCTTTTTGTATGGTTTACTGTCTTTGTTATCTTAGCAACTAAATTTTGGTCAGTAAATAAAACCTACTGCCTTGGAAACTCTATCGGAAAACATAAAAAAACCGATCATGTAAAAAAAAATAATTTATTTATTCTTTCTCGTTTTTGGTTATGAATGTTCGCACCATTTTGATAAAATTCTTTCTTTTCTTACCTTTCCGTTTATTTCTGGGGCCTCACTACACGGTATGACCTTGGGATCGAGTGGTGTAAAATTCCCAACGGGTTCGGTATTATTCTTATAGTTGATTTGGAAGGGGACAAATGGGTTACCATCCGCATTACCCATATATGAGAAC
This sequence comes from Harpalus rubripes, assembly GCA_963082715.1. NCBI lineage: Eukaryota > Metazoa > Arthropoda > Insecta > Coleoptera > Carabidae > Harpalus > Harpalus rubripes. The sequence goes on from OY720451.1 coordinate 19,527,642, forward strand.
CACCGCATGGCGGAGCATCTAACTGCGCCCCAATCTCCACACATGAGGTCCAGGGCTAGTTGCCCTGTACTAGGAACGGAAACTTGTTTACAGGAGTCGTACGTACTATCAAGGTATTTGTTGGTTATGTAGACGTCCATCTCAGTGATAACTTCTTTATCTGGAAGAAAAATTATTTATTAAAATCAATTACAATATGCAGCTTTGATTGTATGGTAAAAATAAAAATTATTTTATTAATGCAGTCATATAATTATTTACTATTTGCTTCGACGTTTCGATTCTACCAGGCACATCCTCAGAAGAAATAATAATTTTTTTACAAAGATGTACAAAATTTTGCCGTGAAAGGCATTCATAATTTAAATAAATTATAAGTCAGTGATAAAATGCACACTCACTGAAGCACATGGACATAATGAATGGTAGGATCAAAACGTTGACGCAAATAATAAATAATTAAATGACTGCATCCCAGAATTTATTTTCCAATATCCAAATCCAGTCAAGAAACTACTTTTCCACATATTTTATTAATACTGGTCATAAAGCCCCGGTCACTCCAATACGATTCTGTCGTGTCGGGTCTTATAAAGAAGAAGATGTACATGAGACTGAAATTTTGTGGTACAACAGCGGTCACATTTGTACGACAACAATCGTACAAAAATCTCTTCTTCATATTATTCTAATATTACTTTCATATTTGATAGTTCGTATGCTTCGTGACATTAACAAAATAATCTGTTTCAAAACTATTTTTTTTGTAAATGTTTGTATATTATTGTTAACTTTGAGTCTTTTATTGAAATTACTTTAGTTTTCAGTTAAATTGTACTCTGTTTAAATTTTCCTATCACAGGTATTTCGAAAATGTCTTCAAGTTCAGACGAAGCAATAATTGTCATCATTGATAGTGAAAACAGAAAAAAAATGTAAAAAGAGATCTATCTGGAGTAAGGAATGGCTAAAAAGACGAAATGAAAGGAATTAGTTTCGTTCCAATACTGTGAAATGAGTAGCATATAATTTCATACAACTAGTGTGATGAAAATAGCGGCGCCACTATTTTTGATACGACTCAAGTACTTCTTCTTCCGTATAAGACACGACACGACAGAATCGTATAGGTGTGACCGGGGCTTAAGGCTATTAGCGGACATGGGAAAAGCGAGAGTGTTATGGACCCTTTTCACTGACGATATGCGCATGCTTGCTGACTTAGAGATCCTATGGTCGCCGTGAAGTGAGATATCAATCGGATCCAACTTCATAGTTGTTTATATTTTGTCAGCAGTAGCTGTCAACTGAATCTGTATTGTCTTGATTTTTTTTGTATTCATCATGGTAGGGGCATATTGTTGTATCCCAGGTTTTTAATTTCATTGCAGCTTTGACGTTGCATTTTATTTGTATTAAATTATTATAATGTAACATTACTTGTACAATTTTGTTATTTTTAAATTTTATAACCCGCATAATAACTTTTTCTATATTTTCAATTTTCTGAGAAAATATTTATTTTATTTTCGTTTTAATTTTGCGGAAACCGGAAAAAAATATTTGGTCCAAATGTTATTTGTATCTGTCACGGTATCTGCATAAAGTTCACTAAAACAACATGAAACAATTATTATCAACCATAATATTCAACGACCAAATATAACTAGACAAAACTTCATTTGGTTTGTTTTGATTTCGGCTGGCCAGACAGAGAAACTAGGGATAGAGATATGTCTTGTCTAGTCAAAGTATTACTCACTAGAGATCACCACAGAGGCCACGTAGACTATCAGTGCCTAGTTTGAAAGTTGATCACTATTGGCGCAAGTGTTCTTAGTTAAAATTTCGTAGTTAACATTAAATAATTTATAAGGTTTAATATTAAAGAAAAATGAACGTGTCACGCACAGAAACATTACAACTAGAAAACAAAGCCAAAATACACATGCTTCTACGTGGCCTCTAGTGAGCAACTTTCAAACTAAAGACTAGACTATACACTGACACTCTACGTAGCCTCTAGTGAGAAATATTCGAACTAGACAAGCCATATCTCCATCTCTAGTTTCTCTGTCTGGACAGCCGAAATCAAAACATTCAGTGAGGAGGGATAGGGAATGTTTTGTCTAGTTATATTTGGTCGGTGATAATAATGCAACAAAAATTATTTTAATTTGGGTCTTTTTGGTGTTCATATTTACAGTATCAGATGACAGTGACAGTTGACAGATATAACCTTGCGACTTCTGCCCCTCTCCCTGCCACTCAACGCGAACATACTTCTTAGTTCAGGAATAAACCAATAGATGTCTCAATTTCAGTGAAAAAGGTCAATACAGGGTTATGATTTTGACGTCACTCGCAAGAAAGAATGCGACGATGTAGAAGTTGAAATGGAAGATCGGATTACAAACAAACCACGCCATTTTTAAAGTTCTGCCTTCTGTCACTTGTGTTTTGACATTTGAGTTTTCCATGTGATTCAATGTCTTCGGACGGCTGTGGAAACAAAGAATTTCACATTTGTCATGTATTTTTTATAATTATAGCGGGAGTCACTGTTGCAAAGACCATACACTCGCTTGATACTTGGCACCATCTTGCAACTGTCACCATGACAGCGATTTGTTGGTAATCTAGCAACGGAGTGAATGAGTTACAAGTGTAGTACAAGGAAAATACCAATAGATGGCAGCCCGAAAATATACTTCTGTATAACCCTTTATTGGGATTTTTTGAATTAATGTGCGCGTTGACTATTTGTGGTGAACCCCTCTGAAATATGCTTCCACACTTTCGAGTGTTGATGTAATTCAGGCTAATATTGATGAACGCATTTTTATCGGTACTAACAAATTAGGATCAACTTGATAACAGAGCAGTAAGTCGGACGTCTGGAAACGAAAAAGTTTATGATCAACTGTCAGAAGCCGGGGAATCCAACCTCGCAGAAATTTTTGTCAACTTAAAGGCGGCTACACACGCTCCCGTTTAAGAGGAATATTTACCCCTGATCTGAAATATGAAGAGAAAAACTGGAGAAAGGGATGCATATTTAAGAATGTAACCTGTAGATGGCGAACGAGTGCGAGTTTTAATTTGATTTTGTCATTAGTTAATTTTTCTGTCACTGTCTCCTTTATTATTTACAATTTGCGTGGTTTCTGTTACTTTTATTACGTATTTCGATTTGTTAAGCAGGATTTTGAAGGATTTTCACTTAGCTTATACTCGTACAAGATTAAAATGACAAACGAAAATATTAACCTCCAAACTATTATTCAAACGTCAAACAGATGATCTGTCATGTTTAAATTACCCGCACATGCCGTTGCTATTGGACGTACCGATGTTATTGCTTTACGGCCATTCATTGGTTCGGCGTAATTCAACGTCATGCATGGCGGTAATTTAAATATTAAAATTTCATTATTTTTTATTTCTGGACAATGGACCTTTTCAATTTAAAGAGATAAAATATATGCGCAATGGGGATCTGCGCATAGTAAGAACAACTGTGATCTATGACGTTTGTTTCTAAACAAATTTAGACGTAAAATGTGAGAATATCTCAGATAACTTTAAAAAATCTTATCGAAATAAGTTGCAAAAGCTTTTATTGAAGTTAAAATGTCTAACGATGCAAATTTTCACTGAGAGTACAGGTATTTTAATGACTGCAATATTTTTGACGTTTCGTTTGACAGCACAACTGGCAGTTGTTCGCGCCATTTTCTTACTATTTGAAGCGATAGAAAGAGATAGCCAGTAAATTGAAAAGGTCCATTAATGAAAATTTTGCCAAAAGAAAAAATATAGGTAGCAAGTTTTTATAGTCTCTTTAAAAAAATTGCACGCAAATAGCCCATTGTATTTATGTACATATGATGTAACGACTTGTGTTACGAATAAGTAATTATTTAATAATTTCTTGGAACTAAAATATTAAATAATAAAAATATAATTTTTCTTATCAAAATATTATCACAGAACGTCCGGTCGATTCAGACAATACAGTAATTTCCTTTTTTATACATTATCTTATGGAATGTTGACCATGACAAAATTAAACCGCAAACATCAATTCTAGTAAAACTTATGCTAAAAAATTATATTTGGGAAACACAATTTGTAGCGTACAAATTTTTAGAATGTTACTATGTATATGTATGAAGAAACACTCATGATTAATTAATTTTATATTATTAGAGACATTTTTAACCCTTCCAAGAATGGCGAAAAACATATTAATTTTTAAAAATTTAAAATATTGAATTCAAGCGTGAAATTTTGGTAATTTACAAATAGCCATATGTTAAAAAATGGAAAATAAACATCGTTATGCACAACTATTGAATATTTGACAAAGATGTATTAATAAACATTTATCTTGTCATTAGTCATTAGCTTATGTATGTAAATATGTATTAACAAATACAGAAACAATCTTTATCACTTCATGTTCATTAGCAAGTATTCCAAGGTTAAGAGAAATTATACATTTGTGTTGTAGGTACATTGGCTTAATTTTTAAGAAAATAAATTTTAAATAAATACATGTATAATAATGTTGAATGTTGATGAATCTAAGGTTTTTAATTATTTCATACATATAATACTCGTATATTGAGGAATAGCATTAGATTTAAATAGTTAAATGGGTTTTAAATTTGCGTAGTATGTTATTGAGGTACGGAGGTATTGATCCAGAAGTTAGAAGGTAAACGTGGGATGCTAGGTATAGGAGCAAAAATAAATAGTTATTTATGTACTTAGGACAAAAAATTGCATTTTATAGCAGAGCTTCAGTTTACTTTGCAAACAAGCGAGGCTATAATCTGCATTTTTGCCGACGTGCATATTACATTTTCTGTCTACCTTACTAATAATAGATCTAGAAAGGCAGTACACACAATTACAATAATATTAAATCGCAGTAGGCTTAGCGGACGAGAAATGATGGCTTAGCGTACGAAAAGTAATAACCTTCTGAAAAGTGTCATTTTTCGCCTGACAATAAGTATGTAAAATTTCACTTTTCGTTTCGGTAGACAGAAAAATTTATTTTTATTTAGATTGTACACTTTTGACAAGTTTTAATATTAATTCCTCAGCTCAAAATCATATTAGGTAAATTTTACGTTACTTCCTGATTGCCATTTTTTTTTTAGAAATATCACTGTGAACGAACGTTGAAAAAATATTGTGTATTATGAGCGTAAAGTTAAGCGACTTCACGCTCTTAATACACAAATAATTATTATGAAACAATTTTAAAAGAGCACTTTTTTTTATCGGACATAAAAAATTATTCGAGCCTGCGAACAACACGAACACAGGAGCCATGTTTCGCCAGGGAACATATACTCAACACCCGAATACTCAAAACCAGAATATTTAAAACCTGGAATATTTAAAACCAGAATATGCATCCACAGAACCATTCAATTCCCGAATATTCAAATACAGAATCGCGCATTGCACGAAAGCGTATCTAATCTAACAACACTCAACCTAACCTAACCTACAGTGACCTCCGTTTGGCCACGCCCACGAATTCGGTTTTTAAATGATTCGGGCGAAACGCTTTCTGATTAAATGATACTATGCATGTATATTCTAGTTAGGAACATTCTGGTTTTGAATATTCCGGCGTTGAAGGCATTCCCGGTCCCAAGCAGGTTCAAAGAAAAATTTTGTAAGAAAATATAGTGATAATGAATTTTGTTTTAATTGTACGAGTATACTAAATACCTAATAAGTGAGGAATGAAGTATCTTAAGGCGAGTTTAAAAGGTTCACGAGGATGGAAGAGACATTTCGAACAAGTTAAACCTTATACTTTTTCTACGACTATGAATTATATAATGCTTTTATTATAATAAGTATTTGTCAAATCAGTAATCTGTAATATCGGAGTTTCACTACATTAATATGACAATAATGGAACTTATAAATTTGAAGTCACCCGCGGCGGATCGGCGGCGGTCATCCCTCCACACAATTTAGAAAAGGACAACAAATTTTTAGAAAAGGCGAGGTGATATACCATGGCCGAGTCAATCACATGCTCTCCCCTTCAGCACTTCGCGTCGTTGATCCTACAAGTTGTTTGTTATTTAGTCAGCAAAATTTGGTTATGTTATTTTGTGTAGTGCTAGTGCCTGTTATTAATTATCTCTTGGACTAAAATGTAGTGATCCTTGAATATGAAATATCACTAAAAAAACAAGTTCACAAATAAATAATGTCTTTAACACAAGATGATGTACCGGGGGCACGATTTGTGTTTAAAAACATTGAAAACCATTCAGTCTTACAGTTGAAAAGATGGTTAGAATGCCGGGGTTTGAAGAAAAGTGGAAATAAACACGGATTAATTGCAAGGTATGCACTGAGTAGATCATATACTTAAATAATTATATAAAAATGTGTTCAGTCTGACATGTTTACGTTTCCTTTCAAAGCAGTTAACAGTGTTGTGATCACGTGCTGGATCATATGATAAATGTCAAACTGTAGTGCTAAATCTTGCTCACTACATAACTACTTATTAATTACTTTTTACTCACTAGATGGCGTCCAAAAAGTTTGAATTGTATAAGTCCCCATTATTATTGTGAGTACGGTAGTTATTTTTACCTCTCGCTAAGAGAGGTATTGAAATCATGCTAAAAATCGCATATTCACGTTTTAAGGTCCCTAGAATCCGATTACAACATTTTTACGATGATGTCCGTGTGTGTGGGTGTGTGTGTGTGTGTGTGTGTGTGTGTGTGTGTGTGTGTGTGTGTGTGTGTGCGTGCGTGCGCGTGTGTGTGTGTGTGTTTGTGTGTGTGTGTGTGTGAGAGGATGTTGGATCCACGATTTATCAAATACTATAGAACTAAAGACATTTTTAACTACGGATTCCTCAATCTAACAATAATGGGAAGAGTTGATTAAGTTTTGGTAACAATTGGTCAACCGGAAGTAATAGTTACAAGAAAAAAATCATCTAAATATTATTTATCGAATATTTATGTAAATACTTATATTAAAGAACGTTAAATTCTTTATTCGATAAATATAAATTCATTATTATATCTTCTATAGATTTAGAGATAAAGAAATGCATATAAAATAATTTGATGTAAAAAATCTCATATCAAACTACTTCAAGACAAGAAATTCAAATGTTTGTAATTGACACATAAATATCACTGTCAAAAATATTTGTATGCCACTGCCAAAAAATTTTGTACATCATTATGAAGATTATGAAACTAAAAAAAAGTCAACGCAAAAGAATATACCTACGTAAAAAAGAATATAAAAGGAATTTGCGAAAAAATGACGAATATAAAGAAAAAGAAAAGGAAAATAGAAAAAGAAAATTTCAGGATATTGAATATAAAGAAAATGTATGTATTTATATTAAAATATCCCATAGATTTTGCAAATATATGTGAGAATTATTTTGTAGTGAGACATGAATATATGTATTTGTATTTAAAAATATTTTTTGTTGTGTTGTGTACAACCAGACAAAATATCTTACGAGAGGTTATGTGCTGGCCACATCAGATTTTTATTTGGAAATTTATGCAATTTTGTGCATTTTAAATATGATTTTCAAATTTTAATAATAATTAATAAACTATTCTTTTTCGTACCTATTTGGTTACTACTACAAATTGTTATAAATAGTCGCTACTTATGTTTAAAATCTAACTTCCAATATCAGAAAAAATAACTGCAATTTCAAAGAAAGTATAATCAATTTCGGAAAAAATTATATTAAAATATCAATTTATCTTTTCCGAAATTGAATTTACTTTTTCTGAAATTAAAGTTGATAAGGTATAGAGTGAGAATATTGTATGGAAAAATTCAACAATGAAATGTTGAAAAATCATGTTAGAAAACTGCTTCTGAAATGAATGTAGAAACAACATTTCATCTTACTCACCACTTTGTTTCGCTGTTTTGGTGACATTTATAAAAGTACTCTGATGAGCACTGCATGTAAATTCACACAGATGCCTCACTAAGTTCATCATGCAACTCGGACATCGCTGAAGGAAATTAGCGGCAAGCTTGATGGACTTGTCAAAGGTACGAAGTTGAACTTCATCGCAGCATGTGTTGATACCCGAGCCATCATCGTTCATGAGATGCGGGCAATGCTTGTTAAGGAGTCTCTGCCCCTCGTTGCTCAAAGGCTTCGCGGGGCCCGAGTACGGGCAGTTGAGAGACAGGCCGTACATGTTCTTCCCGCATTCTCCATACCAGACGCAGTGGCCATCGGACTGGGAAGATACCTAAAAGAAGGAGATATTGTTAGAATATTTATGGACCAATAGTAATAATACATAGATCAAGAATTTATGTTACGAGCCCCGTTTGAGTTATAAAAACAGTTTATATACAAAATTAAAGTAAACTATTATTCACAAAAGATGACTATTCAAGGTCATTTGTGAGCCGTCTGATATAATATTACTTGCAGACAACTTCATCGCATTTCGAATGCATAGGCGTGCAACATGAAATATTTATGTACACATTTTAACTGAAAAAATAAGAGTAATTCATTTGAAAATTATGTTTCTTTCTAAATAATACCTTTTTGAAAGATTTATGTTCTTCACTTATGTTTTGCAAAATACAAAAACATAGACTTAACTTATAAACCAAGGAATAATAATTTGATTTAAACGTCAACGCCACTAAGTAAATATTAGCACACAGGGCAGTGTAGTAGATAATTAGGTATCTGTAATTCTACGACATAATGTCATTATTATTTATAGTGTGTTAGAAAGTAATGCCACTATTTACGTATATCTGTCACACCACATAAATTAAATAGACATAGGTCAACTAATCATTCTCTTTCTAATACAAAATGTTGCTAAGCTACTGCTGTAAAGTGATATTTATTCTTATCTCGGGTAATATTAATGATAGAGCAAAACCGTTTGCACATTCTAGGGTCAACTTTTCCAGGAAAGTTTAATAGTCATCACAGGAATTTTCGATTTTCTTTTATTTCTGAGCTACAGGCAAAAACTCGCTTTCCGCTCATTTTGAAAATATATCATATCTTCTTTATTATGATAAAAAAAATTTGTTTTTACAAAAATTTTACCATTTTTAGATGGAATAAAATGGCGTAATTAGATTTTTTGAAAATTTAATAATTCTCTAGATATAACACAAACTTATGATTTTTTAAATGGAAATCTATGTTGAAAATAGTTTCGTCTTTTTTCTTAATTTATAAGCTTTTCAAAGATAACAAGTCTACATTCTTTTGTTTTAAACATTAATAAAAGACGAATTATTAATTTATTGGGGTGAAAATATTGGAAATTATTAAGAAACAAATGAAAAAATTTCTTACTGATCATCATTTGCATATTTCTAATAGTAATTGTTTCAGTTTTACTCATTTTTTCAATTTATTTACTTCAAAGGCATTGGGGTGTATTCTGTAAAAAAAATGTTAATTTTAACATACCTTTAAAAAATTATATTTTAACATGACTGTTAACAAAAAATTCATTTTTTGGTATACTCCACGGTGTAGTATCTATAGGTGAGTGCACGACGTATTCCAATACATTACGAAGAATGGCTAACTAACTGGGCTAGTTCATACAGTGTGCCGCTAGATGGCAGGTTTTGTTGCGACCCGGTTTTTACACAAAATATTTAAAATATTAAATTATTCATATATAATGCATAATATTCTATATTTTCAATCATTATCTTTTGTCAGATCTATGTATGTATTTTGTATAAATTCCATACAGAAACGTTTCTATATTTTCAGTAAAATTATAAAACAAATGTCAAATTCACTTGACATTAACACCTTTCAATCAGAAATTTATCTTAGTACCTGGTTCTGAGATTATAGTGTAGCTGGCTGCCGATAAATTGCACATTTTGGCACCTTAAAAAGACTATATTTCTCTTTATTTGATCCATACCCTGTTGTGCATCTTGTAGCAAAACATTTTTTGTCAAATGGTAACGGGGTGGTAACGGGTCGCGTTAGCGCCATTTTGTTTCCCAGTTACGTAGCCATCTCAACGCATCTCGTGCTCTCACCTATAGATACTACACCGTGGTATACTCTATGCGAAAATTTGACACTGCTGTTAAAATCATAAATTTTAACATGTCTGTTAAATACTAGAATGAAGTGATCAACAAGATCGAAAAAAGGTACGTCTTTACTAAAGTCATGTAGTTAGTACCCATAACACAAATAAATAAACATGATAAAAAAGTAAATAACTGTCAGTTTATGTGTCACTTTGAAATTTTAGAAAACGAATCTGTCACTTTGAAATATTAAAAAAACGAATGAAAATAATGCCTCGGAAAATAAATAAAAATCTGCTGCATAATCATGACTTATTTTTAGGTTCCATATTAAAAATGAATTACATTGAAATTACAAATTATTAAGTCATCATTAGGTATGTAAAATTTGCATCTTCATCCTCAGAACAGAATTGACAATCCAAAATGTTAAGTTACGTTGATTTGACGAACAAGACAGGGATAAGAAATTTTAATTGCATTTAATGCCTACATTATAATAAAGTACTATGTTTTACGATACATCTAAATCGTGCTCTCGGTATACCATTCAAAGGTTCAGTTGTGAATCTTTCTCGAAATATGTTAATTAAATATTCCTACTGGCATCAGGCTGTGATACACAAAGACATACGATGGAACGGGTGACCGTTATTAAATAAAATACTTCGTAAAACAGTTGTATATTTTATTAAATATTACCTAGATATTTTTTATATTCACCCATGGTAATTTTCTTTCGTTTTCTATTACATTTTCATTAATTAGAAGTGCAACATATTCAAATGCTGTGATAATTTTATTGTATAAACATATGTTAAAATTTTAAAGGCATCGATTTGAATGACGTTAAAATATATAGTTTTAACTCCTCATTTTAACACGGGTGTTAAAATTTTAACTAAATTGATAGTTACAGAATAGAAAATATATTTTAACAGCAAGTTTATTTTTAACATACTGTTTAAAATTAACAGCTTCCTTACAGAATACACCCCATTAAACCGTTTCTTTCGAATTGTGTCAAAGCCAACTATAACGTAGATAAATAGTAATTTAACTAACCCGAAAATAATTGGTTAGGAATAATTTTAAGATCATAATTAATAGATATAGAATCAAAATAAACGAATGATGATCTGTAATAAATTTTTTCATTAGTTTCTTAATAATTTCCAATATTTTCACTCCAATAAATTAATAATTCGTCTTTTATTAATGTTTATAACAAAAGAATGTAGACTTATTATATATCATTGAAAACCTTATAAATTAAGAAAAAACATGAGACTATTTTCAACATAGGTTCCCATTTAAAAAATCATAAGTTTGTGTTATATCTCAAGAACTATTGTTTTCAAAAAATCTAATTACGCCATTTTATTCTATCTAAAAAACAGTCAAATTTTTGTAAAAACAATTTTTCTCTAATTATCATAATAAATAAGATATGATATATTTTCAAAATGAACGAAAAACAAGTTTTTGCTTGTAGCTCAGAAACAAAAGAAGATCAAAAATTCCTGTGGTGACTATTAAACTTTTCTGGAAAAGTTGACCCTGGCATGTGCAAACGGTTTTGATCTATTATTAATATTACCCGAGATACCTTAAAAAAACATCAAAAATGAGACACCTGTACAGTAGATATCAATGAATAACTATGACAAGTTTCAAAACTCCGATATTTTTTTTCCCTTGAAAAATCTAATTTTATTGGGCTAGCATAAGTTGCTTTTCATTGTGCTCAAAGTAAACAGTGCCGGTAGAAGCTAAATCTGAACTACTTAAAACATAAGTCGATCTAATACGAGTGTGTCATTTTATAATTTGTTGAAAATGTAAACCGACCAAATTATAACAAAAATGTAAATTTGAGATACTTAGTATAAAAAATCAGTACAAGTTAGTATTTAGATTTTTGTCATTGCGTATATTCGAAATAATTCCAAGAGTAGTAAGATTTATGTAAAAGGAGAAACCGTCAGTGAAAGTTATCTGGGAAACAAGAACGAGAGAGAAAAAGAAGAGAGGCAGACGAGATAAATCGTAAAATATGGGCCAAATGTATACATGAAATATTACTAACGAAAAAAGAAATACGTTGCGAGAAAAATGACAGAAGGCTGAAAAATTTCATTAGGAACTATGTATGTACAATAAAAAAGACAATCTCAATAGCCAAAGCCAAAATTATTCTTAATTTTGTCTCTCTACCTCTACACTACACATTTAATTTCAAAGTTAATACTAAATAATGTACGACAGCACAGTCAGTGTGATAACAGACAGTGGCGTTCCTAGGATTTCGGTCTAGGGGGGTGGGGGTGGCGATATACAGGAAATTTTCATAAATATATACATATATTTTAAACAATTTCATGTATTTATTTTCTCATATTTAAAATAAACACAAAGATTTTTTAAGTTATTAAGATACGAACAGAAACGTTATATTAAAAATATTAGAAACATTAAACAAGAAAATCTATCAGTCTCCTATAGCATAATTTATGCTTCAATTTTTTTTCTAATAACAAGTTCCACTGATCCCTACCATAATTGTTTTTATCGTGAACGATACTTAAGTCAGATTTAGTTAAGTGCGGGGTAATTATTAGAATAAATTTCGAGATAAATGAACAAAAGTTACAGCAAATTTATGATAACGCCAATTCTAACAGAAAATTTTATACCTTGCATAAAAAATTTTTGCCTTCAAATATAATTTCTGTAGTGTATAGATAGTCAGCATAACGATGTTTCTATTTTCTACTTCATAAAAAGTACCTTTAATTTTAAATATACAAAAAAATGTTTATATTTCATTTTTAGTAGCTCCAAGATACCAAAAAAAAATATTGTAGGTAGATTGAAATTTTCTGTTAAAATAATAATGCGGTGCAAACAAAATTAATCACATATTGCGTTTTCGACTATATGAAAAAAATAGCGGAAGTATAAAAAATTATCAGTTATTTTCCGATAATTAGATTATTTATAAACAATTACGCAAGTTATATTTTTAAAGTTAATAATGAAATATGAATGAGGAATTCCCATATATTTGGTTGATAAATTGTTTTTGTTGATAAATTTGTCAATCTAGACTATCTAGAGTGATTCTAAAGTCTACAATTTATGTAACGAACATCGTATGATGTTTATAGGTATGTAGGTATCTATAAATATCTATATTAGTAATAGACTAATTTATATATAAATAAATTTTATTTATACTATTTAAATAAATATTATTACCACTTGTTAGGGGAAAAAATTATTGGAGATGCAGTCTTGGTAAAATGATTTTATTAAATTGTCATTTATTTAACAATCCGACGTTTCGGTTCCTAAAAACCATCATCAGAGCTATGTCAATATGCAGTTGGAAAAACTAATAATTTTATTAAGAAAATGTAATTGTTAGTTTTTCCAAATATATATTAACATAGCCCTGATGATGGTTTATTAGGAACCGAAACGTCGGATTGTTAAATAAATGACAACTTAATAAAATCATTTTACCAAGACTGCATCTCCAATATTTTTTTCCCTAAATCATACCAACAGTCAAGAAATACCAGTAACTATTATTACTACTATTTATTATTGTTATATGTTTTATTTTAAAATGTAATTGTGTACCCATTTGCGTAGAAAAATTAATAAAGAGATAACATGTAACATCCAATTTGTACTCTTGTTTTTTTAGCAAGTTTAGAAATGCGAATATGATACATATCTAAGCACAATGCTTAGACAACAATAAAAATATCATAATATAACACAAACAAAATTGAAATAAACAACAATAAAATATAATTACATAAAATTGAAATAAACAACAATAAAAAAAAAAAATATGTTTATGACGTCTGTTACAGATATTTTTATGCAATCTACTAGACTAGATAAATTGCAATAAATCGCTTTTTCCTTCCTACAATGTCATTCAAAATAAATGTTATTTTAATTAAGTAAATATCGCGTTACAAGGAAAGTATATAAATAAACTTTAACCGCAATATACAATATAATTAACAGTTTATTTTATTTCTCAATATTTCATGAGCTCTTAAAGGAAAGAAATGATCTAAATAAATTATTTATATTATTTTTTTTTGCCATTCCTTTTTTCCGTTAAGAATGTAAATATTAATAAAACTCACAATAATATATAAACAGGGAAAATTACGGTAAATAAAGAGCAATTTCCAAGTTTTAGAGTTTCGTGACTTAGAGCAATAAGGTAACAAGTTAAGTAAATAGGATGACAGTTATGTGCACAGGAAATTTAGTTGAATATGTTTTTATATGCACCAGGAGACACAATTTCAGAAGAGCTTATCGATACAATATATCGGAATTTGAATTGATAACAGTCTGTAATAAATTCTAAATAAAAACCATAAAAAGGTAAAAAAATAATACAATTAGTGATGTGCTCCTAACAAAATTCCCGCGAGGAATTTTGTTTTTTCCCGGGAAAATTCCAGGAAATTCCTGCAACTACGATTTGCAGGGAAAAATATTTAGACTTTTTTCCCGGATTTTTATTTTTGTATTTTTTATTTTAGGTAATATTATACCTTGGCGCCTGTTATTTAGCTTTGCATGTTTGTGACTTAGACCTGCCTGTTACCTACTCTTACACCGTCAACAAGTATTGTGGAGCTACGAAATAATTGAAATTAGTTGGGAAATTTTCAAAAAAAATTCTTGGGAATTTCCCTGGGAATTCCCGGGAATTTTCCCTCAACATTCAATTTCAGAATTGACCCATCGCTAAATACAATTATACTACTTTTTAAAATTTATGAACAAAATAAATTAGAATAAATAAACTACTTTTTAGTTATAAAAAAAAAAAACAAAATACAATAAACAAATATTCCAATATAAATTGTATTTATTTTTTTCAATATCGTAAATTTACAAATATTTAACAAAATCGTGGTACTACATATTTATTACGAAATTTAACACTTTTCTTAATATTAAAATTTATTTTTCACTTGTGCGAAAAGGTTGATATAAATTTGCAAGGAATTGTACGACAGTACGACCATAAAAATGTTAAATAAACCGCAAAAATTTATACCACAAAATTATAAAATATTTGTGGAATTCACAATCATGTTAACGTTACGCCAATATCTTCTAAATAACTTTATTCATTGCTAAATCTGGTTTATGCAAATTTTGGTATAAATAACAAATTTTTCATTTTTATTCGAAGAAAGCTTTTTCATGTAATTTCAATAATTTGATAAATTAAATAGAGTTGTAGTTAAACGACCCATTGGAGATAACAAGGTGTATCCAACTTACACCTTGTTTTAAATGAAAAACTATGGAACTTAAATGATTTAAAAATTCTCCAAAAAATATAAATATGCAACAGCATTACATAATCATCAATATTTTATGAGTACATATTTCATCATCTTTTTAATAACTAATCAAATAAGAAGACTCCACAAAATCCAATAACCTTAATTGAATTATATAAAAATGGATAAATAACAAGTTATTGATGAATCAACACACGAGACAAGACTGAAAAGACTATCTCCTTTGTATCCTCGTAACAATTACCAAGTTCCCAGGCGTTGCCTTTGTTCTCCTGCAAGCTAACCGGGTGACGAGCCCGTAATAAGGCCCAATTGACCCTAGCAAAGGTCAGCAATTCTGGGAGAACACGGCTCTCGCGATGTTTCATTGACTTACAGGACCTAACAGCTATTTAACTCGTACATGTACGTTACAACTATGCGTTTAATGAAGTTATGACAAGTAAGGTCTTTTGATTAAAATATGGCTATCGTAAGGTCGCAAATGGAACTGATTTTTAACAACGAAGAATGAAGTTAGATATATGTTCAAAGTAGTTCCCCTTAAAAATAATATATTTACCATTATTTCCTTCCACTTCTTAAAAGCTCCCAATGAATTTTCTTTTGGAGTGCTTTCGAAATAATTACGATTTGCACTAATGCAGCCAGTATTGGCCTCATTTAAATCATTTGATTTAAATCATGATTTAACTCAACTGATTTTTTAAAATAAAATTCGTTGATTTTTATCAAAGATGAAAAACTATTCGAATTATAATAAAAATGTATTTTTCTTCAAGCGTATTATAATATGCATATTATGCTGCTGTACACACGCTGCAGAAAATATTCATTGTCTTACTAGTACAAAAATGTTGTTATTGTTGTACTAGTAAAAAAATGTTAGTTTCTTAGTTCACCGCTGGCGGCGGCACAGCAACACAGATCATATTGAAAATTGTTATTTGACAGTTTAATCGTTTGTGTTTTGTAGTGTACACAGTCAGCTCTGACTAAAACTGCAAATTTTACAAATAAAAAAATTCCAAAAAAAAACGTCAAAAAATTATTTGAAGCAGTTGAAGAAAAAATAGTATATGTCATTTGGAGTAGAACGCCCTTTTTGTGTTTTACCCAGCTTGCCAGGCCTCGGCTAGCGCCTCGGCCGCAATAGCTGGGTTCAACACAAAAAGACCGCTTTGTACTCCTAATAACATAATATACTATTATTTGCTATAATATTATTTAACTTACAATACAGTACAATTACAGCGATACTTTAAAAATTGATTCCAATCTTAAAATTCTATCTATCAACATTACGAAACGAATTGTCAAATGACATATTTAGAATTGCTCTTTTTACTTCATGTTCTTATTCTCAATAATTCTATAACTTTTCAAATTCATTTTCAGAAAATGTAAATTCTATTTCTAAAAAAGTAATACCTATTAATTTCCGAAAAAAAAATTCAATTTCAACATTTTAAGTTGAGTAGACCTGTAGAAACAAAAAGTAGATATGTGTGCCCATTCTTGAGATAGAAGCAGTTCGATCGTATTCAAGCACTACCTACGACCCTGTGTATCTGCTATATAGAGCCGTTAATAGGATAATAACTCCGAAGAAGGAATGTGGATCTAAATTCTAAAGATAGAATAAAACGATTTTTTTTTTATTTCTGGAAAAGAACCACAATTTGATAAGCTGAAATAGAAAAACAAACTAATGCATTTAAATGAATTCTTGTAATTAGATTATTTTTTTTCTATAACATTTTTGAAAATCTAAATTACTGATTTGTTTAAATAATGATTTGTTAACTATATAATTTTCTGATATTGTTGTCTTACATGTCTATTCAATTACTATTACAAATTACAATTACATTATTTGAATGTAATTAGATATTAGTTTATAGTTATAAAGACAGAAGTTGCACTTACGTAAATGTATCTTTAATCGCATCAGAAATGATGTATTTGTTATTGACAATCTTTTGCGTGCAAAGGAACCACAATTTCGAAATTTAAAACTAGTCAAGCGTAACTTTATTGTTGTATTATTCAGTTTTCGTGGACTTTTACACAGTGCTATTTTTGTAGTAAAAAAGATGCCGGTACTAAGAAAAAAAGGTGGCGGAACGCACATTTTGTTACATTTTTTATTGAAACAATAAAACAGTATATAACACATGTAATGTGTGAATTTGAATCAATATATCGTTGGCGCAAGTATATATATATATATATATATATCCAAAATTTCAGAAACAATATCAAAATAAATAAAAGACTAAATAATTTTCATAAAACCGTCGAAAATAGGTGCCGGAACGCCATACCGGCGCGTTATATTACGAAAAAGCCCTGCTTGCTTTTACATCATGCAAAACTTGTTTTCTATCCTGCATCCGTCGTTGCTTTATTACGAAGATTGATTCAATTCTGAACTATAGTGTGAAACCATCTTTTAATTTAATAAAATATATCTCAGTTCAAGAAAAAATCCTAATTTTAGTTGATAAATGTGTTATTTTTAGGTTTCTCAGTACTTATTTTCGTTAAAAGTTTTTCACAATTATTAAGAAACAATGCATTCAGTTATGCAATAACAATTTTATAATGTATCTTCAATCACTGAGGTAATACTCCGACGTTTACTTGATGTATCATTTGTCTTTGATTATCTTGAACTGCCAAAGAATAGACCTTTTCAATTTAACAGCTATCTCTTTCTATCGTTGCAAATATTAAGTAAAATGGCATCAACAACTGCCAGTTGAGCTGTCAAACGAAACGTCAAAAATAGTTCAGTCACTAAAATACTTGTATTCTCGATGAAAATTTGTAAATTCAGACATTTTAGCTTCAATAAAAGCTTTAATTCATAATCATTATAGTAATATGTCGATTCCTAACCTTTAGAGGTTGGGAAATGCATCGTGAATACATCTGACTGCAATGACAATCTATTGGGTGGGAGATGACAGAAAACTTTTCCATCCCACGGGTTGAAAATGTTTGTATATGATTGCCTAGCAACATCCCTATAATAAGGTAGTCTATACCTTATTCCATTTAAGTCATTCAGTATTGGTTACAATTGGTCGACCGGAAGTACCCAAATTTGAAGATTTTAACTGCTTTTCTTGAAAAAACGGTGTTAAATATCATTTTTTCACATTTAATGTTATAAATATTAAAGAATATTTTATTCTCTATAAGATTTGATTTCATTTTATACTTCATATTTAATGGATATAGAGTAATAAATTTATAAAGAAATTAAATTTCATAAAGCAGCAAGCTGTGCTATAACCATGGAAACATCTACCATATTAAGAAAATTCTGATTGAAAAATGTCAGTGTCACGTGCATTTGTCAGTAGGTTTGTGTTATAATTTTACTGGAAATATATAATCTCTTACATGAAACTTTCTGAATGGAATTTGTACAAAATACATAAAACAGAAGGTAATGTACTGGAAATATGGAATCTATTACAAGAAAATCTCTGTGTGGAATTTTTACAATATACGCAAAGATCTGACCACGATCTGACGGACGGTTATGTGCTGGCCACATCAGATTTTTTTTTTGTAAATTATTATTGTGAATATAATAGTATACATACTTTGGTCGGAGTTTCATTATAGCCTCGCGCTGTATCTTACCTCGAGGCTTCTCTTTTCGTTAATATACACAATCACAATCCTTCAGCTGCAATGAAACATTTCCCACCTCGGATGTAATATACTATTAACTTCTTTCGAGAAGTTTTTTAAAGTTGTTAAAGATTTTTCTTGCATTTTACGACTAAATTTAGAAAAACAAACGCACGTAGCCGTGGCTCCCGCCATTTGTTCTTACTATGCTCAAATACCCGTTGTGCATATTATCTCTCTAAATTGAAAAGGTCTATAAGAAAAAAACTGTATAAAAATTTGTGTTTAAATTTAATTTAACCCTATATTGAATATGAAATACGAGTAGTTCGAATGGTGTATTTCTACATTTTTTTTCTTTCTGAAATTAAAGTAGGTTCTATTTAAATTATGAATTTTTAAGATTTGAAATAAAATTTAAATTTTCTCGTGACGTTACTTAACGTATTTACATACGTACAGTATATCCAATTGTGTCAACATGTTATTATTACACGTGTGGCTGTAAAACATGTGGTTCAGTTTAAATAAATGAGTGAAGTTTTTAGATCTAACGCAATCATTGTTTACTAAAAAATATTCATGTTTACATTTTCAGAGATGAATATGTATAAATAGAAGGTTTGTTGCCCTTCAAATTAAAAATATATCCCATTGCAAAAGTGCACATGAAAACTAATAAAATAAGAATTAAAAGGACGCTCACTTTTATTATTTTATAGAAAGCTTCTAATGAATATTAAGTAATTTGATATATTTTTGCAAAAAAACTTGTTTTAAAACGAAACAGGTGTAATAGGTGTCATTTATTTTTTATTGCACAAAAAAACATGTAGGCATAATAACTATAATTAAAAAAAATATATTGCTGATATCAAAAACATTGTCAATTACATATAATTATTTCCCAAGAAAAAATTTATACAAGATGATAAGATTCTATTTTATCGTCGTGTATAAACTTCTATTTCTTGAGCATTTTTTAAAAATAAGAAAAATCTATTATAAATTAATAGATATTTATACACCAAGTGAGTTAAGATAATGTTTATTCATGAAAAGCCGCGAGCTCGTAGGGGCGAGTGGGTTAAATTCTTTCATTTCGATACAGATTATTATTACGATACGGATGAATTTTATAACCAATATATTGGTCTACAATTTATTTTTTTAATTATTATGAATAGTCGATCGTTAATTGCGCATTGAAGTTGTTAGTGACACAAATCGTCAGTTTATAATAATGTTTTTAATTTAATTTAATTAAAAATTATAGTATATACTTTATTTACACTTGCTCCTAAATGTATCTTTAATCGCATAAGAAATTTTGAGTACACAAAGCATATTTTAAAATCTGATAAAGAAAAAATATGGTTTCCTTTGGTACTTGTTAAAATTTTAAAATATATTCCATTTATTAAAATTCCATAATTGTCGAGTGGCGGTCTATCAATTTTAGTTAAGGCCTTATCACACTAGAAGTAGTATCTCTGACTTGTCACGCATTATCCATGATTTCGGTTTATATTAACTTACTCCAGCGTGATAGCTACAAGGAAGTCGTGAATCCTGTTGCCAGTTGAAATGGAATCGGTTTCAATTCCTCTGACTTCTCTACTGCGCATGCGCAACTGCCTCCGAAGTAAAAGAATGTAACTTTTCGGAGTAAAATAAAACTGCAGAAACGTCAAAAGTTGAGAATTTTCTGTCTGATGAGCATAAAATTATTATGCTTGCCCACAATAGGGTACTATACCATAGTCAAATTTTAACTATCTTAAATAAGAAGACGAAAATATACATAAATTAATGAGCATTAGTGAAAAAATTTTGTTTCAACATTGATTAGGTCGCAAACTATAAGCGATTAAAGTTGATTACTAATTAGATATGACGCGTTAGGTCCTAAGAATTTGATTGGTCGCCTGATTTTAAAAACGAGATTCGCGCGTCTTCTGCGGTCACCTTTGAAAGATTATGAACTGTTGTTGTATAACCTAGCAAAAAAATACAATTTTATGTTTCATGAATTTGTTTAATTATAATATCTCGTAATATTAACAATAATAATGTAATCATAATTAAATCAATTTGTAATATGTATTAATTAAATTAAAAATAATATTAACTAATCAAAATAAGCAAACACTAGCGCCATCCGCCGTCATACTTTGTGTTATAATATTGTCAAACTGTTTCAATGTTCTATAATTTATAAAAATGCTTATTATTTATGTTATTTATGCTTAATAATAGTAATTTCTTCGTAAATATAACGTATAAGTTTGTATGTAAAAATATTTCAACATAAAAAAATCTGTTCTCTGTAGAACAGCAGTTTGTCGACAACTGGAAGTACCAGATACGTCACGCAAGAAATTCTTAACTTTAAAATTCTTATTTCATCCTGTTCTTACAGAGAAAAATTTAAAAAAAACCTGGTATAGGACCCTATTGCATTATTTTTGCATCGTTTTCATTCATTTTTACTTGAAATAAATTGATACGCCAAACAAATTTGAAATATGCTGTTGTAACACGAGGGGGGTCTCCTTGAAAAGATGATACTAATACTGATGATTCCAACGATGACACACTTTATTCTAACTGGCTGATGGACGCTTGGATGGTTTGCGTCCACGACTTCGTGAGCAGGACTTCTTGAGAAGGAAGAACACAAATACACTTATTTTCACTTGATTTTACACTTCGGGAATTTACGGACATGGACACTCTATATGATTTACTAACTAACTAAACTTTATTTACAATTAAACTAAACCTAACATAACTAAGCCATTACTAATATGTTACATTCCGTAATCCAGCGGGCGAGCGTCGCCCCAAAACTAAAAGACACTACATGTCCAAAAACAAGACACGCCTCCCCGACGCGACAAACTAATTTCGACTCCTACATGTTTATCCCATGACTAACTAAAGTCGACTATCTAAAAAAAAACGCTATCTTCAGGACAGGATGATCTTAGGGGTACGGGGTGCATAGGCTAGGGCATTCAAAGTCACGCACGTATACATAATAATTTCTAGACTAATGATAAACAAATAAATGTCGTGACTATCATAATACGAAAAGAATTTCTAAACTGAATTTTGACATTTATAACTTAAACAGATAAACAGAGTTAAAATATGATTATCGAAACTATAATTTACAAGAGTTTATAAAAAGTTATTTATCTGTTATTGCGTTTACCCTCGTATCATTACACTGTCATTAAATAAACTATATCATAACCAACTTTAAGTATGAAAATCCACTAAAAGTCAGAGATAACGGTTGTTCAAAATTTCAGTGTGATAGATTAAGTTGGTCATACAAAATAAGTCAGCGAAAAAGAGTCAGAGACATGATTGTAGTGTGAGAAGGCCTTTAGTAAACATTTCCATGATCCAGTCTTTAAATGAACTTTAATCATTACTCATAGCAAAAATGTTTAATTTATTTTATAATTATGCATATTACCATAAGTGATTCAACATTCTAAAAAATCACAGACTTATTAACAAATCAAATTAATTGTACTTTTTAATCTAATTACATCTCAATAACCTATGACATGGCGATACGTCACTTAGCCATGAAATTTGACCCTCATTTGCTACTCCAACATAAAACAAAACATACGAGTCCTTATTACTAATTGTATGAATCATTGACTATTATATGGAACACAGGACTGTCACGGACATGATATAGCTAAAATTTGTTTTGTTTTGAAAAGCCTATATAAACATAGGTAGGTGTATTATCTAAATGCACATGAAAAACGTCATAAAAAATTCTTACATTTTCCATGGCAACTAAAACATGTAGTAAATGAAAACTTTGAACATTTTATTATTAGCGTCATAATTTTTTTACTGTTAAACATAAAATTTAATCATATATTACTATTAAATAACAAATACATACAGATGCGCCATGAAATTAAAAGAAATATTTTTATAGGCACATGGTGATCACGCAAAAATGAACCAGCAAAAATGTTTCAGTGATGATTATTATTATCTTCAAAAAGCGTTTTATTACTTCCGGTCCCTGAGTGTGCAATAGTAACTTCGAAATTTAAATATTTTTTTAATTTTTCAGAAGTATACAAAATTTGCATTACATCAGTGGTGAACAAGTAAAGTGCGTTCTAGTAAAATCTAACTCGGGGTAGGCTGTGCACATTTTTTAAATATAATTTCATCTGAACGTATCAGTAAAACTAAGATTGTCGGTGAAAATCCGGTGGCATAATTCTTATTAATTAGCGAGTTATAGTCACCCGAAGTTTGAAAATATAGATGTGACTTCACGAACATATCAAACTTGTCTTCGTGGACCTAAATGTTCTTGAAATATATGCTATTTCTAAATTATATTTATAAAAAATAAATGAATATTATTATACTGTACAAGTCTACATGATTTATAATTGGAAGTGTATTTAAATTATTAAGTTTAATGCAAAACATTTATATTCAAATAAAATCTGTTTGAGAATTATTGCAGTATTGGACTGATAGCCAAGCCTTTGCTATTTGTATTTCTCTACTTCTCTAACTGGGTATTCCTTGTATATTTATAGGCCGTCTTTGAATCGCCAATCAAAATAATATATATGGAATTCATATGAGTGACGAGCTGCTATAACAAAAACCCCCTTATTTCCGAAATATTTCAATTACATCGTTTTATTTCTTTATTAATATTCATTATTAAGCATATACTTTCAATATTATATTAAATGTCAATTTGACACGACATATTGTCAAAAATGCTATCTAAAGAAATCAAAGCTTTTCTTCTTTTTTTATTTTAGAAATTGAAATAAATTAGAAAACGGCGAATGGTCTTCATTATTATCTTTTCTCTTTAAAATTACATTTTATGATCAACTTTGACAACTTGATTTTTTAGTTGAATAATGATCAGACCTACCGGACCTACCTTTCTCTACTCATAGCCTACTCCGAGTTAGTTTTTTTAACACACTGTATAGTACATTTTATTATAAAAAAATAAAATAACGGAGATGTTGGTTTATTCTCACGTGATCACACTGTATTTAGTATGAGCAATAATTTTGAGCAGTCTTATATTCTAAAACACTTTTGTCCTAAATCATTTTGGTCTCAAATTAATAGCTAGAGATGTCGTTAAAATGGTATTTTCTATTCCTACGGCCTATATGATGGGTTATTGCATGTGCCAAAATTAATAAAAATTGCTCTATCCGATAAGATAAAATTCAACCAGCTGCTTAAATATCACGAGGAAAGTAACGTAAGTATTTCGAAATATATGATGAGAAACTAATTTCAACAAAATATAAACCAAAACATTATTTTTATTACTCTTTTGTCAATTCTGTGTATTGTATATTACGTACATAAATGATTAATAACTATCGATACAAACATAAATAAACATTTATCATGAATCATATCACTTTTTGATATCTACATGCATATGCCATTAATTTAATGAAACTTTCCTATGTGCATATATATTTATTTTTTCAATAAAATATTCAATATTGTATTATCTGACCATGAGATAGCTGTATATTTCTCCAACAATTTTTATAATTTATTAAAAACAGCATATTTAATGGCCGGGTGCACCAACGTAACTTAAATACAGTGTGTTCAAAAAAATTCCTAACTCGGAGTAGGCTATGAACAGTGAAACGTATGTCTGATCATTATTTAATTCAAAAGTCAAGTTGTCAAAATTGATCTTAAAATATAATTTTAAGGAGAAAAGACAATAAAGGATACAGTATATTGACATTAGCCGTTCTCTAAATTTGTTTCCATTTCTAAAATATAATTCCAGAAGAAAAGCTTGATTTCTTTAGATAACACTTTTGACAATATCTCATGTCTAATTAACATTTAATTAAATATTTTAAAATTAGCATACATATGTTTTCTTAGTTCAAAGTTTACGCCAAGTTAGGATTTTTTTTGAACACACTGTATTAAACTTGGCTTAAATTGACAATATTACAAAGAAATTAAATGTTAAATGAATTATAATATATTGTTGTAAAAATTTTGGTTTGCATTTTTTTTTTGTTTAAACCTAGCTTCAAATTTAAGCCTTGTTGGCACAACTGGCCATAAATTTGATAAAAAAAAATAAATAATTATGAATTCTACTCATCGGATATCGATATCCTTTTAGAAACTTATTTACTTTATAAAGAAATAACATCATAATAAATCCATTAGCAAATAGACAACTATCAATAAAAATGTACAAATTACAAAAATTTTCTTCATGCGTGTAATTTGATAACAAATGGTGTATGTCATGCTAAAGTGTTATGGAAACTTCCTGTTGACTGTAAATTTCATAAAAATAATTACGTATTGCAGTGCGTTAACCAAAACGCAATATTTTACATTTTATGTAATAAACGTATGTATGTAATCCATGTGAACAAATATTCTTTTTGATATAAATTCATTAATATTGTTTATGAATAAAATTGTCTCTATGATGACTCCCATTAATTGACACATTAACTAATATATAATAATGAAGAATTGCCACTAGCCGTATTTTAATTTATTTCCATTTTTAAAATAAGATTACTTTCTTTGTCCATAGCCTACTCGGAGTTAGACACTGTATTTTCTAGAATCTAGAACAGTTGATAAGGCTTTCTAGCAGATAGTGTTAATGACTACAGTTGACTTTAAAAGAACTTATATACAGATAAAAAAGAATATCACTCAGGGAACATAACTCTTTTGGGCCTAACGGGATATCGGGACAATATATCCCAAAATAGTTAGATTGCAGCTGTACTACTGGGATAAGTGGGATATATTGTCCCAAAAATATGTGTATAACAACAGCAATTTTCTTTGTGTACTAATTGTTTAACGCAGTTTCAAATAATATTTTATTATATAATGTTTTATTATCATACGTAATATAACAAGTGATATGATTATTATCGATGATATTCTCGAGTGAAACCGAGTTGCAGATTTTACGAGTCCGAAGGACGAGTGAAATGTGCTGCTTCAGTTTCACGAGCAATATCTTCGATTATTAATCATACGAGCTTGTATTTAATGAGATAATATAATGAATTTTTGTGACACATTGTGTGTGCTGCTAACCTAACTTTTAAAATATTGTATTACAACATGATTAATTTGACAATCGCCTTATTCAAAATTAACTTTCAATGTCAAATAAAGAAAACAAATCCCTTAGTAACGAAGGTGACAATTTCTTTGTTTTTTATCATCGCTGTGAGACATGTAACTAGGGAGACTCTGAATGTTGATTGACGGAAAACATGTCACGTGACTCATGAATTATATTCTCAATAAAATATGTATTGATTAATAAGTATCTTTATGTCGGATTTCTAATGACGCAGGATAAAAGACTGATGGCTTAATATTATGAAAATCTGTTCTATTATAATGTACATGTATAATACGAAATACATATATGAGGTTAGATGTCTCGATTTTTTATTATATTTTAATTTTATGGCAAAATAATATATGACAATATTGAAATAAATACAAAACAAATACCTACGTATTGTCGTGATGTGCATGTGTTTTAGATGTTTATTATTAAATTGAAGTACTTTAATTATATCTTTATTCATTATTTGTTCAAATAGTCTGTGCATGTTACAGAATTCTGCTGTCGATTTTGGTATCAAACTGATGTGTGTAAAGAATGAATATATTTTGTAAGATCTTGCCCAGAATGTGCAAGAGTGTATCAAAACATCCGTGTTGTAAGAGAATAAATGCTATTGCTGATATTTCGAGTAATTAGTTAATACCTACCTAATCAACACAGTCGAGAAATTTCCCACAAAAGTAATTAATGTTAAAATTAGATCTCAGTAAACCTTGGCAACTAAATAGTAAATGGAAATTATATTATCATTATATATAAGTAAAGTACGTATTAAGGGGTAATTTATTTATTCTTTTGAAATGTATAATGCATTTCTTGTTGCAATATCATTGTCATCCTTATCCTTGTGTAACATTATAGCATGAATAACAATTTCAAGAATCCTACATCACATATTTTAGCAGGTCTAAAACTGCATATTCGCAAACCATAAATAAATAGAATATTATTCTTAAAAGCACGATTACAAAGACAACATTCCTAAGAAGTTTAAACGGGAAGAGATTTACAGGCAAAATGTCAATCAGGGTGTTTATTTCACAATCAACAATTAACGGTAATAAAATAAACATATTGACTAAATCTAATTTTGTTACAGTAAACATTTTTAGAATTATTAATATAAATAGAACTTATTTTTTCCTTTTATTTTCTGGCATACTCAGATGCCAATATATCTTGAAAATTCAGTTCTTGTCTTCATTTTATGTATTTTTTCTAAAAAAGTAGTCTATAAAATATTTTTCCTACAAATCTATTAAAAGTGGGCTTTTTCATGTTTGTCTTTAGCGTTAAAAATGTCATTTTATGACACCAGTGTTAAAAATGACAGATCATTGTTACTTTTGAGACTAGTGTTAAAAGTGAATGCCAAAAAATTATTAGAAATACAAATTTAAATTTAAAAATAGTGTTTATAGAAAAAATAGTGTATGACATACGTGTTAAAAGTGATTTTATTTTGTTCGAAGGTTTGGATCACTCCACTTCGCGTCGTGTTCCAAACTTCCTTCTCACAAAATAAAATGTCGCTTTTAGCACTTATATCATAAATAACTATTATGCCCATATATAAAAGAGACCTTTGTTTTTTTTACATATTGCAATTTCGAAAAATATGTCAGCCAATCGTATACAGCAATTTATTTCGATGTGTCCAAAATATTTTTCTCGATATTTTTATCTGTAAAAAATTAAAGTTATAGAAGACCAACCTCAAATGTAATTCTACAATCATTAAAGAATAATTGTATTTTTTTAACAATATGACAATTTTTTGGGACAATATGACAGTTTTTTTCTGTGTATGTTTAAAATATTTTTGATAAATAAATTTTCAATATCTTCTGAACTATCTTTTTATTTGGAGAAATAAATTAGTTTTGATTTTGAAGAAACGAAACCATTTGTCATGGGTTCATAATTGAATAAAATTTATTGATTTATTAAATAAAAAATATTACATTTACGTTCATTGAACTTTGAGGAAATTTGATATAAAATTGTAGTTTAATATAGCTACCATTAAGTGAATTACTTTTCATTTGTTCATGTTCCCAGAATATTTTTCAGGTGATAAGAATACATTTGGGATAGGTTTTGTACAAATACAAAATATCAGATAAAATTGTTTAAATTAATTAATTAGAGGTGTTTCTATATTTGATTTATTTTAAATTTCAATAGACGTGGATATTATATTTGTATTTCAAAAGGTAGAATAATAAATAGAGACTTTACACAAATTCTTCTAATGCATTCTGATTTTTTTATTATTTTAAATGAAGCAGATACAGGTAGACCTGTATCATTAATCAGTAAATCAGATTTCGAAAAGCTCTGTCCTCAAGTCCCAATAAAATCTACTTCCGTGATTTTTCGTACTTACACGGGAGAACGGTTCTTCCCACTCGGAGTAGCCAGAGTTCCTGTTGAATATTAAAACAAGAAGCGAGAGAAAGGTAGCACTAATGTGACGTCACAGTGCCACTGACATCAAACCTCAAATATCTCACAAAATAATTATTAAAAAATTGTTTTTTTTTCATCTTAATCGCTATTTATTGAGTAATACTTTAAATATAAAGTGTACATTTTATTACTTTTCGTTATGGTGCAGGACCCCATTTTAGCTAAAGTTTTCGTGAGACCGCTGTGCAATCCCACTGACCAGTGACCACCAAAGTAACCAGAACCACTGTAGTACGAAATACATATATTATAATTATATGGATTTTATTATTTGACATCAATTTCCTGAAAACATTGATTTTCCATAATTACATTGCCGATATTTTGCGTCACTGTTACTAATATTCGATAAATATATATTTTGATATCTTGATTTTATATGTAACATTAATTATATTCTTTTATGTATACCTATACAATGGGCGCGTTTAACGAACGCAACAGTTGTCATAGCGGAGACTGATTTTTCGCTGAACGTTACCGCTGAGTATACGCTGTTTCTCAGCTGTTTGTCAGCATTGTAAGCAGTGAATTTTTACGCTGTATGCAGTCAGCGTAATATTAATAACCTGTTAGTTTGACGTTAACAGCTAAATATGTCGAATAATTCAAACATAATATTTTAAAATGATTATGTTCTTATTAATAATCAACTCATTTCTACAGATTCTATAAGTACATATTATTTTATATAAAGCTTTGAATTGATGCATAATTAGTAGATTTGTACATTAAAATGCATATCAAACGACTGAAGAAGAACCTGGAGATGGCGAAAATATAATTATAGAGCAAAATTCTGAAGGCTATTTCATTACATGAACTTGGATTTGGCCACTGAATAAACTGATCTTTTAGCTCCATAATCGCAGATATAATTTTTATAAAAATGTAATGTCCGGTACCTTTAGAAAATCCAAATCAATCACAAACTGCCAAAAAACTTTCTTGCTTCGATATGACCCATAATGAAAACAAAACTTTTGTTTCTAGTGAAATATATAAATGTCGCTCTGGTAAATGTGGTTGTAATAAATAACCCAATTCTTCTACGTTAGCGCGGGTCATTCTAAAATGATTTTTAAATTCATCTAAACTATAATTAGGTACAATATTGTCCACATATCCTTCGTTATGTACTGGCACTATTCTATCTGGAATAATATTTTCAGGTACGTCAGCAATAACTACTTAAATTATGTTATTCATATTAAAATAATAATTATTTATTATTTCATCCACAATGAAAAATTATCTTTATCTTCACACGAACACCTTATACTCGTAAATATACGTCCGTTCAGCGAATATGCAAGTGTTGATACTAATCAGTAGTAAACGTGTTGTAAAATGAGTTACAACTGATGTGTTCGCTAAACGCGCCCAATGATTTATTAGTCAATAGCAGAAATGGTTAGTTAAATTAACATTTGCATGTAAAACTGCAGATTGTAATGACCTCTATCAATATAATCAATGTTATAATATCTTTTGAAGAATAAAAATGTCGTGTTTAAAATCATTATTTTTTTATTCATTACACTTTGTTTACCTCCCTTTCCCTTTGAATGTCATGAGGGTAGTAATGTTTTGTTTTGTACATGCAACGCAGTTTTCTGTGTTATCGACGGAGAGCGCAATTTAAAGTATTTTTTTTTTCTCAGACTGCTGTCTAGACAGTCAGGGAAGCAAAAAGAAAACAACAGTCAATTACATGAGGGTGAGTTTACTATATAGGTGTTTCAGCGAAAAGGAAATTGCCATGATTAGCTTCATTAGTGTAGTGAAAGTTTTGCTCTATTATATGTAATCCAGAAATTTATTCTAATGACACATATTGGGTTTTCGAAATGCAGAATTAATGAAAATATGTCTCTTTTGTTCTTGGTTAAGCCAGTCTTACATTACATACTTTGTTTTGGCTAAATTCTCTACTACCTTAGTTTTTAAAAACTTATTTTAGCTGGGGCTTGAAGATGTACTATCATTAGCAAATATGGCAATTTTATCCAGAAATGGTAATATGTAATACACGCTATAATTACGGTGTTCTGAAAGTTTGTTCTATAACGCTGTAATTCTACTCTAAAGCCACAAAGGTCTGTAAATTCAAACTTTGCAGCGTAGGAGTATTACCTATTCTGTAAAAATCTCTGAATCAAATCAAGACTGGTTTCAGAGATATCATATACAATGTCTGGTTTAATTCATATTAAAGTAAATTATTAACTTGACATAATAGCAGTATTCTTTATATGCCGTGCATATGACGTAGAAACGATATATAAATTTATGTAATGGCACATTGACACCATTATGTGGTTGAGAATTTATGGGTAATACAGGTCGTCCAATATTGGAACTCATCTGGGTTGCACAAAAGACAACATATGATAGCACTATGAAAAGAAATAAAATAAATATATCATCACGGCATATTACCCATTGCTGGGTGTGCCAATCTGCTTTGTACGCAGATATCGGTAATGATGACATATTTGTACCGTGCGGGCGTTTACCAGGCGTCACCTAACGGGCACTCATTGCTGGATGAAAAGAAAGATATACCTAATCATATAATTCTGCGCAAATGATTATTTATACAATCCGTGCCCATGTAACAATTGAATGAGCGCTCGGTAACTTCCGCTCCTCTTCGTGCTTACGATAATTTCCCTTTTGCCATTGCGCATGCAACCTTGAAATGAGTTCTAATATTGGCTGATGTGTAGATGACTTTTGCCATCTGATTGGTCAGAATGCACCCTTAGTTCACAAATCAAAGGGCCGAAATAATTACCCTAACTAAAAAATCTATGGTCATTTCCGAGATCATTTCAGAATAAAGTAGATTATTGTTGCAATTTAATTCAAAAATCAACTACAAATAAAACGCATTCAAGTTTTGCTCTAACTTTTTTTTAAACGGGTTTTGAAACTATTTTACATCCTAGTTTCACATGCGCATAATTCAGTAATGTCAACATATGTAGGTTTCATCGTTAAAATATTTTATTTGTAAATATATACGTATAATGCAGTAAGTCTTTACAAACAATGTAAAATTGTTGGCTAAACTGTTTTCATGTCCCTGATTAGTAAAAATTAGTCTTCTAGCAAAAAAATCTAAAAACTAGATAATAAAAATTCGCAAAAAAAAACTATACCTAATATAAAACAGGCTTTATTCTTGGAAATAAATACTCGTTCATAATCGTAATCCCATAAATAGCATAGAAAATTACAATTTTGATCTTTAAATAGAAATCATGTCAAGTTAACAGTCACCTCTATATTACTCGTACGATCATTTATTTTGAAAAACCGCATCTGTGATTCTTAAATATTTATCGCATGATACAACAGACAAATGAAATATTTCTTCATTCATAAACTCAACTTGACCTATTTGTCTCGCGCCAGACTAAATTTTTTATTTTATGTATATTTATCAAAACAAAATCCACAGAAAAATAATTGCAATGTCGTAAAATTAAACAATGCACAACAGTACTTATTCATCTAATTGCTTGTATGTATTTTAATGTTAATTTTTTTATGTATTTTCTTTGAATGGAATTATTTGTTTTTGATAAAATTTATGACACATAAATATTCACAGTTCCTGTTTCGACAAATTGATCATTGATATATCAAAATAGTTGATAACTATATTCTGGATTATTAAATAATTATAAATCTTATCATATGTAATGACTACTTTTATACAATTTTAAAGGTCATATCTAGTTACATCAAAACAAATATAATTTTATCGAAACGTGTTTATTTTGCACTGGTAATAGACAGAAAAATTTGCTTCCACAATTAAAAATATATCAAATATTATATAATACAAAATTTTGCTGCTAAACGCTAAATAATAACAGGACGAACACATATGCTAAACTGTATAATAATCTGATAAAGTTAATAATGACTGAAAATATTTTTTT
The DNA here is from genome assembly GCA_963082715.1 of Harpalus rubripes. Classification (NCBI taxonomy): domain Eukaryota; kingdom Metazoa; phylum Arthropoda; class Insecta; order Coleoptera; family Carabidae; genus Harpalus; species Harpalus rubripes. The sequence continues at coordinate 19,560,380 of OY720451.1, forward strand.
AAAATCTTCTGCAAGAAATATTGCAATTAAATTAAAAATTGACATAGAAAAAAATATATCGAGTTATTTATTAATTTGTTCAATCCAATATTTTTATTAATATTTATAGATTTTTACATATTATACTCGTAAGTTGAAATACCCGTACAATTTGTAAATGCTGTACAGGAAACACAATTACTAGTAGAATTAATCAAGAGTAATTACATGTAAACTTATCAATAATTAGAAATCAGTAATGTTTACTTCCTTTTACTGCATGATTAAACTCAAATCTTCAATGGGGACTTATAAATTTAACGTCACCCGCGGCGGATTGGCGGCGTACCTCCCTCCACAAATTTTTAGAAAAGGCGAGGTGATATACCATGGCCGAGTCGATCAAATGCTCTCCCCTTCAGCACTTCGCCTCGTTGATCCCAACATTTGTGTGTTATTTAGTCAGTAAAGTTTGGTTATGTTATTTTTTGTAATGCCTGTTATTAATTATCTCTTGCACTAAAGTGTAGTGACCCTTGACATTTGAAATATCACTAAAACGTAGTTCATAAATAAATAATGAGTTTAACACAAGATGATGTACCGGGGGCACGATTTGTGTTTAAAAACATTGAAATCATTCCGTCTTACAGTTGAAAAGGTAGTTAGAATGCGGGGTTTGACGAAAAGTGGAAATAAACAAGAATTAATTGAAAGGTATGCACTGAGTAGAACGTATACTTAAATAATTATATAAAAATGTGTTCAGTCTGACATGTTTACGTTTCCTTTCAAAGAACAGTTGTTGTGATCACGTGGTGGATCACATGATTCATGAATGTCAAACTGTAGAGCGAAATCTTGCTCACTACATAACTACTTATTAAATACTTTTTACTCACTAGATGGCGTCCGAAAAGTTTGAATTGTATAAGTCCCCATTGTTTCTTAAATAAACCTTTTGACTTAAGGGCCAGTTTATCAATGTCTGGTTGAAATTTAACCAGCAATTAAATAAACAAAACTGAAACGAATTGATCTGTCAAATGACAGATTTATCATTGCTGTCAACAAAATGATGTAATATTGTTTACTTAACTGTTGGTTAAAATTTTAACCAGAGATTGAAAAACTGGCCTAAAAGTGGTGCCGTCCTGTCCTAACTTATACATGAGCTAATACATGTCAACAATAGTTGATTTTAGTTTCAAGTGATCTACTTCTACCTGACCCTTTAACTTTATGCTTTAACTAAAGGAAAAACTATGTTATATTCACTGCGGGGGTCATGGTAGTAGAATTTTTTAAAACCCTTTTTTAGATGACAAGATATCTGAGATAAATTTGAATATGGCTATTAAAAATTTATGTTAATAAGGTCATTATTATTTATATCGAAGTAATTCTGAGGATTATTAATTTTCATCAATATTTTTGTCAATATTTGCACATTTTTCGCATACTATTTTGCTAAACATTTCAACATAACCTAATCTCGGTGTTTAATAATTTAGAGATTAAAATTTGGTTCTTTAAAATATAGAATAGAGAGTAAATATAATATCATTAACTTTAAAATTGTTCCTTATAGACATATAGTAATAAACATGTACATAAGTTGTTTTAGATGTAAGTAATAACTATATATAGTAAAATACATTATCGTTTTAGGATGACATAACCGCCATAAAACTATCATGCTAATTATACTATTGAAATAGAAATTTCTGTTCAATTTTGAATTAAGAATTGTTTACTTCCTATTCACAATTCTCTAAATTTTCTAATTACTGTCAATATTTTATATGTAAAAGTATTACAAATTTATTAGATATAAGCAAGTTTAAAAATATATAATCTATTTTAATAGTGGCTAATCTGATGATTTCATACTTCAGAAAATCGTCGCTATCAACCAGAAGGAAATTAATCGCATTTTTAAATATTTTTCCTCCAACAGATTAAATATAAAAAGAAAAAACGGTAATAGTTATTTGTATATCAAGTCCGTGAAATCACTCTTTAGCGTGCAAAATTTTTTTGTGCAACGTGCAACCGTAAAATATATGTAATTACAAATTTTATTAATTTTAAACAGTTTCATTGTAAATAGAAAGTTAGCTTTCAAGGTGGCTATGGGATTGACATTTGATAAACAAAACCATGCAATTCTCAATGTGTCAAAGTAATTATTTACCTAATTTCGCGGACGCTACCATGACAACGGTCGCGAAATTCAATTTCGCGACCGTTGTTATGGTAACGGCCACGAAATTCATTTCGCGGACGTTGTCATGGTACTATTATGTTCGATATAAAAGATCTCGTTTCTAAACTTCATTTATTGACATAAAGTTGACATTCGCAGACCAAACTTTGTTACTATGGTCGAGGACCAATTACATACCTATATATCTGAAATTTCTTTAGCTGACAAATTAATCTCGTCGTTTTACAAAAAAAAAAAAAGATAAACGAGTAGTTAACTACAAAATACAATTACCATTAACTTAAAAGAAAATTGGCAACTTAATGTGAATGGAATTAATAATAATTCTTTTATATAAAATCGGCCTTTAATTGGCAGGTTATATCATGTACGATAAATAAATAAACAAATGTAAAGCACTAATCTGAGCTGTCACTCATCACTGAGTGCAAAGTCATTGTACAAAGTTCTAATTTTGCAATTGCAGCATTTAAAATTTTATCACAAATGCAATTAAACTTTTCTGCCATATTTGCTGAAAACATGTTGAATAAAATCACTCTGCATGACATTAGCAACAAAACAAAGATCAAGGGCAATGCTCATTTGTACAATGAATCAACTGCAATCTAGAAAGTTTGTCATATGTTTATTAAAATAATGCCAAAACAGGATCTTTTGTCTCAAGCTCAAGGAACAACAAAGCATAATAATTTAACATTTAATTATATTGTATAAAATATTGACATCAATTCACCAAAAATTTTCAAAGCAGGTTATAAGAAAAGTACACAAATGAATTTTCATTACACGTATTATTGAAATAAAATAAAAATATGTTCTTATGGATATGGATACACAGAAATGTTTATGAGCTTTAGAAAAGCATAATCATAAATAGATGTTAAAGTGTTAAGTGACCAGTTATGATTCGAACGGTCCGAGTTCAATATCAACAGATTTGAGAGCCCGAGAGGTAACGCCTGATAAACAAAATAAGTGTGGTACACCGCGCACCTAGAAATGGGTAATACAATCTCGAATATAATAAGCCATGGTATATTTATTTTATATCAAAAATTTCACTGCTAATCAAACGAGGAAACTGAATGTTTCCCCAAATCTAGTAATATTTATTTAAAAACCCCTATGCAAACTTTCTTTTGGAAAGTTTTCTCAGTTTTATATACGAGTAGTTGAGAAGATATAAATTAACTTCACAGAGATATATTATCTTCCATTGTATAATTAATTGAATAATGAATAATAAAGGCGTGTGTACAATAGCTCGAGAACGAGACTGGTACCTCGTAATGAAGATTTTGTCAACAAATCAAAATATTTATTTGATGATTAAACAGATTGAAATTTACAGGATAATTTTTAAAACCGGTCATAGTACTATAACAAAGAAAAACAGTTTTTTAGCTGCGGAAAGTTTCTATATTCATTTATAGAAAAAAGAATTGGTGCATTACGAATTTTTGATACCACAAAATTACATTTCTGTTACAAATTCAGCTACAAATTTTATTTTTTAATTTACGAAATTAAGAAAAAATCCCATTAACCATGAAACAATTTAAATAGTATATTCGTGCAGTTACTGAAAATATATAATCTTTTGCAACAAACTTTTCATGTGAATTTTATATAAAATACGGAATTGGCAAGTAGGTCCTTGGAAGAAAGTAAAACAAAGATAGTTTTTGTGAAAATTAAAACGGATCCACATTAAATAATTTAGAATTAGCTATTTCGTCTGAGCAGACGTTATAATATGTACTACGACGAGAAATAAAGCCAAAATGTCGAAAATAGTTATTTATGATATGTGTTAAAAGTGACATTTTATTTTGTGAGAAGGAAGTTTGGAACATGACGCGCAGCGGAGTGATCCAAACCTTCGAACAAAATAAAAGCATTTTTAACACGTACATCATACACTATTTTTTCTACAAACACTACTTTTTAATTTAAATTTGTATTTATAATATTTTTTTGACATTCACTTTTAACACTAGTGTGAAAAGCAAGAATGATCTGTCACTTTTAACACTGGTGTCATAAAATGACATTTTTAACGCTAAAAACAAATATTAAAAAGCCCACTTTTAATAGATTTGTAGAAACATATATTTTTTTTTCAAATGTCATAAAAATGACATCTTTTGTGACTTGATTCACAAGGTAGAAATTAGCTATTTCGACTCCGGCGGCGTAGAAATTAGCTAATTTCTACGCCGGCGGCATAGAAATAAATAAATATCCATAGAAACTATATAGAATCAGCGAATAAGAAGTAAAGTAGTGCGTTTGAAAAAAAATATAATGTGTCATTCCGAGTAGTGCCTTTGTGTGTCTCGCATGCAATGGGGTCCTGCACTTTGATTTTTTATTTTTTTAAATGAAAGTTCTTTTAATTTTGAAGAAATTCGTAGTATTAAAAAGTCTTAATTGTTTTTAGTTTAACTATATTTGCTTTTTAATGTCAACATGACGTCACGGCGACTCCTACAGCTACTAGATAATACATAGCTGACTTGTCCGCCATATTCGAACCAAAATGAACGCAGTAAATTATGAAATAAAAGTGGATTTATAATAGTAACTATTTTTCATAATTTAATATAACTTCCATATTTGTCATATTGTATTTAGTATACCAAAATTTTCCAAAAAAACAAGAAAAAATTCGGATCTTAAGATTTTTGAGGGTAGATAAAAATACATATAACGCATAAGAAATAAAACATATACCTGTAAAAATTATAATCATTTCTCTAATGATTTCACAATTTGGAGCAGAACAACCCGTCATTGTGGATAATTTCTATGATTAATAATAATGGAACAGTGATATTGAATAATTGAAGTGGCTCCAAAATGGCGGACGAGTCAGCTGTGATTTATCTAGTAGCTATAACGACACCTATTGCTATATCTTTTTCTCGCACAAGCTCTATAGTAGAAAGCGAGAGAAAGGTAGCACGAATGTGACGTCACAATAACACTGACAACAAACCACAAATATCTCGCAAAGTAATTATTAGATTTTTTTTCATCTTAATCGCTATTTATTGAGTATTCTTCAAGAATATTATTTTTTGTTATGGTGCTGGACCCCATTGCTTCCCTCGTCGTGCAAACTTCCATGCTCGCTACACAAAGTATCACTTTTACTCCTAATAACACAATATACTATTGTTGTATGTATGTCCTATTCAAAATATTACTTTAGTATTCAAATTATTAAAACAGTAATTAAACTATTTAGTTGGTAAATAAAAAAATGCACTACGACACGGTTCTCAACAGAATAAAGTATACAATTAAAATACGTATAAGGTACCTACACACAATGAAAGTATAATCATAATGTGATAATGCATTTTTTATCGCAGTTGATTTAAAACTACTAAAACTAGACACACAACCTTTGTGCTTTAAGCCATCGATGTAAAACACAAAATAATAAAAGTGATTATTCATAAATTCATCAACATTCAATGATGAAATATTAGATATGTCAAAAGTTTCCCCAAAACAAATAAAACAGATAACGATGACAATAATTTTAAAAAAACTTTTGCTTTAGAGGTAACAATAAATTTCAAAAAAACAAGCGAATTGTTTCCGCTTGCTTGTTGAGTATCACAGATAATTTAAGAAATAAGTATGATTTTAACATAAAATTCGCATCAAAAACTTGTACACAGAACTCATTATATTACAATGGATTTAGAATGTATATCTCATTAGATGAAAATATTAAACGTGTAAATAGTATATCAATATTTAAAAAGAAATGTATTATACATGTGAAAAATTATATATAAGCTGTCTTAGTTAAATAATTCTTTGATTATGTAGTAACTATTATGTTAAATAAAGATCTATTATTATTATTATTATTATTATTATTATTATTATTATTATTATATTTCATCCAAATTTCAAAAAAATTATTATACGCTATAATACCAAAAACCACATCGTAGCACAAATCAAGTTGCAAAAACAGAAACAGGTTAACTTCATTTACCTTCTTCTAATGAGAGATTTGAGGATAGATTTTTCTCTGTAATGATTATTGTTCTTATGGCATCTGAACAAGATTACATATTAATTAAAATATGGCTATTTTTGAGTAATTAAAAACAGTTTATATTATATTAAACTGTAATTAAAGTTTATTATAAATAGGTCAAATTCATGCTATTTGAACCAAATAGATGAAGTAAATATATCAATGAAGAAAATTAAAACTTTATATCGGATATAACATTAAGTTACATGACTTTTGCGTGCAATGTGTAAATTTACTTTAAATTACTGTTACATAATGTTACGACTACGTTTATTTTTCAAACTTTTATTTTTTAAAAACAAACATTTCCTGACGTCAAAGAAATTATTTTGTCCATTCATCTACGATCTCTTATAAAATGAAAAAAGTTGATACGTGAAATGAATAACCCACTTAAAAAGGTACATTATATTTTTTCCAAGTAGTAGTTCTACTTTTACATTTCTTAAGTAGAGTACAGTTATAATATTTTTAGAAATAGACGAAAATAGTTACTGTAATAATTCAAAACTAATAAATATTTACTAACATTCAAGAGGTATTCGATGCGTTAAATTCTACACGCGTCACGTTGTTATGTTCAATGCATCATAGATATTTTTAATTTTTCATAAATAATTCAAATTTAATTTTATTATGACAAATATCGCTCACAGCAAAATACGTAACAAAACATCTAAGCAGCCAAATTATAAATGATCAATATTTTCAAAATATGAGAAGTTATTAACATCAATCTTTGTGAACATAGGCAAATAAGGTATAGGTACTAAGTACTTCGCGTACAATTCCTGATTTAATTTTACAAATTTTTATAAAATACTTATATATTTTTTTCAGTTTTCAAGTATTGCCGATGATGTATTATTAAAAATAAATAAACAATCTTTTAGTTGTAGAGGTAAATTTTTTATTCATCAAAAAATTTAGCGCATTTACTAATAACGTCACTGATGAATTTTCGATGGAACCGATGAGGTATTATTAAAAAACGGTTGCGATGAAAACATGCTTAATTAATTAATAAAAAACAAAAATAATACCAATATTAATTCTCTTTAAGTGGTTTAATCCACTTCAATAGTAAATACATATTATTTTGTACATTAAACTCGATAATAATGATTTGATATAAATTATTTAGAAAAATGAATCTATACAACAATGACAAGAAAACATTAGATTTCCCCCACTACCAACCCATCGAATCCATCGCCTGTCAAGTACGGATGGAAGGATGGAACCAGTGATTTTTTACTTATATAAGTACAAAATCACTGGATGGAACCGATGAAAATCTGATGAGTAAAGCGCTGAATTTAGGAACGATGCAATGGATTCCATCTACTTTTAAGCGCTGAATTTCTGCTTAATGCACACGATCCATTGGTGAATATCAAAGCTCGCCTTAGTTCAGGGACGTAACTAGGATTATTTTCTGGGTGGGCCAAAGGTGGGCCAATGAAAAATCTGAGTGGGCCATACTTATACATAAGAACAGTATTACAGTAATAATAAATCACTTATTACCATAATACATGGATAACAGTATAGAAAAGGTAAAAAATATAAATATAAATAAACAAAAATTACAAATACTTCTAAGTAAATAATTTTTAATAACAACTAAAATTTGAAAATAGATATTGCACTGAAAATTGGAATTGTTAAAGCAATGACTACTAATTTAAAGTTCCCGGAAAATATAATTCATAAATATATTATAAAATCTATAATAGGGCCAAATTCCTCAATAAGTACGACATACGAACTTGGTTAAATTAAACAAAAATTGCCCCCCATTAGGATGCTATTTTACTGATGTATATTTTTGTTATTAGGAAAATAAATTTTGGGATGCAGTCATGTAATTATTTATTTTCCTAATATCCAAATCCAGTCAAGAAACTACTTTTCTACATAGATTTTTGTTTTTCAGAAAAAATGCGTGGGTCACTATGTCACTAGATATAAATAAAAATAGAATTTTGCAGATTTTTATTTTTCCAAAAGTATCAGCTCAGATTCATCGTTTCTTTATTTTTTATGTTATTTTCTTCAATTTCTTTCTTTATGTATCCCTATTTTGAATACCGTTGCTGAAAGATGTCAAAACCAAATAAGACACAAATAGCAAAAAATATTTATAAAGCATAGAATTCAAAATAATATTCTTTAAAAATATACGTCTAAATTCCTCTTTAAATATGAAGGCTTCTCCAGATCCCCAACGTACTTCCTGGAATACATATCAGATTAAATTTGCGAATATAGGTTAATTGAAAAAAAGGCATGCTTGCTTCATCCTTGCGAATCAATGAAGAGCTCTGAATCATCTTCCTGTATCATTTAGTTATTATAAGGTTTTACAGCCTTGACTTTAAAAACTGTAGTAAATAATGTAATTTTTTATATATCCCACAGTACATAATGCAAATAATATGTATATATTATAATGAATTATATTTAAATAATCATATCACGAGACAGTTTTATGTTATTTTTAGATAACTACAAAAATGAGACGAACAGACGATAACATTTTAGTTGAGAAACTCATATGATGACATTAAAAAGGAAATATGTAACATGTGTTGCATATTTTTAAAACATTCGAAAATTATTATATGCATATCTATAGTATTATTCACGAAAGATGACTATTCAAGGTCATTTGTTCGATAAAAGAATACACATCACTTTGTAGCAGTAGCTTAGCAACTTTTGTATTAGAAAGACAAAGATTATTTGATCTATGTCTATTTAATTTATGTGGTGTGACAGATATACGTAAATAGTGGCATTACATTCTAATACACTATAAATAATAATGACATATGTCGTAGAATTGCAGATACCTAATTATCTACTACAGTGCCCTCTGTGCTAATATTTAGCCAGTGGCGTTGACGTTTCAATCAAATTATTATTCCTTGGTTTATAAGTTAAGTGTATGTTTTTGTATTTTGCAAAAACATAAGTGAAGAACATAAATCTTTCAGAAAGGTATTATTTAGAAGAAACATAATTTTCAAATGAATTACTGTTATTTTTTCAGTTAAAATGTGTCCCTACATATTTAATGTTGCACGCCTATGCTTGCGAAATGCAATGAACTTATCTGCAAGTAATATTATATCAGACGGCTCACAAATGACCTTGAATAGTCATCTTTCGTGAATACTAGTATATGCAGATAATTTCAAAAAACAGGGCACATTTTTTAGTTGAAAAAGTTGATATAAATATAAATTTCGTATTTTTTTGTTTGTGCAACCAAAAATAAAATAGTTTTTTGAGAAAAATTATTTATCTCAGATAAATCAATAAATATTTTCGGGAACACAAGGAAAAATTTAAATAAATACAAATATTTTTGTGTTATATTTTCCTCTTTCATAAAATATGTTGTGAAATATAGAAAAATTTGCTTATATTTAATAATATAATAATACCTTAGTCTCATGTGCATAATAGTTATAACTTTTGTAAACTGTTGATAACGCCTTTATGATGTTATAAAATAAATAAAAATAAAATGTTATAAATCTATGTAAAATTATATTCACTTAAAATCTACAATTTAAAATAACAAAATGAGTGCGTTAAAAGACAATAAAACAACTGACAAACTATTATTTGCAACTTGCAAAGTATAATTTTAAGTGACGAAAAACTAAAATTAGGCCAAAACCTGATATTTTCGCTTTATATATTATCCTTTCTGTTTTAACGTTTAAGTTTAAAATCTAACTATATTACAAACGAATATTTTATTATGAAATCACTTTATTATTCATATATTCTTCCGGAAATAATATATAAACATTTCCAACAATATATCTCTACTTTTTTTTCTAGGATGAATTCCTAAACAGTGAGGTTAAAGTCCTCATTTGACACTGTCACTAAGGTTACTGCTACCAAATAGGGAGAACTTGCTTCCGTAAAGGGATGAAAACAGCGGAAACAAATTCCAGGGCCGTCTATGGACGACAAAGTTAAATCAATTTCCACCGAAGCCAATAAAATACTCGAAGTAACCGGATGTAATAAGCCAAGAAATTGTTACTAACAAGCTTTTCCTCTTTATCGATTAACTAATTACAGGAAGACCGAAAATGAAACCTACAACCAACTAAAATAGGGAAATGGTTAGCGAATTTATGAAGGATAATTTAATTTATTTAGCTAATATTTAAAATATTCAGGCTAATATCTTGATATATTTTATACATACTTCCATAAATTCAATAAAAATATTATAGTAGTTTCAAAACAAATTAATAATGCCATGCGATGCACAATGGGGTCCTTCACTCTTTTATTATTTTAAATGAAAGTTCGTTTGATTTTGAAGCAATTCATAGTATTAAAAAGTAAAAATTGTTTTTAGTGTCACTGCATTTGTTTTTTAACGAAACCTATAGCCTATATGGTTTAAGTCGTCATTTAAATAGACTAATTTAAAAAAATCATTGATTTAAATCAAATTTTATAAAATAATACATTTTTTGTCAGAAAATCAATTTCAAATTATTTTAGATGCCTACAGAGTTAACTAAAAGAAAATTCTATTATGGTAATATTATATAATACATATATACCGGGTGTCTACTTTTTATGGACCATAGGAAATACAATGGTAAAGTTTTTAAATATAAATTCTGCCTTATTAATTTTAGAACTAACGTGTAAATACAATTTTTTTTCAGAATTAAATACTGCATCAAATGAGCCTAAATTTATTGATATAATAGGTTCTTGTATTGAGATAAACCTAAAATAAAATACCAGTTTTAAGCTTTTTACAGTGTGCCATGCATGACATATTTTGACTTGTTTTATTTAGGTAGACATGTTTTAAGTTTAAACAGGCGCGTGTGAACGCATTATATACTACGTATAAGCAAAAATTCAAATGCATTCTTTGGGGTTTTATTGCAGATTTCGTTTTCGTTTATGAAATAAAATATTTATAGGTATTGCATTTAAAAAGTGCAATAACACCAACATGTCTTTAAAATTAAACAATCAAAAAAATCATGATTTATTTGATTTTTACCAACCCTGCCTATAGCTATCTTTTACACACCAGTTTTTCTATAGTAGGCTGCGCGAGAAAGATAGCAATAGTTGCGACGTAGATGTATAGATGTTTAAAATCTCAAGTATTTCAAAAACTAACAGATTATCTACTTTCAATATAACTAACATTTTACTCAATTTTCCGTTATGGTGGACGTGAAGGACCCTATTGCATAATGTATACCTTGTTCCGTTTAAGCCATTCAGTATTGCGGAGCATAGGGAGTAGTTTTGACCTCTCTGATTGACTGAAATTAGAGACAAGAGACAAGTTTACCCAATGTAATTTCGGCTACTTCAGATTTGCGCTGTTGCCAGTGCCATCTACTGAATGGCTTAAATGGACCAGAGCATAGTTGTAATATGCCATATAAGAGGTAGTTAAGAAATAACATAATAACATAAATTTATTATTTTTGTAAGTGCGGAAAATTAGTGACTCTGAAAGTATTTTTAAACAATGATGATATTTGCTTTCATTGTTTCATTAAAACAATAAAGAAAATAAAAATTTTGTTTTTATATTTTGCGTTCATAATGAAGTCATTACGATACGCAATTGCGTATCGTAATGACCTTCATTTCGATACGCAATTTTTTGTTTTAGGCGGTTGGTACTAGATGACGTTTCTTTAACCCATTTTTACCTAATTTATTTTTAGTTAATTGACAATTCATTTTAATAATATAATGTCGAAATTATTATTATTTTTTTATTTAGGGAAGATTATTTATATGAAAATGTACAAATGGTTACTAATGTAATCACAAATTGAGTAAATAAATGTTATTATAATGTTCGAATTAGTCCACATAGATGGACCTAGTAGTACTAAAAATTTGTAGATTGAACCTTTGAACGATAGAAAATTATTTAATTAATTTTAAAGCAAGTTTTAGTTCAAATATAAGAAAAAATAAAAATTTCCTGTACACTGAGGCTGAAAGCGTTAAATTGTCAAACGTCAAACCTGGAAGATAAGAAATTTCAATATAACCTCAAAATTTCTTTTAGTTTGTAGAAGGCGCAAAATATAAAAAATAGTATAAAGAACTCATTTTATAAGACTTTCTTTCGCACTTGTCAATTAGAAAACTCGCTGACGCTCGTTTTCTAAATTTTGACGCGTGCGAAAAAAACATGTCTTATAAAACACGTTCTTTAATATACTATTTTAATTACGTGGTTATTTCTCTCACTCATTTTGAGTTTGTTTGGAAACACATATTTCCAACACAATTGTAGAAAAGGATAAATTTTCAAGAACCCGTGTTACAAAAGTGCGTGTAATTCCACGTTGCTAAAATAGTTATTTAACTATTTCGTGTTGGAAAATTTCAATTATTAATTGCCGATTAACACACGAGTTATGATTTCAATAGTTTTTCCGTATATCCGTTGATCGTTAATTTGGAGAAAATCTAATATTATTCCATGACAATTTTTTAGATTAGTAACATTTTCACATAAAAGTTTTAATGTTAATTAATTTTGTAGCAGTGGTATCCTATATGGTTAATCATTGATAATAAAAACCAAAAAATAAACGATGAACGGAAAAATATAGTTTAAAGTAACTATAAAAACACAACCAAAATATTTTCAAGTTTTTAATAATTATGTTGACTAAATTCAAATGTAGACAAAATAAGGTATGCAACGCCACGTGCAATAACTTTAATATTTTGCATAACAAACCAAAATAACTAACATAAATATTTTGCAGATAAGGTTTTTATGTTTTACATTATTATTATTATTATTATTATTATTATTATTATTATTATTTGAGTTAAAATAAATATGTACGTATAGGTATATTTATGGAAATTTGTGAATTATAAAAGAAAAAGTACCATTAGGACTACTATAATGGGGTCCTACATCATAACAAAAAATTAATAAAACATACACTTTATACTTAAAGTATTACTCAATAAATAGCGAGTAAGATGGAAAAAACATTTTTTTTTAATAATTTGCGAGATATTTGAGGTTTGTTGTCAGTGTCACTGTGACGTCACATTGAGTGCTACCTTTCTCTTGTTGCCTGCTATAGAGCTTGTGCGAGAGAAAGATATTGCAATATGTGTCGCCGTGACGTCATGCTGACATTAAAAATCAAATGCAGTTAAACTAAAAATAGTAACATTTTTTAATACTACGCACTGCTTCAAAACTAAAAGAACTTTTATTTAAAACAATAAAAAATCAGAGGGCAGGACCCCATTTTTGCATATAGTTCTTTGTAATATCATAAATATTAATTAACAATTAAATTATTGTACTTGAAAATGTTACTAGTAATCATAATAGTTTGTTAACAAAAATAGTATTAAATACTTTATTTTCTCATCATTCTAAATTGAGAAAAAATATAATGTTGAAATGAATCATACATCCGCTGGTACTAATTTCACACATATCTAAAAACAATCAGTGTTTTAAAAAAACTCTATCCATCAATCTCCTTATAGGTTATTTCTGAAACGTTTTAGGTTGCATAAAGAAGGCGCCTAATTGCGTTATCAACCAAATAAGCTTGAAATTACGTCTGAAGCAAAGTCTCACTCAAGTAGTCTTATTAATAGTCCAAACCAACGCCAGACCTTCCAATTATAAGGGTAAAGGTGACTCATTAAGGAAATCAAACCTTTTATGACTTGCTTTCAGTTTGTCTCGTTGATATTTCTAAATGTTTCACTCTCGAACGACTTATTTGACATTTCAAAAAGATTTAAATTGTCTCATTAGAAAATGTATAAAATATGTTTTAATCAAATACGGTACATCTTTATAAAGATATTCTTAAAAAAATGTAGAAGAGCAAAGTTCAAATAAAAATACATATGATATAAACAATAAGTTGGCATTTTACTGTACTCCCGGCTCAGGAACTAACTAAAAATGGCGAAACGAAAATGTCACTAAAGAAAATGCTAGAATATGGAAGAAATTTAACATATCACGGAAATGATACTTGCAAAACTAAAGATGAATCATTATAGACAATGTTATTTACGGTTTGCAAATAACAGCTAATAACAATAATAATTAATTTTTTTATCCCATAAATGTGTTATTATTTACATAAATGACTCTTTTTTTCTGTACAAATATGAATATAATTCTTTTTTCATTATTATAGTATTTTTAAATCTGCATATTTCTATATAATTAATTAGGTACCTATTATTTTTAAACTCATGGGCTCGTAACACGAGCACGGTTTTAACTAAAACGCTTTTCTAAGAAATGTCAAATTCAAATTGCAATATTTAATTTGGACTTTATGATTTACCTTTACGCTTTATAAAAAAATATTTGTTTGAATACAAACTTTATGTACTGCTTTAAAATCATATTTTGATAAATTTGATATTATTTATTATTATTATTATTATTATTACTATTATTCGGCCCTATTCTGTAACTTAATCGATAACTTTTATCGATCGATAATAAATTGTAGCCAATAATAATAGTAGACACTGAATAAAAAATCTGATGTGGACACCACACGACTTCCTTGTACACAAGACCAAATATGAAGTATAGACCCAAGTATAAAATTGCATGTATTTGACGTAATTTGACATTAGCATCTATTTTTTATTTTTTGTCCTACTCCATAGCAAGCTTCATTACAAAAACCAAAAATTATATAAGTTTTATATATACATATCTCGCTTATACAAAGGGCTAATTTAATAATACTTGATGTGCTAGACACAGAATTTAATTCTCTAAAATTTTTATTTGAAGCATTTATTTCTACAATCAAAATGAAACCATTTTATTGAAGAAAAACTGTTAACAACTTCAGGTAATATGTCATTTCCGGTTAGCCTGTTTTAACCAAAATCCACTATGTTATTTCAATTGACATAAAAGTCTTATATACCAAATTTGAAAAGTGTTAGATTATATTTTAAGATAGTTTTTCATTAAAATCTATTATAGGCTTCAAATAAAGTACCATTTCTAGAAATTATGTAATGACCAAAAAGGGAGGTGCACAACTAGATGTTATAGCAGTCCTAAATACAAAATTTCAACTTTCTACGGCTTACCGTTTTTGAGTTATGCGAGATACATACGCACGTACGCACGTACGTACGTACGTACGTACGTACGTTCGTACGTACGTACAGACGTCACGACGAAATTAGTCAAAATGGATTCAGGGATGGTCAAAATGGATATTTCCGTTGAAATCTCAAAACCGAAATTTTTCGCGATTACAATACTTCCTTTACTTCGTACAAGGAAGTAAAAATGAAACTGACAGATGCTACACTTGTTTCTATTTGTCAAAAATAATTATCGATCGAAAACTATTATCGATTGCGTTACAGAATAGGGGTGATTATTAAATACTGAAATTTGACATTTCTTAAAACAGCGTTTTAGTTAAAACCGTGCTTGTGGTAGGAGCCATTGGGTCTCGTGGCCGCGTGCCTGAGTGTCAGGTCGCGACTCTGGGGAATCGGGTTCGATCCCGACCGACGCCATATATTTTCAAATTTTAAATGGCACAAAATTTACTCCTGTGATGCACTCTCCATGCCAGCAATGAGTGCCCATGAGATGCCGCCTGGTAAGCGCCTGCACGGTGCAAATATTTCATCATTACCGTATCTGTGTACAAAGCAGATTGGCACACCCAGGAATGCGTAATATTATTTTTAAACAATTTCCTTTTTTCAAACGATTACCAAAAGTTTCCTGAATTTAAGTATTATCTCATGCAGTCAACTATACCAAATAGAAGATTTTTTTTATAATTATACCCATATAATATGCAACATGCAACAGGACCGAAAAGCGATTTTCCTATTGTGTAACACTGTTTTAGGCAAAAACAAAAGTTCAACATTGTACACCTGTTTCCAGGGATTTTTTAATATGTGAAGTGGGTAACGCAGTCAAACGCAGAGCTATCATTTTACATTGCTTATGTAAAATGAGCCGGTTTCACATTTTTTAAAAAGTATTTTAAATGAAACTTTATGCAATATTTTTCATTGTAATAAAAAATATTGATAATTTATTGTTATTTTCCTAAATAATTAAATAGAAAGATTGGCGCCAGAAATAGTCAAGAAAAACAACCCCCCATAGTCCTATGACGTCGGAGTAGAATAAAATTTTAATTTAATTTTTAATTATAGCTCAAGAGTGAAATGACTGATCACAACGACGAAGGAAATAAAATTTAAAATATTGAAAATAATGAAAATAAATAAATAAATAAATAAATATATCATCACGGCATATTACCCATTGCTGGGTGTGCCATAATAATAATGATAAAATGAATATTAATTCTAAAAAAATTGGCGGAAAAATTATGTGTTCAACATGACAAAAATGCAGATTCACTACGTATGTAGGCTAAATTTAAAGATTCGGCTTCGCCCCGTCCGTGAAATACCACTGCGGCAGTGGAACTGCTGATTTTTGCTTTTTTTGCCGTATTACTTAGATATTCAGAATTGCCTGTTGCTTTCACTAATCAAGAATACACCGGCATGCATTTGGTTTACAGAGAAATGCGCCAAAACAGTCTCCATTAATAAAGTGTCTTAAGGCCTGTGTCCACGATCCTAGAAATCGATCCGAGTTCTCGGATATAGTCCGCAATTCGATAACTCAGATCGGGGGCACTATCAACTCGGACGCAAAAATCAAATAGAAAACTAGAATGGAAAAATGCGTTCTGTCCCATTTTTTCGTACATGTTATATTACACATTACATTTATATATTACCAATTTAAAATCTTGACGTTTGATAAGTTTGAAAATTATAAGGTTATAAAATATTACCTAATTCTACTTATTTTTGATAAGTTATTATAAATAATTACTTATAAATAAATTAATATATTCGTAGCAAAAATTTAATTTACTCATTGCCGGGATAATTTCTTGGTTATGTTTTATTAGTTTTTTGTATTGGTAGAAATGGCTGAAACTAACTTCATAAATGCAACCAAACTGACATCTGTAGTCAAACAAGTTCAATATTTATGATCAAAAAATGTGATCGAGAACTCGAAACGATTTCTAGCATCGTGGACACAGGCCATTACATGTTCCGTCTCTGACTTTAAACCTTCAAAAATGACAAGTGTTGTTGTTTTCACTCAAACTACTTTGATTTTTAGATAATTCTTTATTTAAATAAATAATTGTTACTGGTCCATCTTGAAGTGCTTTTACAACTGTAACAAGCACATTAGAAAAGATATAATTTGCAACCTTGGTTATTAAGTGATAACGTATGCTACATTACTTGCATAACACCCTGTATAACATATATTCAAATTTTTAAAATAACTGGACATGTAACCCTTTTCACAAAAAAAAAACTTGTACTTTATTTATTAAATTAGAAAAAAAAATAAAGATAAACAAAATACATTACATTCTGAGACAAAACTTTCGTTTTAAGTTAGTCCTCAGTCTCTTCTTCCAATTCATGATATCCCTCTCTAAGCATAATCAGTTTTTTAGTTTTTTTAATAATCGTGAAACACCTTGCTTATAACGGAAGCATTTCTATTAAGTTTTCTTTATTTTTTACCCGATATACATAAGGACATTTGCAATACTTTCGTGTTCACATGATTCAAGTCAGATGGCGCAAAATTTAAAATCTTAAGGTGCAAATAGATATAAGTCGACATAATATCCAAAAAACAAACTTCACATTTGAGTTTCCAAAGGCTTAAGTCAAGTTATATTTATTTTCACAATAATTAATTCATACACTAAAATATTACAATGATCTATTGAACGTAGACCGAGGGGGTAATCACTACCAAAAATTGTGTACACTAAATTACCATTACCAAAAAATTACCAACATTACCAAAACATTACCAACATTACCGAAAAATTACCAACATTACCAAAACATTACCAACATTACCGAAAAATTACCAACATTACCAAAACATTACCAACATTACCGAAACATTACCAACATTACTAAAACATTACCAACATTACCGAAATATTACCAAGACATTATTGATATATTATTACATTATCGATGTGTTATCAAGATTTTATGACATTATTATTTCCAACATATGTGTACATATATGAAGATTCATATTGATTTCCTGAAAATTGACATATTTAACAATGAAGGGGAAGCATGCACCCTAACCTGCTCTTCAGTGATTGTTTCTACACGAAAAAGCATTTATCAAGTAACTACCATATTTATAACCTATTTAAATATTAAAAACATTTCCAAAAAATTAACATTACTGACATTACTGAAACATTACTATAAATTACTTGATAAATTATCGACACAATTCCAAAATTATGAATACTCGTATTATTTTTATATTTATTTTTTTATATTTATCTTCAATATATTTTTTATAAATAAAGGAATTTTCAAATATAATTTCTTTTCGATTTCTTGAAAGAATAATTCAGAATTATCCCCAGTCATTTTACAATAAAGAAATAATATGACAACACACGAAGAATTTACACGATAATACGTATAATATTTATAATGTACAAAAATAACTCGATATTAATATATTTTAAAAATCGCTAAAATCTTACAACTGTCTTGCATAGGTACGTAAGCGTGAATTCTAACACAAGCTCTGTTACTCGGTATTGGGATATTGCACTACCATAAGAGAACGCGATGTCACTACTATACTCTGGACGGCGAACAGATTCGGAAGAAACTCCTCCCACTAACGAGCGCTAAACTTATTTTGTTTAAAATAAAATAAAATTATAAAATCTTAAACGTAAAACGTATTTATAATTAAAGTGTATTATTAATTAATTAAGGAATGACAATATATAAATAATAAAATTTTGCAGATACATATAATAAAACAAATAATATAATATTTTAGTTAATAAGAAGTGGCAAGAATATGAAAACTAAGCTTCAGTTTTTACATCAGAGAACACAATAAAAGAGTTTTATAAATTAAAAAAATATATATCATCACGGCTTATTACCCATTGCTGGGTGTGCCAATCTGTTTTGTACACAGATGCGGTAATGATGAAATATTTGCACCGTGCGGGCGCTTACCAGGCGTCACCTCACGGGCACTCACTGCTAGCGTGGAGAGTGCACCACAGGGGTCAATTTTGTGCCATTTAAAATTCGAAATATTTGGCGTCGGTCGGGATCGAACCCGGTTCCCCAGATTTGCGACCTGACACTCAGGCACGCGGCCACGAGACCCCATAAGAGTTTTAACAATATTAAAATTGAAAATAAGAGATGTAAATAATAGTAATCTTGCATTTACTGATTTTAATACCTACTTGCAAATTTATGAATCAATCATTATGTAATTGTAATTTTTTTAAACGGTTATAGCAGGCTATAGCAATAAGAATAATTTTTACTTAAACACGGTATTAAAAGTAATAATTTACAATTATTTACACAGAGCTGAAAAAGTTTTATGTGACGTCTACAACCAAGTCTATTACATTCAAACATCAAACACATATTATGAATTTGTCATATTTCACAATTATTTGAATAATAACAATTTAATAAAACCTAATAATACAGAAACATCTTACACCATAACACACATTAGGTACCACAAAAATTTGAAAGATTACCAAAAAATTACCAACATTACCAAAACATTACCGAGACATTACCAGAAATTACCAACATTACCAAAACATTACCAACATTACCGGGACATTACCAGAAATTACCAACATTACCAAGACATTACCAAAAATTACCAACATTACCAAGACATTACCAACATTACCAAAATTTTGTACACCAAATTACCTTGGTGATTACCCCCTCGACGTAGACTTATATCTCTTTGTACCAATAAAAAAAAACAAAAAAACCAACATACCATGTACTACTATTTGGTGATGATATTTTGATTTTATTAAACATTTCAAATTTATGGTAATTTAAACGAATTACATAAATTTTAATAAGGTCAACCAAATAAATTTTGCAAGTACAATTAATTCTTCTTCTTTCATTCAATTTATTACAAATTCAAATAATTGTATGTTCGAATAAATGTAATGCTAAATATCATAATAAATTTAAATTGAAGCAAATTACAAATGGAAAAGTATTTGCCAAGTTTTACTCTTTGATTTTAATAACATATGTGACGATGAATACATGCACCATTTCACTCTTGAGCTATAATTAAAAAGATTGAGATTCTCAAAAGTCATTGGTAAATACATAAATATATAAAAACATGAAGGTAAGCAGTTTATAACAAGAAGCATGTGTTAGTGACGTCATACTATCAAAAATAATCCGCGTATTAACGTTAGTGGTTTAATTAAAGATAAACAAATGTTTTCTTACTCATATTTATTTAATGACGAAGTTAATTTTTATCTTCCAGTAAAACTTTTACTACCATAAATAGTTTTAATTTTCAAAACCTGTGGTTTTATATTCTTTCAGGAAAAATAATGACTAAGGAAAATATTTATAGGTGTAAAATACTATTTATACTATTTTACATTCCTTGGGTATGAAATTTATAGGAATGTTTTATAAATTTAAACTTATATGCATTCTATTTCAAAAGCAAATATATGATTCAATGACCTATTCTTAAACATTTACAGAAAATATTTTCTATAAATATTTTATGTACTTTTCTGGCGAATATATTTACAAGTTTATATGCCAAAATTATACAATACCAAGAATCAATTTAAAATTATACAAAAATAAACACAATTCAATAATAATATAACCTTCGGTCGTTCAATAATATTATGCAGTACATAATACTGTTTAATAATATTGATTTTCTCTCCAAACAGTTCAAAAAACTAAACTGAATTGTGCTATCTACATTACTTCATATAACGTATACATTATTTCACAGAAGTTTTAATTAATAAAATATATTGCATCATAAACGTTCAAACTATACTCTCCAGACGACCAATAATATAATATAGTTCAATAATAATAATTCTAATTTTAATATTTTCGTCTTTACTTAACCGCAGTTTTGTCAGAGGTACAAAAATTGTATTGTTTGTGTTTCTAAGTAAATATTGGTAATTTGATACGAGATATTTTAAAATAAATATAGGTATCAGTTGCTATTTTTATAAACATTTTGCTGAAATGAAACTATTTCGAATCGAAAGAACATTATTTTGCCGGGAAAATATTTACGAAAAATTGTTGTTTACTTCCGGTATAAATATGAGATGATCTAAATTACAAGTCCCAGGATTGGAGATTTATAAATCAAATTATCTAAGCAAAAAATTTCAGTCATAATTTTCTTGCAAAATAATAGGATAGAAAAATATTTTATTAAAATATTTCCCAAAATAAGATGTCTTTGTATCTGTTTGTCGGTCTGTAAGCACGTGTAACTCAAATACTATAAACAAAAATAAATGATTTTTTTATACACCTAAACGATCTCTAAAACATTGGACTTGTCCATAGAACGTTTTCTTGTAGAAGTAATAGCTAATGACATACCTAGGAATGTTATGATTATCATAACTACCGCAGATGTCGGTTTGAAATCCGAGCTCGTAGAGCGAGGATTTTAAGACATCTAAGGCTTGTTATGATTCATAACATCCGGGATTTGTTCAATAGTTTATCGGTTTCAGAAAATGAAGACATTATTGATATTCTTTTGAAATTTTCTCATTATTGCTACTTTCAGAATGCTATGGTTAACAGAACAATTATTTTGACATATGCCAATATGACAAATATTCAAATTATGTGCTTTATTCCTTATGTTTATTACTGTCGTTATCTGTACGTATTAATGAAGAGCATTATATTTTCATTTAATTTTATTTTCATTTTGTAGACCGTTGTTAACAAATCAGTATGGTAATAATATTACCGTATAGATAGTTATTACTTAGTTACCAGCCTACTTTTGTACACATGTAAACAATGGAATAATATCCTGAAACCGGTAATATTTATTTTGGCATTTAGATCCATTTGAATTTAAGGTAATTTTTAAATTAATGATCATTATAACCGAGTGGTAGTCACTTAGATCTTAACTTTGATATTAAACTAAAACAATAGATAACAAAACTTAAAAAGTAAATTCTCTCGTAAATTCTTATCTGTGTAAAACAATTTGATTTTTTTAATGTTGTAGAAATATAAATTATCTGTTATTGATCTGTAGTATAAAAAAATATATATTTATCATGTTTAAATTTAAAATATAAGCACATGAAAGTGTAATACCAAATGGATGGTAAAACCAGGACAAAACAATAAAAGTGATCCAATATTTTTCACAGAAAATTTTATACAAGATTCAGGGTTATTATTCAATTTTAGGTCACATAAGAACAAACAGTTGTGCCCCAAATATGTGACACAATTTAAATTACGTCTTTATTACAAGATTCCGAGCAATTTACAAAACTAGGACGAAGGACGCCCTTCCTAACATCTAATAAACTGTTCCATAAATTTCTATCCTTATCCCTTATACATCGAACTTCGTAATAAATTTATGATATTACATTAGTTAAATAAATATGGAATAATCAATACACATATTTCGGTTTCGTAACAAACTTTCATTTTCTGTATTATACCACTATCATTATACGATAAGTTTATAATAAAATTTTGGAATTAACCAGAACTGCAGGTATTCTACAACCTTGACAAAAACTCTCAAGGTTAGGAAAAATTAGTTAAGAACAGTGATTCAAAAAAGATATATTTCAGGTATAAAGTTAGTTTAAAACGGGTATATTTTGAAACAGGAAATATTTTTGATTGCATGCTGATCTATAAAACTGTTTTAAATAGTTTATCTGGTTAGAATATTATAAAATAAAACAATAATAATTCAAAAAAATTCTAGTTTTAATTTTTTTTTCTTAGAAAATAATAACACAATAAGCGTTAAGCAATTTTTGTTAGCCAATAAACAATAACACATGAATAATCGAAAATGCTATAACAGTATTATTTACTAAATTGTCATATCTGGTGGCTTCGAAAACAATCAACAAACGACAAAACATATGACTACAACAAACAAAATTAAGCAACAAACAACGGAATGAATCGTGTGTCAGCCAAATTCGCAGTAGGTTAGAATTAGTATGCATACTTGTACACTGAATAATAGCCTGTATATGGTATCTTTGTGTGACTGTGTGTAATAAAATACTAAAAAGAAATTTTGTATATGTAACATTACATAGTTCAAATATTTTTTTTGCATACCAGAAGACAAAATTTTTAACGATGTAACTATAGCATTCATGATAAAACTTTCACAAAAACATATTAGGTTGTTAGTATTTACTTATTTCCCAAATTAATTATACAAATTTTATATAATTCAACATTGGAACTAAATTTTGTTTAAACATCACAAATTCTAACAAAACATTTCCTATTCCTAATATAAAATGCATCGTCAATGTGACGGGAGTTTACGACGTAAACGTTATTGATCTTATAGATAAAACCAATGCAGCATTCTTGGTCAGCTAATATAAGATTGTTTGCTGTAAGATTTATAAAAGGTACACAATGTGTTTGTTTATTTTTATTAGCGCACAAGTGCGTAACAATACACGCACTGACGTCATATGATGGATATATTATCTGACAAGACTGGATGGGGTGTGGTATTCTTCTTTTAAAAGTACTTAAAAGTAAATAATACTGAAGAACAACAAATATTACTTACCTCGTAGGGAAAGGAGGCAACAAGCAGAATCAAAGCGATGCCGACAGAGTGAATTATCAACCTTGACAAACCATGGTGTGCTAAATTTGCCATTGTAAAAAATGGGCTTTCTATAAACTAATTTTCAGTTTCCTCGACAATAGATGCGAGTATACGGACACTTATACACACATGCACAAAGTACCATTAATTTTAACTAGTTTTATAAGTTATATAAAGAAAAATAAGTTATACACAACCATCCCAATAGAGATATTCTAATCGACTGCCTCCTGCCTCCTAGTTTATACTCTGTCAACTGAATGACAGTGTCTGCGCCTGCGTAACGTTAGGCGAGCACTTGCGGCAGTGCTACCACAAACAAAATCAGTGTTTTGAACATAATGAAATGAATGATAATTTTGGTTATTTTTAATTCAGTATCCTGAACTTTCTACAAACAAAAATTGCTTGTTCATTGTCGCCTGCTGCTAGATGTGTATTTAGTTCCGCACAACATAACCATTTATTTGGTAAATTATTATTAAATTGCAAAATTATTCGCAATAAATGACGTTTAACAAGGAGATAAAATCCCTAAGTATAAAAGATTAGAAGGTAAATTTTGTGCTACGTACACCTGGAGTATTTTGACATTTGTAAGGAATTTATTATTGAAGTTTGTAATAATCTTCTTTTTTGTTAGTGATTTTAATTATAAATCTCCGTACTGCGTCAATTCGCAGTCTATAATTTATTTTTGATGGAATTTATGTAGTATTAACAGCAAAGTGCAGCTCTAAACAATGGATTACGGCAGAAACGCAGAACTGGGTTTAACATCCGAACAAACCGACAAAATTATACAGTTCCAAGACTTAACTGGTATAGAGGATATGACAATATGCCGCGATGTTCTGCAAAGGCATCAATGGGATTTAGAAGTTGCAGTACAAGAGCAGTTGAACATTCGCGAGGGAAGACCTTCTATGTTTGCAACTGAATCTAGGCCTCCTGCGGTTGTTAACGATCATGTTGGCCAGCATATTTTCTATTCTCCACCTAGTGATGGATCTGCAAGTGGCTTAAGAGGATTTATTAGATCGATAATTAATTTTTTTATGTCAATTTGTTATAATACAGTAGTAACTCTTTTCCAAATTGGAATAAGATTTATACGACCAGATGAAAGAAGATGTACGTGTTTTTATGTTTATTTTTATTACTTTTTCTTAAATATATTATTTACAGATATTACTGATCCTCTTGGAGATGTATTAGAATTTATTAATGTATATGAGGAGAAATATGGAAATAATCATCCTGTATTTTACCAAGGAACTTATTCGCAAGTATTAAATGATGCTAAGCAAGAATTAAGGTTCCTATTAATTTATTTACATAATGATGAAAACGTAGATACTGCATTATTCTGCAGGTACTGTTTTTATTATTCTTGCACTTATCGTTCTTCACAAAAAATGATTTTATTTTTAGAAATACTTTGTCAAACCAGCAAGTCATAAATTTCATCAACGCTAACACGTTATTCTGGGCATGCTCAGTAAAATCTTCCGAAGGCTACAGAGTTTCTCAATCTTTACGAGAAAGTCACTACCCATTTTTGGCTGTTATTGTATTAAAAGATAATAGAATGACGATAGTTGGACGGTTAGAAGGATATAATGATCCTGAAATTCTCATACAACGTCTTCGAACCATTATACGTGAAAACGAAATTTGTCTTGTTCAGGCACGAGCAGATCGGTAAACAAAATAATTTTTGCTGTTAACAAATACTCGAAATTCCAATAATACGGCATTTATTCTTAAACATCATTCGTTTAAACATTC